>JACEII010000003.1:10071779-10201000 GCA_014332785.1 Antheraea mylitta
AACTCGCGACGGTTTCTCATAAATATCGATTGTTTTTAAACCATCCATCCTATTAAAACTTAAACAACACTCGTGTGAAAATGTGGATTAGTGTTATTTTATTAGTGTTTTTACTATTTTTAGTTCTTCTATTAGCGATTTTCCATTATTTTAGTGATGGAAGAAAATATTGGCTGTTCAGAAAAGTACCTTATAGGGAACCGTGTCCAATATTCGGAAATTTTGGAGCAACGTTCACAATGAGAAGGAGTTACACAAAAATGTTGGAGATTTTTTATAATAATTATAAACATGAGAAGTATGTCGGAATTTTTCAAGCTCGCAGGCCGACCTTGATGCTGATAGATTTGGATATAGTAAAAACGGTTTTTTCCAAGGATTTCCAAAACTTCAGTGACCGTTTTTCTGTATCAACGGATACGCGCAGAGAGCCGTTGCTGCGAAATTTAGCGAATATGAGTGGATCAGAGTGGAAAGCGATGAGACAGATTGTAACACCAACCTTCTCGTCAGCTAAAATGAAAGCAATGTTTCCTCTAATATCCGATTGTGCACAGACATTAAGAACAACGCTGCTCGAGGAATCTTTGGATGAAGTTGATGTGCCAAATATTATGAGTCGGTTTACCACTGATGTAATAGGTAGCTGCGCTTTTGGTGTTAATCCAGGTTCATTGAAAAATCCGGAATCACCATTTTTAAAGATGTCTAAAAAAATGTTTAAGATTGATCGTTCAACTGTATTAAAACGCTACTGTCGTACATTCTTTCCTAGATTATTCAAATTTTTGAATCTCAAATCCTATTCTCAGGACGTGGAATTATTCTTTACTAATACAATTAAGGAAGTACTTAACAACAGACGGACCACCGGCTACCAGAGACATGATTTCCTTCAACTCATGTTGAACGTGCAAAAAACTGAATCAAGTTTTACGATGACCGATGCGTTAATAACATCTAATTCATTTATATTCATGTTGGCCGGATTAGAATCAACGGCGACTACACTATCCTTTTGCTTATACGAATTGTCAAAAGATAAAGGAATTCAAGATACGTTGAGGAAGGAGATAGCAGAATCTATAAAAAGATATGGTGGGTTAAATTATGAGTCTATATGTGCAATGCGTTTAGTGACTCAAGCTGTACTTGAAACTTTAAGATTACATCCGCCAACACCTTTAACTACTCGACTGTGTACTGCACCATGTGTGCTTAATGGTACAGATTTGTCGATGAAAGCCAAAGATCCTGTTCTCATACCACTGTATTGTATTCAAAGGGATCCACGTAACTTTTCTAATCCTGATAAGTTTGATCCAGAACGGTTCAAAGCTGATCTCAATCCACCTGGATTTGTTGCTTTCGGAGATGGCCCTAGAAGTTGCCCAGGTGGGTTACATTAAATTTTTAATAAATTATTAAATTTATTTATATAAATAATTACTTATTATTTTTAGAACACGAAATTTTTTTCTATCTATTTGGGTGTACCAAAAATCTTGCACAACAAAAAGGAATTGTGTTTTTAGTGTACTTGCATAAAGCTTGAACATTCACTGCTGTTGTCATGCTGCCTAATTATTGAATGGTTTATTTGTCTAAAGAGAGTTATTAGATTATGGAAATTCAGCATTTTAGTGATCTGTTCCGGAAGTTTGCTTTAATTAAGAGATCCAAGCGAAGGAGTAATTAGAATATATTAGAATAAGTTCCTACATAGTATTTTTTGTATGCTATTCCGAACTGTATTGTTTACATTTAGTTTTTGATCGGTTTATACTTTTATGAAAGGTTATGATATAGTGCAAAATTAAACAGAAACATATCTGTTAATGATTTTTTTTGTGTTTAACAAGATTAAAATTTGCTTCATGGTGCCATAAAGTATTAAGTGTTTAAAATCACAAATGATAAAATCAAAACAAAATGAAAGCGAAGACATAACATTAGTTAATGAATGGTGCGATGTTATTAAAACATTCTTTGAGGAATGGTGATGGCATAATGAATGTTTAAATTTTGAGTACAGTTCAGTCAATGCAAGCTTTAAGAGTACGTAGAAGGCAAATAAGAAAATAATTTAATGCTTTTGTTTGAATTTTTATGCTATTTATTTTTGTTTTAGGAGTCCGATTTGCTCAACTCACTATAGTAACAGGTTTAGCGGCCATATTGAGCACGTTTGAAGTGGAACCGTGCAGTCGAACAACATCAACCATTGAGTATGATCCTCGTAGTGTGATGCTTAAAAATAGAGGTGGCATTTGGCTTAAATTCCTTTTACTGGCGAACTGAAAATCAAATATTTGTTGTCTTATATGATATAATAAAATAACAAATGTATTGTTCAAAACTGTGTTTCTCTTCCCTTAGAAGGTTCTGTAAATAATGTCATAATTACTTTTAAATATACTGTACATGAACGATTAAAAATGAAATAGCTATATGTATAACTGAATCATAATGAACTTATTTATAGTGTTACATTTGTAAAATAAATAATTTCTTGTAATTACGCCGTACGATTTGTACGTTTTACTTTTTTAATCTAGCCTGAAATTGTAAATGTCATGAACATTGATGTTAAACATACTAAACAAAAATGGTTAAAGATTTATCTCATTTTCTGAAATTGTTGCGATGTGTGATTGGATTTAAGAATAACAGTTTGTGTTGATTAATGAATTGTAATTTAGGCAACTATACTTTTTTTACGGTCTCGTGTTGGGTTAATCTGTTCGCTAGATTACTGACACTGTTTATACGTTGATTTTTGTTTTTAATTTATATAGAACCTATTTTGTTACGTATCTCATATAATAGGTCTTTACCTATGAAATTGCCGTTCTGCAGTACTGGCCATTTCAAATCAAAATAATTTTTGGTTGGCTAAGAATTCTAATTTCAAATTAATTTTATTTTAAAAACGTGGAATTCTTTTACGAAACGTAGTCATTTGTTTATTGATTGGTGTTACATTTTCTTCGCATTTAAATATTTTTTGTACCCATGGATACGTTAAAAATTCGAGTAATTATGGAATATGAGTACCGTCGCTGCAGCAACGTGGCACAAGCGGCACGCGACATCAACGAGAGCTAACACTACAAACCAACGCACCACCTGTTATTGGTTTGCTCGCTTCCGTTCTGGGAATTTCGACCTGAAAAATGAACCTCGCGGTCGTCCGAAGACTTTGGTCGACAATGATGAATTAAAGGCGATTGTGGAAGCTGATGATACACAATCTACAGCTGAATTAGCAGCAGCTTTCGACTTTAGTGTCAAAACAATATTTGTCCATTTGCGTCAAATTGGCAAGGTAAAAAAGCTTAACAAATGGGTGCCCCACGAACTCAATAATCGTCAGTGCGAAGTACGCGTTGAGACGTGCCTTGCACTGCTCAACAGACACACAAATGAAGATATTTTGAATCCCATTGTTACCTGCGATGAAAAATGGATTCTGTTTGATAACCGCAAGCGCTCAGCAAGTTCGTTGTGTCTTGGTTCAGCACCTAAACAATGCCCTAAACGAAAACTTACCTCTAGAAAAGTTATGGTCACTATTTGGTGGGCTAGCGCCGGTGTGATTCATCACAGTTTCTTGCCACGTTTGAGCATTACTGCAGATGTGTGTGACGGGTTTTTTTCCGGTAACAGCCCAAGCCGAGGTGCGCCATGCACCCATGAGCATGTTACCTAAACAAAATCGGTTGAGTGCCTTAAACGCTCTCGCTTTAATAGTCCGGTGAAGCTGTGAAGGCCTAGTAAGGCCAATAGCGTAGTATGTTCGAGGAAAAAAGCTTGGTAACTACCTACCTATTTACATACTAGTAATGAATCCTTTTTATCATGTGATTTATATTTATTATTTTGCGCTATTTCAAAATAATATTCGTAACCGTGGTATTATTTAATAGCTAATAATAAATAATTTTGGCGGAACCCTGGTGACTATTTTAAAAAACCCCTACCTAGGTTCCGCGGAACCAAGTTTGGGAATCCCTGAAACAGAGTATATCTTTATATATCCAATTTTTTTTTGTACGCGTGTATGTCACTGAACTCTTTCTAAACGGCTGGACCGATTTTGATGAAATGTTGTGTGAGTGTTCCAGTGAGTCCGAGAATGGTTTAAATTGGACCCGGTAGGTGGCGCTGCAGTGGGATAATAGGCTTTTTTATTACCAGGGTGGGACAACGTCCTCCGGGACCGCTAGTGTATATATAATTTTCTAAAATATTTTTTTCATCGATTATTTCTCTTTGTAAATTTACTTAATATATGAAATAAGTCATAATAAAATCTTAATAGAAAAAACATATGTTTGCTTTAGTAAGTTATTATAGCTATTTTCCGTAGTACTTTTTTATATCAAAGGTTTTGTCAAAATTCTCGTTTCATCGAATTAGTCGCATTCCGGCGAAATTTACTAAAAATCTGATTTTGTAACTACAAAACCGCGGAACAAATCTGTAAGAATACAATGAAATGTGCATTATTTAGGTAAATTCTCTATTTCTTGCTCGGCTATTTACACATGTAGAGAATGTATTCGTTTGGTGTAAACCCATGACGGGTTAATTATATCCAGCAACTTTTTTTTTTTTTTCGAAATGTGTACGCTATTGACCCAGCAAGGTTTTAACAGCTTCACCGGACTACATTCAGCAACTTATTTGTTGTGAAGACTTCTTAGAAGGTAATAAATGAATTCCTTCTTTCCTTATGATGGAATTACAATGTTGTTTTGTGTTGAAAAAATATTATAACCATAAAAGTTTCGATTGGATCTGTGATGAAGTTTTATTGTTATTTTTTGTTGATTTTTATTAAGGTTTATAACTGAATTTATAATACACAGTAATTCTAAGTGTAATATACTATATCAAATGAAACGTTTATATGATTTTACATGTCCAACTTTATTACATTAATTTTAGGGGTTATGTTTACTTTTCAATATTTCCAAAGACAAATTAATTGTTATAAGAATTTTAAAACTAAATTAATTATGATATGACTACTCTTTAAATTTAATTTAAAGTAGAAATAAAAGTTGTGTTTCAAGTAAAAACACATGTCATACACGATTCTATTTTCAGATGATTGCTCAACTGCGTTGTAACAAATTAATCTTTATTTTTTTTTTATAAATGACTATTCTTTGCTCGCGTCGTCACTCGAGTTAATGTAGATGTGCCTACATACAAAATTTCATGAAGATCGATTTAGTAGTTAAGTTATGAAAAACATAATAAACAAATAAACTCACTTTCGCGTTTATAAGTTAGGTTACACATCACTTATTCTAAAAAGAAAATGATTAAATTAATGTAATATTGTTAAGAACTTGAAAAAATTAAGCAATTATACATACAAAATAATTATGCTTATGTAGACTTTGATCTGACACTGCAGTGTAACCAATAAATACCACAGTGTTTAGATAATTTAAGTTAGGTGTGCATTTATTTTATATCTTTTCAATTTAAATTTAGACAAAAAATAAAGAAATTTAAACAGAAAAAAAATTAAATACATATAAATTACGTTATATCGTATGCCTTATTGAATATTCTTATGATGTATTTTGTAGTTTTCCAAAAAATATAAGCAGTTCTATTAAGAAATTATCAATATTAATATTTTTCCTCTTAGAACAAATTTTCCTTATGCATGATGCAATAAAATGCAACGTTAGAGCGAGTTGAAATTCTCTGTAACATTCACGCCATAAACATGAAATCTGGTTTTAATATAAGGAAAAAGTACTTTTATATTAAGGTTAACTACAGAATAAGTACAAGACAGATGTTTCCAAAATATTGGAATATTTAAAAATAATGTCAAATTTGTTTCCAAAGTTTTATTTGTTTTCAAGATATTGGAATATTTAAAAATAGTGTCAAATTTGTTTGTAAAGATTTATTTTGTGATAGTTTTATTGATATATAGGTTAACATTTGACGATATCGTCTTTTGAGTGCCATTGTAACTGATAACACACATACCTCGTAGAGAAGGTTGGTTCTCAATCACGGTTGACGGAACGCATTGATGCCTGGGTAACAGATTCTTATGTTATGAACTTATGCATTAGAAATCCTTTATTTGTGTGCTGTCATAGCATAAGATTTCTTCGTCTTACCATTCGTGACACCAACAATTTTCGTCGAACGAAGTGTTGGTCGAAGTTTTACCACTAACATTGACAGTTTAAATATTAAGAAAATATGTACCTGGTACTACGTTTACGTGTTATTTCATGTATAAAAGATTAAAAAATCACAGATACATAATTTTTCCGAGACGCAATGTGGTACTATGGTTGACATGTAATTGTGCCTGACACTGTAAATATACATATCTGGTGTCGGAACACGCACGGTACTCAAAACAATCACTAACATGACTAGTATTAGGCAGCTCTCTATTTTTATTCATCGGATCACTAAAATTTCCTCAAAATTGATACAGTAGTTGAAGTGTGATGCGCGTACAATCAGACGGACAATAATTTCAAAAAAACATCAAACTCTTTTTATCAAATACCCTAAAAGTACTGATTTCTCCTTTTTTTACTTTTTTTCTATAAGTGCATATTTGTAGATCTGTTTGTACATTTTTTTTAAATTTTGTAATAAACCGATATTTGCCACTTGTTTTCAGACATTTAAAGATCTTTTGTCTGTTTGTGTGTTTATATAATCAGAATAAGAAATACAAAATGAGTACTAAAATATATTTCAATTTAATTATCACGGGGACCGTCAAACAATACTATTTGTCATATCATTTCATTGTAAATGCCCTGAAGAGTAAAGACTATAACTTTCATCGAAAAATTAAATTACAAATATAACAGAGATTAACATGAATTAAAGGTAACAAATAGGTAATGATTAAGTAGTAATTAATTTAATACCAAACCAATCGGACATTTTATTTAAGGTATTATTCTGAACCCTAAACTTTGAATCCTAATATTGTTACTTTAAATATAAGCGAAGTGTCATCCGCGAAGAACTATGTCAGGACAGTTATCAAGCACTAGTGACAAACCATTTATATATATATACCAGAAACAATAACGGATATACGATAAAACTCTGTAAAACGCCAATTCTAACTAATGATCCCGCAGAAGTTGCTTCGTATATACTTACTTTGTGACAGTGATCTCTCTTATATGAACCAGAGAGTCGAGACAAGCAACACGATTTCTTCATATTTTCATTATTCATTTATTCACAGTATATTGTCGAGATTGTGGGGAACATTAAAGAATTGTTACTCAGTTCGGGACTCTTGTAAGCTAGGACCCTTGTCTCATTGATGCGCCGTAGCCTATGTCTCTGCTTGTGATGTTAACACGTGAAAGCGTAACAAGCGAACAAATAAAATGATATTTGCATTTATATTACTGCCTAGAACTAGGATAATTATTGTCACTTATACTAATCTGATAAATTGAAATGGAGTTAAAGTATTACTGGAAAATGAAAATGAAACGTCAAAGGTCGTTTATTTATCGCCTCATCATACATAACATTCGTTTTTGGTGGATAACAAAAATGTAGAACGCTTCATGATTTTGCAAGTCATTCTTGCTCAGAGTCTATGCTAATCTTTTATGTATTGTTCCAATTTTATTTTTAATTATATAGTATTATATATGTATCTTATAGTTATATTTAATAAGACTATATAAGTGCAATCTTAACTATAGATAGGTGTTAAAGCTTGTTATATGCTGCAGCAAATAACTCCTTGAAATGAAAAGATAAAACAAAAAA
The DNA here is from genome assembly GCA_014332785.1 of Antheraea mylitta. Taxonomy (NCBI): domain Eukaryota; kingdom Metazoa; phylum Arthropoda; class Insecta; order Lepidoptera; family Saturniidae; genus Antheraea; species Antheraea mylitta. The sequence continues at coordinate 10,079,589 of JACEII010000003.1, forward strand.
AAATTTACAAAAAAAATTGAACCGACTTCGATATCAAAAACTTATAAAGAACTGAAAAGTGAAAAATAAATATATTATTAAATTAATCAAATTAAATAAAATATATGAATTTTTGCGCTACCTAGAGATATACTGGAAGTCGGTGCCAACCGAAAATCATATCTACATAGGTACGTAGTCCACTCTATACATATATATATATATATATGTATAATGTAATATACTTTTCTACCTGCAACAAATTTGAAATTTCGGTTGGCACCGACTTCCAATATATCTCTAGGTAGCGCAAAAATTCATATATTTTATTTAATTTGATTAATTTAATAATATATTTGTTTTTCACTTTTCAGTGCTTTATAAGTTTTTGATATCGAAGTCGGTTCAATTTTTTTTGTAAAAATTTTTATTTTTCCATTTTTAGTGTATATAAACATATTTATATAGTTCTAATTAATTATAAAATAAGTTCATAACTTGACAAACAAACATGATATTACACCGTACTAGATTCAACTGGTCAAATTAGGTTGATTGTGAACGAATTTCAGAACCTCATCTTTCCTAATGTCCGTTTCACGGGAATTGCCTCAACAGTCATAACCCCACATGTTAGTCCTCATCAAACGAGTCATATGTACCCAAACACAAGATAGCTTCTGTAAGCCGTTGAGGAGTTCCATTCTAATTTCTCAATTTTCATGATCAAATCAGGATTGATTAAATGATATTCTTATCACTACAACAATTTCTTCCAAGTTTTCATTAAATTTAGCTTATGGGGAAGTTCATTTATTCATATAAGCTTTATTCATCCCTTTATTTTCAACCCTTATGGTTGGATTTTTTGTTAATTTGAAGAACACCTACTCTCAGGTATCGGTATTTCAAATAGAATTGTTGAAATCGGTTTATAGTACAAGAATATACGTAGACACGAAGTGGGTGAAAATCAAATAAACGATATTTCACCCCCTTAAGGGTTGAATATTTTATTCAAATTTATATGGGACCACCTTGGAGTATAGCCGAATCATACAAAAAAAGAATCATTAAAATCGGTTCACAATTGACGGAGATATCGATTAACATACATAAAAAAAAACATACAACCGAACATAGAACCTCCTCCTTTTTCGAAGTCGGTTAAAAAAACACTGATTTCACGAACAAAAAGGAAGAGAAATTTTATTAGTAAAATTTTAGTATATAAACTGCTGATGCCTGTACGCTAATAGTCTGATAAACACGTTATTATTATAATACTGATCATGCAATTAAATGAAGCACTATTAATGGTCTTTTTATTTTAAAAACTACTTTTATCATGGGATACTTAGTAGAAGACATTCCAGAAACAATAGCATCTGCAAGTGAATACAGACTCGGGTATCAGCTACTGTCTAATAAATTTGTTCTGTTATGGTGACGAATCATGTTAGTCGTTATTATTTTATACCATTGTTCCGTTTTAAACCTAGTGTGAGGAAACGTGACGCAGAGCCTTTTGAAAATAATAAATACAATAGTTTATTTTGAAATTCCGACTTGTTTGTTATTCATAATATATACTACATAATACATATACTTATAAGTATCATTAATACATTTTATTATTGTTTCGGTGAACAGAATTTTCTTTTGTACATTGTTTTCTGTGACGATGTACGATGACGTGGCCATGTTATATCCACTTGAATAATTTATGTTTTACTTGGAAAGTATTCTGCGTTTAAACAACAAACATTGTTACTTCATTATTATTGATTGTTTATCTATATACGATAGCACGTGTCTACTTATATATAATCTTATACATATGGTACGAAGTTTGAAAATAATGAATAGTGTGAGAATAGAACAGAGAAGCGTACCTATAAAAGATGTTGAATATTTGTTCATTTTCCGTGAGGATCGCGGTCGCACAGACTAATGGCACAGTATAAATATAAGAGACAGTATGGAAACCACTTTCAAACGCTCGTACCGGCACACTCAACAAACGTGCGCATCGACGAGACCCCTAAGCGGTGTTCGTAGTGCTGTCCGTAAATAGCTTTTTTTTAAATTTAGCTTTGGCAATCAGTCTTTCAGATTATTACTGTCATTGTCGCATAGTCAATAATATTACAAGCGTCGTGCGATCAATTCAATATTAAGCGTCGTGTAAGTCAATATTCTAACAAGATGCTAGATCCCTTGTTAGAACATTCCAGGGAGTTTTTGTGGCATCTCAGAATTTCATGGTTTGTGGTATTATTCTCCATTCACTTGAAAAGAAAAGAAATATTTATTGTCATAAGACATACAAAAAATGTTATTAAAACATCACTTATGCACAATAAACTAACTATATTACCTAAAACATCACCAAATTTACAACGTACAGAGTCAAATAACATGAGATTACGAATAAAATATAAAACAAACTACATGACAGACTAAAATCCCGCCAAAAACTCCAAAGAACCTTTTATAATCTTTCGTTGATGATGCCCTTGCTTGTGTGATGTGCCGTTTTTTAGCGTTTGTACGTAGTTTCCATACTGTCTCTCATATTTATACTGAACTTATAGTAATTGAACTTTGATAATTTAATTACAATGTTATCGTATGTTCTAATGTAAATATTATATTGAGTAGGTATTTAAAACACCACTGCATTGATTACTTCTGATAGATGAATTTGTTATCGATTTATAATATTTAATATTATAGATGAGTTACGTATGTGCCGATATACTCGTGGCAATTACAACGATTCTACTGTACACCATATCAAGCAATCGCGTACAGTTCGTATTATTAATAAAGACTAATATAAAGCCGAAAAAATACATTACTGTAAATTATATAGTAAAAACAATACATTATGTTCAACGCGACCGTGACATGAATTATTTTCGTGATGCCTCATAATGATATAACGTTTTTGTATTTTTATGTATATATTTTACGTTTATATTTCTTTTAGGCCCTTGAAACGGAAATATTGCAAAATTTAAAAGAGAAAATTTTTCTGGAAAGCTGTTTGGACATATTTAGCGAATTTTGTACCGCGAAGGAGTACAAACGAACTTTGGGTGAGTAACTCATAATAATAACCAATATAATAAAGAATAATAAAAGTTATAGCAGTTATTTGGCTGCGTATTTACGAATAGGTTTATAATTTATTTTCCACCGCTTACTGCTTTGTCGTTTACATTTCATATAAAAATATAATTAAAATTTTAAATGCAAGTCTTGCGTAATAACAGCGTGGTTCAATTAATGTTATTAGTATAATACAAAAAAAAACAGAATAAGCATATGCATATCCTTTATACTAAGCAAGAAGGTCTAAATACAGTTGTATTTGATTAAACTGTGTTTATTTATATTACATGCCTCTACAACGTATGTGGTGCTTAAACAATTTAATAAACGAAAAACAAAAACAAAAATGTGAGTCATTCATACACAAAAAAAAGTTATTTTAATTATTATATTAGATCTAATTGAGATTTAGTTTTTCATTTATTTAAAGAACCAAATGTGTCGATATCTCTATTGGAGCGTCGTTCAGAGATAGAAGTGCGTGCACAAAAATATGGCGACGTGCGTATATGTCCGTCAATGGCGCAACGAGACCGTGCGCCTGCCGCTTCGTTGGTCACGTCCCTTTCAGACGTGTTGCATAACATTAGTGGCTTTAATTACTTCCCTGTACAGGAATGGAACGACAAAGGATTGTATCGTCTATTATTCAGGTAAATTTATGGTTATTCAGGCAAATTTATGCTAGTCATTAAGCAGTTAATTTATTTATTTCATTATCGGTAACTAGCAAAATGTAAACTATAGACCATAGTTAAAGAAGGTAAAATGTTGTTAGAGTATTTTAAAATAATAATTTGTAATTACATTTAGTTTTACTAAAATTATAGTTGAAAAATAAACCGTATGATAAAAGATAAACGGTGTTATTACAAAAACGTTAAATACGTATCAAATACTTGTTTTAAAAAGGTTTCGTACTAAATGCACCGCGCTCGCCCGAGGCATGTTCGCGTTATCCTTTTTTCGTAAGTTTAACCTAACATAACCAAAGCGAGACAAAAGAGCAAGATGTTGAACATTCATCGTGTGCAGTGCATTTAAAACGTAACCTTTTTAAAGCAATTATTCTATATGTATTTCACTTTTTTGTAATAACACTGAAAGCGTCCGACTTTAACTCTGATATGAATATCCACAGTGTTAAGCAGTACTCATATTCGAGATCTTTCATAAATATGAATTTAATATGACAATTTACTATATTATCACAGAGGTAAAGTGTGGTAATCTCAAGAACTACTGGTCCGATTTGAAAAATTCTTTCGGTGTTATATTATAGCTCATTTATAGAGGAGAAGTTATTGGCTAAATATCATCACGCTAAGACCAATAGGAGCGGAGCACCAATGAAAAATGTTTCAAAATCGGGGTTTTTTTTTCTATTGAGAGATTCCACTGCGTGTCAGCATTTCCCCAAAGTAACTATTCTACGCGGACGAAGTCGCAGGCTGGGTCTGGTCGCTAATATGGTCAATTGAACATTAATATATTTTAATACTTGCACCAGTGCTTTTACTATTGGTACATTTGATAAATATTTATTTTAAAATCGCTGATTTATTAGGGAAGTTACTCAAATGTTCGTTCAGTAATAGTGATATTGTAGGTAAATGACGCAATCGGAGGAAGGTCATCTGCTAAAATTACGTGTTATTACAACATAACAAAAAGCTAAGTTTATAATTCAACTTCCAGGCGTTTTTTGTACTGTTACCAATAACGGATTTACAAGTGCACATTTGATTACGTTCATGTTTACTGTCTCTTGGGTATTAAATAAGCGAAAAATCTTACTATGATAAATACGAATGTGTGTTTGTATTTTTTTGTTTGTTTGTTACGTTCTCACGCCTTAACCTCTCAATCGAACATTATTCAATCAAATTTTGCATACACGTTTCACGTTTACAGAAAATGGTATAGTTTTTTGTTTGTTTTGAAATTGCTAACGCTATTGGGCCCTTGGCCTGATGGGACTTCACAGTTTCACCTGATCTAAAGTTTTAGGGCGCTCAGCTACTTAGCAAACAAGCTCAAAGGGTGCCCAAATGGCCTAACCACGGCTTGGGCTGTAGTTTTGGATACAACAATGCGAATCTTATTAAGCTAAATTAGCCAAGCTAATCATACATATACGAATTAGTGAAACAGACATGTGTACTAGCATGTATGCCTCACTAACTCATACATGTGTTTTGTATCTATCAACTCGGCTAAACTAAACTAAGTTAGAAAACAAAATCATATATGGTTCCTTGTAAAAAAAAGTAATGTCACGAATATTGGGTCAATCTATACTAACGAGAGCGAATCCAGGAGAAGAAGTGACTATTAACGTAAAGTACTAGTGTACAATTACTATATTTAAAGGTGTACATCGTGGTCGAGGGGCGAATCAGATGAAATACAGAGCGTACGGGGCGCTGCGTGTCGTGCACTTTTTGCTGTGACGTCACACAAATGCGTGCTCACTACGCTCGTTAATACTAAAGACTGCTTGCATAATTTAGTACAAACTTTGACGCCATTAAAAGAAGGTATTGTAAAATATTGAATACAATTTTTATATCCAATTTTATGTATGTATGCTCATTGCACGTAATTAAAATCGCTAAGTTAATTTTTTATGCTTGTGTTTAGACGAACAATCTTTATTAATTAAATCAGAATAAAATATATAACCGAGTTGTTATAAATAATTTATTAATCTTCTTCTTCTTACCCTTATCCCACCTGAGTAGGGTCGGTACAACATATTTGTCATGTTGTGATGTATGATTTGGCTTAATTTTTACGATCGGCCGCCTGCCTGTCATCAACCCTCCTTGGGATTATTTTGTTGTACCACTATATGTTTCTATAGGATCTTTTAGCTACACAAATTTTCTGTAGGCTTTAGTTTAGACTTTTTCCGACGACTGCATTTTCGTCTTATTTTCTGTTGTCCCGTTTTCATAGTTATTACAGTACTTTCAACTATATATGTTATTGGGGCACTGATTTCGTACTAATTTTTCGGTTTAATTACTCACTGGTTTTTGTTCAACATTGGTGACTGTCATAACAATATCGGCTTGCACTGTTTGAGGCTTTTGTATCACGTAAACTGGTTTATATTGACTAAAGTTAATAAAGTTGATATCTTTCGGTGTATTAATATAAAATTAAATACAATAAACCATTATAATAACATAAATATGAAAACTATAAAAGAAAATAAATGCAAATAAAATGACATGACAATGACTTTAAATAAATTACTATAAATAATTTATTAATATAAACTATTATTTACCCATAGCTATGTATATTCTTAAAAAAAAGTTGTCAATACGATTACGATATTGCAGAATATAATTTTTAGATAACTGTATTTTGAAAAGGTTATCAAGAATAATGTTTAATTCTTCAAATCATACAGCTTGAACGTTATAGTATTATTATAAATATTTCATAAACAACCGGAATTACATTTTTATCTGGTTTATTATTTTCTTTGGTGACGTTTTTATGAAGAGGTAGTAAAAGATGCGTTATCGATAAATGTGTACAAGTTGCAAGAATTACGAGTGAAGTATATCGAATATTCGTTTATACATATTTATGCATACGTAGGTATATTATAGATATTTACTTATGCTTCTATTATATTAAATCTATATAAAGTAAAATCAATTGCCAAATGTATGTAAGCACTTTTAAAAACGGCTGCATTTAGCTCACTCTCGTTTTTTGTTTTGTTGTGTTTGCAATTGTCTAGATAAGGTTTATAGAGATGAAATGTTTGAAAAGTCGTACGGCATACTGACAAAAATGGGTTAAATATCCCCATATAAACATTGAATGAGTATCTGAAAGTAAAGACAGTATCAGAAAGGGAGACTTTTAAAAATATTGACAAGTTTAGTTTCTATATCATTAATTCGAATGGTCGTAATTTAAAGGGAAGATTTGGTTTCATTTTTTGCGCTAGTATATACATCCATGCGACGTCGGGACGAGTCGCTAGTAATAAATAATATTCTCCATTTTCAAGTTTTAATTCTGTTACACTAAGAAATAACACGCCCGGAACTAGTTTGTGTATTTTTGTTTATTATGAGTTATCTATGAGGTGTTTTCACACGAATTTTGTGCATTGTAGATTACAATTAATGCGTCATGAAATTAATGCGCGTAAAGTATTTTATTATTTATCAACGTGATATCGAGTAGTATGTCAGTATGTGTGTCGTTTTCAGTATCGACCCATCGAAACACTCCACCCGCATACAAGTGACAATGTACTCAATTGCTTGAATATATGAAATTAATTTGGGAGTGTTCGATGAGTGATCGGATATATTAATCATTTGAAAACCGTTCTAGCAACGTTCATTGAATAACTTTGTTTACAAATTCGAATGTCTAATATTTTTGTGAAAATCAGATCACAAAGAATCTTTGACACTTACGCAATAACCCCATCGCTATCTTTGTTTCGCAAGTCTAACCTAAACTAACCCATTTTTTACATGGGGAAACCCTACGGATTCCCAACCTATCCGGGTAGCTGAGGGTCCCCGTTCAACTTATACGAACTAAAACACCACGGTGCCTTCAATCACCTATAGGCCGGGGAGCAAGAGCTGTCGAACTGACACTGCGTCTATTCTCCGGCAGGTGTCGGCCCCTCATCAGGGGCCTCGTCGCGGTAACCTTTTTTTTACATGGGGAAATCCATTCGGATTCCCACCCTAGCCGGGCAGCTGAGGGTGGGGTATGTCTGACTTGCACGGACTAAAAGCCCATGGTGCCTCCTTACACCTATAGGCCGGGGAGCAGGAACTGTCTACGGCACTACGTCTGCTCACCTGGTAGGTGTCGGCCCATCATAAGGGCCTCCTTCTGCGGCCTGAGAGATCAAGGTAGAAGAGCCCTCAGGGAGGGGTGGCTGTTGAACCAGCATGAGCCCCCTGGCTGCATCCTCTCAGGTCCGGCTACGGTGGCGGGAGGAGTTGGGCAATGCGCCGCCTCCTCCCGCCGGTCCTCCGTTGGCGAAGAGGGCCACTTAGAGGATCTACCTCGCGGACCCTCTCCGCCGCCTCCTTTTGCGAGATGACTTCCTCGCAGAAGGAGGCCATCGCTCGCCACGCCTGAGCTCGCCGAACTGAGACGGACGATATCAATCACATTGCCCCGAACGAATTAGATATTAACATTACCGCTACTGAAGTTGGTCAGATGCAGATAATCCACACCTGGGCCATGTGATTGATTGATTGATAACTTGCCGTGTATATTATTAGGTGGACGATTCATTCTTCTCAATTTTCCCGTTTCGGTTCGGTTAGGCTAGATTTGCGAAATAAAGACAGCTACAGTCTAAAATAATACAATAAATATGGTAAATTTAGATAGCAATATGCAAATGTTATATATTACAGATGAGATGAATACGATCAATGTAGAAGCGCGTACACAAGCACTGCTTTTGGTTGCATCTTTGCTCGTAGAGCGCACCGCTGCCGAAACTGTATGGACCCTGTTGAGTGAATCTTCATCGCTAAATCTGTTCCTTCTCATACACCAGTGTTTAGATAGTGATGAATTAGGTAAAGTAATGCACTTATTTACTATTTCCTACCATAATAATAAATGTAATTAAAAATATCGTAAACTCCTAAGTGTCTTTTATCCTAATAAAATAAAATATTGAAATGGAAAGCATTCGCCGATACAGAAGTATGCGATTGTCATGTCTCTACAATAAAATTCATGACAAATAAATTGAAGAGATAACAATTTACCACGAATAAAAGTGATAATCCTGATCTGAGTTAATGCTTTTTTGTTAGTTCATAGGAGGCAAACGAACAGACGGGTCACCTGATGTTAAGTGTTCACCGTCGTCCATAGACATTTGCAACACCAGGAAAGTCGCAAGTGCATTGCCAGCCAGTGTTTGGGGTAAGGGATATGGGAGGGAAGGAGTGAGGGGAAGGGAGATGGGTCTCCGGTGCTCTCACTGACCGAAAGAAACACAAAAATGCAAGCAGTGTTACTTGACGTCGGTTTCTGTGAGAGGGTGGTACTACCCCGGACGAAACGACCCATTCATACTGAAACCAGTAATAACTTCAGCGTAGCTACCACCTATAAAAAGTTAAATAATAAATCAAATATGTTAAAAGGATCTTCGTTTTGTTTTTTTTTTTCCAATGAAAACTAATACTTGCGTTTAAATAAGAAAAATTGACATGATAAAAGTATTATAGTTTATATGCTTTTTTTGCTTAGTTTTTAAACCATACAAATTTTAATTATGTCAGCAGAAGGAATGTTAAACGAGAATTGCTTATCATTTTCTGAAATTCATGTAGGTAATTGTTTTGCAATCTGATGATTTTTATGTATTGAAATTAATTAATTGACTCTTATCTTTTTATAAATTAACAGAATTGCAAGACGCAGGCCTTTACTGTTTATCAGAGTTAATCCACTCTGCGAAAGTAAAAAAGAACGGATTTAAAAAGACAAACGAATCATACATAGAACTGTATGATAGATTACAATCACCTTTTGCAAGCAATACTCAAAGCGGTGACAGATTGACTACCGGAGCCGTATATAGGAAATACGATTGCCAACCCGATTATATGGCCGAGGAACTATGTAAATCTTTGGTAAATCTCTATCAGAGATCGTGTTTAGAGATTAAAAAGCATGAAGCCAGTCAAGGTAATGTTTGAATAATAATAATCTATAAAACCGAACCAGTAGGTTTATTCATTTGTACATTTCTCAAAATATCATATACTGATGTATCCAAAAATTTAAACATACATGCTTAAGGCATTTTACAAGTATACATAACTTAAATACAATTCCTTTGAGACACAATCACGTCAAAAATACTGAATGTATCAGTATAGAACAATGATCATTCGATTCACAATCTTTCGTAGATGATTCTAGGTTACGTATTTTCTTTAATTTGGTGGACCTTTTACCATTTTTTAATGCACAATAAATCGCTAGAGAATTAGTTACTATACGTATAAAGATGAGAGAACTCAATTGTAAACGTTCCAAAAATATAGATTATCTTTATGTTCCGTATATATCTTATCTTCATACGGATGTGCCCGTTTTAGTTTCACATGTACCTATTAAATAGTATTTGATGGTTATCATTGCTTGTACATTTTAAATTATGAGCGTTTGGTGACGTCACATCGCCTCACCGATTCCTATGTTTATTATGTTTTCTGTTATGTAATATTCATTATATTGTATTATACTGTCGTATTTGCAACATTCTCCATGCAAATATCACATTTTTGGAATGCAACAATGTTGTTTTTAACAATAAAAAATAAACAAACTATAAGAAAGTAACTATTATTTATGAGGTACTTTCGTTTTACCGACCCTCCTGATTCAGTCACGTCAGCGACCGATCAGTACCAGCCTGTCCCTCGAAACAGCGTGTTCACGCCCACGCCCGCGTAACCACAGATCACGCCGCCGTGGTCTGGGGGTTAATTTCGCTCCCGCACACCCGATTAGGCCTCCCACGGCAGCGGCTCAAGCCTAGGTTCGATCCCTCGGTAGGGAACCCTTGAGTACGTTGCTTGCACGATACGGTGACACACAAATATACATCACCGCTACAACACTACACGATTACCCCCATACACGTGCACGCCTACACATGAAAGTGGAGGGGTTTACTTTTTTTTCTCTTATCGAACTGAAAAACTCTCAATTTTCCGATAATAAATATATGGAGGAGTTGTTGAGGCGTGTATGCTTGGTACACATATACGTTTCAACAACTCATACATATATGAATTGCTAGCTACGTTAGCTAAGATAAGTCGCGATTTTGCATGCAACAGGCAACAGCCAAGCCGAGGTGTGCCGTGCACCCTTGAGCTTGTTGCCAAAATAAAATCGGCTGAGTGCCTTAAGCGCTCACCTTAGTAGTCCGGTGAAGCTGTTAAGACCTTGATGGGTCAATAGCGTAGTCAAATAGAAAAAAAAAATTGAGTTGCTTTCTACTATAACTTGATAGTAATAACTCTTATATACAACCATCAGTTAACTATTTTGTAGCAATTAATGGCAAGCGTCGACACTTTTCTACAATCAAATTAATTATATTGTTGATAAGTGAATTCGTATTTCGAGATAATTTTATTTTTTTAATTATAAACCATGGTACTTCATATATCTATAGCATGAACACTCCATATTTAAAAATTATTTTTAGTTTCTTGTAATATGCCTTATAATTTAAAATTATAAAATTACTTTGTAATCTAAAATTAAAAGTAATAGAGATTGATTCTACTTGTATGCAGTGGTCATTCATTAGGTGGGTGGTAGAAAAAAGAAGATGCCATGTCTCTGGCATCTGATTTTAAGGTCACCAGTTTACTAAAAAGTTAAATCTGGTTATTATTGTTTGTATTTATGTTTGTAAAATGTACGTAACCGTCTATTGTACCGTTCCTCAATGCAAGTAATGCTTTGGTGCAAGCCATCCTAATTATACGGTGGAAGCTAAAATGCCTTTTTTTTTGTTTGAATATTTAAAATTTTTATTAATTTGTATGAGTTTTATTTCATAATCTCTAAGTTAAATGTTATCTATTTAATCTGACATTATTAAATATTTTCATAATAATTGAGAGACGTACATAATATGTGATTAGATATTTAATTTTAACAAAAATTAAAACCGATTTTAAAAAGCCTAGTCTAAAAATGCACCAGAATGTCCTTGATTATAATTTCAAGTAAAGCAAAATAGGGACCACTTGAACGCATCACCATGCCAATAAAAAAAGAATTTTCCAAGTCGGATTGCAAATTACAAAGCTCTGTGAAACAAATATAGAAAAAAAAATACAAGCGAATTGAGAACTTTCTCCTTTTTAAAGTGAATTACTCTCATTTTTTGAAGTTGGTAAAAATTTAACCTACATAAGAATATGTGTTTTTTTTTCTATATTGCAGACTCTTGGTTCATACCTTTTTTTGCTTTCGTTTTTTTTATTGTGTATGTCATAAATCGTATTTGAGAGCAACTATTGGGTGTCTTTTTATTTATTCATTATTTTATATATTGATTTGTTTACTTTGGTGATTTCATTTAGATGAAAATGATCAGAATATGTTGAGAAGACATATTAAAATATCAGATATACGTTTTTTAATAGATGAGCGTTGGATCAGTGTTAGTTGTTGCCTGTCGTGTGTACTGGCAGCGAGTCCTCGCAGCAGAGAGTACGCGATGCATCGGCGCCTGCCGCGGATACTACTCACAGCAATGCAAGCCCTACACGACCATCTCTCTATGCTGTGCGATCCAGTTGAAGTTATCAGGAATACTAATCGTGTTAGTGTAATATTTATACTACATATTTTATATACAATTTTAATGTTATTTAAGGAATGCCAACACACTTTGTGTACCGACGGGCCGTATTCGTTGAGGCGGCAAGGGATCGGACTACCTACTCAACCTTGGGTAACCGTCAAAACGGCCCACCCGGTGGAAGGTGAACACCGGGCTTGTGAATGAGAGTACGGATTGAGTTCTACAGTACTACAGTTGCCTCCCCTCGTCAGTCGGACCTCTGCAATGAGAAGACGGGGCCCCAGGCCGTCCCCCTCAGGGCCGAATACGGTGGCGGAAGGAGGCGGGTGAATTACCGCCTCCTCCTACCGGATTTCCGTTGATGGGGAGGGCTGCTCAAAGGATGCTTTTTGCGGGCCATCTCCGCAGCCATCTTCTGCGAGAAGACCTCATCGTAAAAGGAGGCCATCGCTAGCCAAACTTGTTCGCAGCCGAGCATAGCCGAAACTACACTCGACAGCGATAAGTCCGCCCCTACTACCACACCTAGAATGGTGCGCTGTCCCTCTCACACAGCACACTCAGACGGAGTATGCTACGTGGTGTCCTTGTCAGCACTGCACTCGTGACATGCGTGGTTCACTCCTTACGAATGATCTGGTGTAGGTACCATCCAAGACATCCGTGTCCGGTGAGTACCTGCTCCAGCCGAAACAACAGGGAGCCTCACTCCCTGTTTATCCATTCCAGCCAGGAACAGGCACGCCGACACATTCGATATTATTTTTTTAGATGATTAGGAGGCAAACGAACAGTTGGGTCACCTGATGTTAAGTGAGCACTACCGTCCATAGATACCAGAAACACAGGAGGAGTCACAAGTCCGTTGCCAGCCTGTGTTGGTGGGGATGATGTGTGGGACAAGGGAGAGATGGGCCTCCGACGCTCTCGCTGAACGAACGAAACGCAACAATGCAAGAACTGTTACTTTACGTCGGTGTTTCTATGGGTCGGGTGGTAGTACCCCGGGCGAGCTGATCCGTTCATGCTGAAACTAGTTATAGCTTAAACGTAGTTCTAGAACCTACGAAATCAACATCTATTATTGTCACTCGCATTACCGTCGGGATTATGAAACATAAGATTTATAGATGGCTGGTATACTACAGTTAGGACGTCCCATAATCTCGTATAAAAATTGTCTCATGAAACGTATAATGTAATAAACGTTATCCAAACTATTAGTAGACTAACATATACATATTAGACCGGTCGTTAAAAACTTAATTTTTTTTCAACTCCCTTCAAAAACCGAACCTTAACGAAAATACGTAGAAACGATTTTTTTTCTCTTTTACTTTTTAAACACGTGCAAAATGATAGTATGCATTTTTTAGTAAATATCTTTATTTTCATATCTTTTCAGAATTTCTCGTGAGAATTATTATTTTCTTGAAATGTAAACAATTTCGTAGAACAAATTGCATATCTCATGACAAATTGTCGCAAAAATGTAATGTTGTTAAAAATGGACTTTTGCACTATGCGTTCCTTTAAGATAAAAACCGATCTTCCTCGTGTTTTTCTCGTGGCAAGGGAAAAAGGGCACAACTAGTTTCGTAATAAAATAGAAACACAGTCCACAATGAACTTAAATAAAATACGAAATTGCTATAAAATAATAAAATCGTAAATACGAAAGTGAAATGCCCCGGTTCGAACCTGCGGACATTGAATTGACGTTCTACCTATCAGATCATTCGACCACACGACACTGAATAATTTTTGGTATTTTTTTTTACAGAGTGCACCGTTACGCACGATGTACTGGTTGTTGACGATAATTAACTGCACCATGGTGGATTGTATACCTTCGAAAGAATATTTTGCTGAGGAGGGCCTTTCGATTACACTGTTAAAGTTGTGGGTGTGGTTCATGCTTACCGACCAGTTGCGTCAAGCCCTCGTGAATCTCATTTACACCTTTACTAATAATTGCCCTAGAGGTGAGTATCCTTAGACTGTCTTTAGCATGGAAAAACAGGGTTAAATGGGAACTCTAGGTACAATATCTGAAATTTTACTGAACCACGCCAGTTTATAAAGATATCCTGATCTATACTAATGTTATAAAGCTGAAGAGTTGGTTTGTTTGTTTGGTTGAACGCGCTAATCTCAAGAACTATCGGTCCGATTTGAAAGTTTCTTTTAGTGTTAGATAGCTCATTTATCGAGTATGGCTATAGGCTACATATCGTTAAAATCAATAGGAGCGGAGCACTAATGAAGAATGTCTCAAAATCGGGCTATTTTTAGAGCATCCGCTGCGTGTTACCGTCAGTATTATATGCGTTGCCATGGTAACATGATAACATTCTATCGGAAATATTATTAGGGTTTATTTTGTGTTCCTGTTCAAAAGTTTATTCTAGGTTATTTTTAATTCCAATTTTTGATTATAAGTAGTACGTTGCTATCGCAAACATTTTAAAAGTCTATTTTGTGCTGCTAATCTAAAAGGTTAGTAATAATGATATTCGTCCATCAACACAGGCGAAGGAATTAATCAATACTGCCAATTCTGAAGTTGTCAATATAGATAGTTCTTATGTTATTCACTATCCAGTTTTCTTCTATGTCTAAGTTAATGTAAAGGTATAAGCGCCAAATATTCTATATAATATTTCGTAAATTTCTATCTTCTTAATTTTCAAGACCCCAGAATACATGCTCCGTGGTATTATTTTTCATTCATTTCACTTATGCACAATAAACAAACCATATTACATAGAACGCCATCAATTTAACACAATATAGGTAGTCCGGTGAAGCTGTTAAGACCTTGCTGGGTCAATAGCATAGTCATTTCGAAAAAAAAAAATTAACACATTATAGAGTCAAATAACACAAGATTATGAATAAAATATATGTCAATATGTCTGTTTGTTTATTTGTTCCGGGTAATCTTCGAAACGACTGGACCTATTTGAATGGTTTTTTTTCTTAGAAATGACTACGCTAACAGCTTCAACGGACTACAAGTAATATTTGAACGGGAATTTTACGGGCAAATAACTAATTAATTATCTGTTTTATTTTAAGCTAGCGGGTTCAGCAGACGATAGCCGCCCTGATAATAAGATAAACTATTCCTAAACCTTGCCCAAGAATCATTTTATATATTGGTAAAAACGGCATGAAGATTTGTTTTTGATCATATCGCGAACAGACATATAGACAGACTTGGAACACGACTTTGTTGACACTATGTTGTGATAAACTGTTATCCGTGCATTCGTATGTGTGAAATTGACCAAAAATATGTTGTTCACTCTAGACATGCGCGTGTGACTTACATTTTACTCCAAGAATAAATATAATTGAAAGTCATACGTTTATATGTGATTTAAATTATAGCAAGGTATATTAATAACTTGATTATATCATCAATATGGACATATTATATCTATATAATAAAATATTTAACACACATTGTTCGATAATATATAGCTTAATATTTTCATTACTTTCTTATATATTGTAAGTGAGCAATGAGGGTGATACATAGATCGTAGTTTAAAGTTCCAGCTATGTGGGTTATGATAAATCCCATCCCATTCGATACACTATTACTATTCACATATATAATGTACATGTTACCTGTTACTGTAGATGATATGCGTGTCGTACTTACAAATATTTTTGAAAGAGAATTATTGTTATTTACACATCTAATAACAATTTTAAATGTATTTAATATATTCAAATACGCGTGCGAAGCCGCGGGTAGCAGCTAGTATATTTATACTAATATTATGAAGAGGTAAAAAAGTTTGCGAGTTTGTGACGTTGTAGGCGGTAATCTCAATAACTACTGGTCCAGTTTGAATAATTCTTGGTCTTCAGTGTTATATAGCTCATTTGTCGAGGATGGTTATAGGCTATATATCATCACGGTAAGACGAATAGGAGCGGAGCACCAATGAAAAATGATTCAAAATCGGGGTTCTTTTTCCTCTTGAGAGCTTACGCTGCGTGTTATCGTTAGCCCAAAGTAACTATTTCACGCGAATAAAGTCAACCCGATTAGGCCTCCCGCGGCAGCGGCTTAAGCCTAGGTTCGATCCCTCGGTAGGGAGCCTTTGAGTGCGTTGCTTGCGCGATTTTGCATGCTACAGGCAACAGCCAAGCCGAGGTGTGCCGTGCACCCTTGAGCTAGTTGCTAAAATAAAATCGGCTGAGTGCCTTAAGCGCTCGCCTTAGTAGTCCGGTGGAGCTGTTAAGACCTTGCTGGGTCAATAGCGTAGTCACTTCGAAAAAAAAACGACCAAAGTCGCGGGCAGAGGCTAGTAGTTTATCTATTCAAATGTTTTTATTCCGAATGTTTTCTCCATGAACTTAAGGAATGTATTTAGTTCCGAAACGCTCTAAAATGCTCTTTCGTTATAGATTTTGTAGACGGTAGAGTCACGCTGATGCTATTACTGGTATCAGCATGAGTGGGTCGGCTCGCCCCCGGTACTACCACCCGACCCACAGAAACACCGACGTGAAGTAACAGTGCTTGCATTGTTGCGTTTTGTTCGGTCAGTGAGAGCGCTGGAGGCCCACCTACCCTCCCCTCGCCTCGCCCCTCCTTTCTCCCCCATCCCCTTCCCGCAAACACAAGCTAGCCACGCACTTACGACTCCTCTGGTATTGCTAGTGTCTATGGACGGTGGTGATCACTTAACATCTGGTGACCCACCCGTTCGTTTGCCTCGTATAACATAAAAAAAGTTATCCATGTTCTTGAAACTTATTGAAGAATTTCTTTATTCTAAACTAGCTTCTGCTCGCGACGTCACTAGCGATAATGTAGATTTGATTTATCCCTTAGATAGTACAGAATTAGATTAGATTGAATAGAACAGTGTATATGAAAGGTACTTTATGTCCTCTTCTATAATGTATTGCTATAATTTATACAAGATGTCATTTTTATAGGCTTTCAATTTTGGAATGATAAAGTAACAATATAACACATTAATTATAGAAATATAAAAAATCAGCTAACTTAAATTAATGAAAGTCGGTTGATAACAAAAATGTGTTTTTTTTTATATTACGATTTTTAAGAGTATTGGTAAACATTCTTATACTCTACTAGCGGGCCCGGTGGACTTTGTCTGCTATGGTAATAAAATAAAACTTAAAATACAACCGCAGCGCCACCTACCGGGTTCAATTGCTCACAAAATTCCATCAAAATCGGTCCAACCGTTTAGGAGGAGTTCATTGACATACAACGCGCGTACAGAAGAAATTTATTTATGAAGATTAAGTGCCTGATGGCCAATAATTTCTGTGTCAAGCATTTTTTATGATGAATTCCACATCGGAAAGTTTATTTATTGTTAACTTCTTTCTCCCGAAAAATGGTTTTGTTGCTTTATGGGAAATTCGGATTTTATCTAGATTAGTTATGGGATGTCATTTTTTTTTATTGTAATTTATAATTTTATAATTACTGCTTACCATCAAGAAAAGCAAAATTATGTGTAACCTTGATAAGACGCTGAAAAACCCTGTCTTCCCGTAAAAAAATCATTAAAATAGGTTCAGTTGTTTTTGAAACTAGTCCGGTCAAAGAACATAAGAATTTTCATTTTTATTTATATGTGTATATTTAAGTCTGACGCCATTTGTTATTGTTTAAATGATATTATCAAAAATGTATAAATAGGCTATAAGGCAATGATATTATAACGAAAAAGCTGTAGACACGTCATAAGCGCTTCGATAGAGTTTTGTTAAAACTTATTTAACTGGATTATTTTTGACGGTTGTTCCGTCAATCCGCACGTATATAAGCAACAAATAATAATTTCTTTTTAATCACCGATATGAAGAATACGCCAGCTTACTTCCACATTATATCTAAGGCAGTGGCGCTACAATATTACTTTACGTATGTGTGCGTTATCGTACGATTTGTTTTGTCAAAATATCATATAGGTAACGTATCTACCGCTTCTTGTGAAAGCCTAAATTAAGAAGAGACATAAAAATATTGAAGAAAATTTTCCATAACTTTATCAAATTCGCTGTAATGCATTACAAATGGTCAAATTTTCAGTATATTGGAATTTGACCTCGAATAACTTTTAAGTGGTTAGGTTTTTGGAAAAATTGTAAGAGATCTTTTTTGTAGAGCGTTCAATTCTCTACAAAAATTGTACAGGGATTTTTTTTAATGACTAATGATGGGCAAGCATTAAAAATCAGAAGGTACAAACGAATATTTTTCTATGTTATTCTTATGGAAAATAAAGAAGTGCGATGCGGATGTCCTTAATATTAATATTAAGCGCTCAAATTTTAACTGGGATCTCCTTACATGTAAATTGAACTTTTAAGCATGCTGGAGAGAAGAAAAAAAAATGTTTTGTTTTTTTGAATCACCCTAATATATATATACATAAACATTCCCATCGTGTATATTTATAGGAATAGTATTGTTAACGGGGTTTGTATGTTTGTCAGTGTATGGGAGTATGTGCGCATGCATGGGCGGTCGTACGTTGGTGGGCGAGGTGTGTACGTTGATCGTGCGACAAGCTCCCACGTACAGATCCTCGCGCCCGCAGTCCCTCCTAGCTCCTGCACTACACATCCTGCGACACTGCCTAAATCATCATCACTGTCGAACTATACTTATAAAGGTTAATATTCACTTTATTTTTGTGTTAACCTATGGATGTTTTCACTGACCGAAAAACATTCAATTTGTGTCATTCTCAAAATACGTCTTATGAATCAATTGTCGTAATAATTGATTAGTTCAATAAAAGGTGTTTGCACTGCCGAAAACTGGATTACGTTCTTTTTTATAAATTTCAGGAATCTACGTTCGCACTAATTAGAAAATTATATGTACATTACTTGTTTGTTTTCGTTCGATCATTCGTAAAAAATCATAGATTAACATGACTACAGAAACTATTTAATTTGATCATTTTGTTTGTTATGAATTAACTATGTAATTAACCTGATATTAAACTGTACGTATATTTTATAGCAATTTATAATCAACCTTAATAGCACCGTAGTCCTGAGGCAAGGCTCAATAATAGGCTTTTATTCCCGAGGATACTGTTAGAACGTCACGTACTGTATGTTGCCAGTATACCATATACCCTCTAAATCGGAATACAGCCGTGCAGATACCGGTGTTTTAAGTTGAATTTAAATATCGCACTTTGTGTAGGCTTCTCTCTCTTACATTTCATTTACTGTACAATCCTTGTTAATCTTTGTGGCAGATCTGAATGTAGTAATAAGTCTCGAGTTGAGCATAATATATTCAAGAGCTTAATCGAAAATAAAGTTTAAATGTCATTTATAGGAATATACATATAATGTGGTAGTTATTTATGCTTTAGGTGTACCTAATTTGTACTTAAAATAAGGGTTATTACACTTTATTTATTATACTTTTTTGATGTGAAACATCTGTAGGCCGAGGGTAAATCTGATTTTTGGCGTGGCAACGCAAAACGCGAACACTGCACTATTAAGGATATACTCAAAAACATTTGCAACCCTACCTTGTAGGCCACTTGTTCAACTAGTGTTAATGAAACGCGCCGACGACCTAGCTCCCTTTGATAAATTTAATAAAAATGAATATTTATGTAATAAAATAAATAAACATTCATTATTTTATGTAACTATTTTGTTATTATTCTAGCTTTATCTTTTCATTGTGCCATAACTTCGTAACATGTTCTTTTATGCATATAACTTATACAAAACAATTTTGATGTTTCACATCTGCCAGGCGTCCCGTGACGGCCCAATTTTTTTATACAGAGTGAGGCATTGTCATCGGTGTACAAAATGTGTGTACGTGAACGCATACGTGGTGTGTGTGCTGCGGGCGAGGCTTGGTGCCGGCTGATGGAGGCGTTGTCGCGGCACGGGGACGGAGCTCAGGCCGTGCTGGTGCTTGTCGGTCCCAAGGGGGCTCTGTACGCGCTACCGAACCAGCTGCGGGCTAAACTTATGCCGGCAATCGCAAACGCGGCACACCATCACCGGGTCACGTTCTTACAATCACGTAAGTGCGATATAATCATACATTTTTTGCAGTAAAAACATATTTAGTCTCGTCGTGATTTGAAACTCCATGAAAAGTAAATACGACAATAAACACAAACACATATGTACTTCTGTAAGAATTAAGGTGCGAGAGAAAAAGATAGAATACATTATACAGTGTTTTTTCAGATTCGTGGTCATCTCATTGGTCAGAGCGTTGTAAGTGTGTTTATTGTGATCAATAATTCACGTGTATTGTTTATATGAGTATAGTATCAATGTCTGAAGGTTTCACTTCTACCACGTGTAAGCTGTATACATCAATGTGGATAACATTGTATCTCACAAAAAGTATAATGCAATACAAAAACAAAAAGTGTAATGCCGGTCTACAGTATACTTGCCAGTCAGAATTATGCTGGTTAATTCCGAAAACTGACTTACCAAAGCACAGCTATTATGATTATCATAGTGTGTATAGAGGAAGTGTTCCAATGAGGAACAGAAACCTTACCATTCCACTCGATCACTGGATATACACCGGCTGATCTCACTTGGAGGTTGGTAACAGTCCAATCGAATATACATATCGTGTCAAAATATTACTTACTAGGCTATGCCCGCGACTTCGTTCGCGTGGAATAGATACACTAACACCAACACTAACACGCAGCAGTTCTCAAAAGGAAAAAAACATCCCGATTTTCAAACATATTTCATCTGTGCTACGCTCCTATTGATCTTAGCGTGATGATATATAGCCTATAACCATTCTCGATGAATGAGCTATATAACATTGAAAGAATTACTCAAATCGGACCAGTAGTTCCTGAGATTACCCCCTACAACGCCACAACATCACAACATCACAACGTCACAAACTCACAAACTTTACCCCTTTATAATATTAGTATAGACTACAAATACTTTTCATAACGAATTAGGATTTCATATACTGATGCTGTAACAGTTCAGAGTACATTGTTGCCAGGTGTCAGTCTTGTCTTCCTCCTAAATCTATAACTAACTTCCCACTAAAATTACATATATGAATTTTTGATAGTCGTTAAGAATACAAAAATAAAATTAACGTGTGAAACAATGGACGACCTTAATTAGAGAACTTATTTCCTTCCACACAAACGTAAATTATTCTTCATCCATATCACCATATTATTTAGGTAGTCCGGTGAAGGTGTTAAGGCCCTGCTAGGTCAATAGCGTAGTCAGATCGAAGAAAAAAAAATCCATATTATTACTCTGTAATTCTGAACATTCTTCGGAATAATTTATCCCATAGGGTCTTAAATCCTTTCAAAGGGGAACTAAAGACTAAGTGAACCCCCATAGTCTGATAGCCCTGGTTCAACAATTAAAAAACATCAAATCCCTGGAAATAGCAGTACTCTATACGAGGATTTCGCTTAGAGATTTGAATCATTGTGAGTACTATTTTCTGGGGAATATTTAAAGGATTATTAATATAGGCTTTATACATTGTTCCAGTGATGTGATAAAATTGCCACCAACTATAGATTTGCTAGGTTGATGTAGTGTTTTATACTTTACTAGCCTATGCCCGCGACTTCGTTCGCGTGGAATAGTTACTTTGAGCTAATGCTAACACGCAGCGGAAGCTCTCAAGAGGAAAAAAAACCCGATTTTGAAACATTCTTCATCGGTGTTTCGCTTCTATTGGTCTTAGTGTGTATATATATAGCCTATAACAATCCTCGATAAATGAGCTATATAACACTAAAAGAATTTTTCAAATCGGCCTAGTAGTTACTGAGATTACCCCCTACAACATCACATTTTTCTGTATGACTATTTTTTCTTTTTATTCGTATTCGTATCGATTATATTCGTTTCTTTTCGTGTGTATTAATTGCTACAATTGCTTAAATAAAGATACGATACCTGGGCGACCGGCTTAGCTCGGTTCTTTAAAAAACATTTTTGAATTAAAATAAACTGTTAGGTTTGCCCCACAAAATTAGCATTTTCTCACATAAAAATATATTTTTAAAAATATCTCTCTTATAATTATAATAATACAATTATTTATTTAATTAAAATAAATTGTTAAGTTTGCCTTACAAAATTATGATATTTAACAAAATATATATATACTAGCTCTTACCCGCGGCTTCGCACGCGTTTTTTTAATATATTAAATAAAAGTAAAATTGTGATTATATGTGTACAATTACAGAAAAACTCTCGCAAAAGTATTTGTAAGAACGACACGCACATCATATACAGGTAACATGTACATTATATATGTGAATACTAACAGTGTGTCGAATGGGATGGGATTTATCATCAGCCACATACCTGGAACTTTAAACAACTATATATCATCCTCAGTGCGCACTTATACCATATAAGAAAGTATAAAAATATTAAGATATACATTATCGAACAATATGTGTTAAATATTTTATTATAAAGATATAATATGCCCATATTGTCGATATAATTAAATTATTATTATATGTTGCTATAATTTAAAATACATAAAAACATATGATTTTCAATTATATATATTCTTGGAGTCTTGTACAGCGCACGTCTCACGCGGATGTTTACAATGAACAACATATTTTTGATCAATGCACGGGTAACAGTTTATCACTACATATCATAGTGTAAAACCAAGTCCTCTGCCACGTTTATCTATATGTCTATTCGCGATAAGCTCAAAAATACAGAACGTATCCTCATGCCGTTTTCACCAATATATAAAATGATTCTTGGACAAGGTTTAGGTATAGTTTGTCTTATTATCAGTGCGGGCAACGTCTGCTGAACCCGCAAATTTAAAATAACACAGCTAATTAGTTAGTTATTTGCTCGTGAAATTCCCGTTCAAATATTAGTTGTAATCCGGTGAAGCTGGTAAGACCTTGCTAGGTCAATAGCGTAGTCATTTCTAAGAAAAAAAAAATTTTTCAAATAGATCCAGCCGTTACCAGATTAGGCCCCCCTCGGCAGCGGCTCAAGCCTAGGTCCGTTCTCTCGGCGTGGAGTCCTCGAGTGCGCTGCTCGCGCGATACAGTGGCACAATAACTTACATCACTGCAACAACATTATACATATCACCCCTACACACATGCACGCTTACACATGAAAGTGGAAGGGTTTTGTTTCTTTCCCTTATCAAACTGAAATTTAGTTTAGAAAATTATCTGATACGAAATATATATAGTTGTTGAGGTATGTATGCTTGATACACATATATGTTCCAACAACTCATATATGTATGAATAGTTACCTTAGGTCAGCTGAGATAGTTCGCGAATTGCACATATCAGGCAACAGCCCAAGCCGAGGTGTGCCGAGCACCCTTGACCTAGTTGTCAAATAAAATCGGCTGAGTGCCTTAAGTGCTCGCCTTAGTAGTCCGGTGAAGCTGTTAAGACCTTGCTGGGTCAATAGCGTAGTCATTTCGAGAAACAAAAAAAAAGATCCAGTCGTTTCAGAGATTACCCGGAACAAATAAACAAACAGACATATGTCTGACGATAGCATTAAAAAAATGTTGATATTTGTAGCACCACAGATATATGGATGTATTCACCAAAAAGTATTTATTTTAATATTATATACACACACTTTATTTTTATAACACGTAATATATCACAAATCAAAAATTGGGAACAAAACTAACGTACCTACAATAAACTTTTTGAAGAGTTTTTGGCGGGATTTCAGTCTGTCATGCAGTGGATTTTATATTTTATTCGTAAACTTTTGTTACTTGATTCTCTATTGTGTTAAATTCGTGGTGTTTTATGTAATATGGTTCTTTTATTGTGCATAAGTGAAATGAATGAAAAATAATACCATTGAGCATGAATTGTGTGGTCTTGAAAATTAAGAAGATAAAAATTTACGAAATATTATATAAAGAATTTGGCGCTTACATCTTTTCATTGACTTGGACATAAAAGAAAACTGGCTTAAGAATACATAATAACTACATATATTGACAACTTCAGAATTGGCAGTATGGAGTAATTCCTTCGCCTGTCTTATTGGATGAATATTATTACTACTAAACTCTTTGAATAACAACACAAAATAAACTTTGGAAATGTTTGCGATATAAACGTACCACGTATAATCAAAAATTGGAAACAAAACTAACGTAGAATAAACTTTTTGAATAGGAACACAAAGTAAACCCGGAAAATATTTGCGAGAGAATGTTATCATGTGACCATGACAACGCATATAATACTGACGGTAACACGCAGCGGAAGCTCTCAAAATAGCCCGATTTTGAAACATTCTTCATTAGTGCTCCCCTCCTATTGGTTTTAACGTGATGATATGTAGCCTATAGCCATTCTCGATAAATGAGCTATCTAACACTGAAAGAAATTTTCAAATCGGATCGGTAGTTCAACCAAACAAACAAACTCATCAGCTTTATATATTAGTATAGATATACACTCGGATTCGAACTGGGGTTACACGGATTTTCAAAGCAATCAATTTCCATCTGAGCTATTTTTGTTTTGACAGCGATGGCGAAATTTACCTTCATATTCTAGCTATATTTTTTCATTGCCTGAAATCTCAGTTAAAAAGTTTTCTATGAATAAAATCTAGCTAGATCGATTTATCGTCTCCGAAACTACCTACATACTAAGTTTTACGAAAATAGATGACGTCGTTTCCGAGATCCTGAATATATACAAATATAAAAATGTACAAGAATTCCTCGTTTAAAGGTATTATATATATTATATTATATTAGATACTTGTACTTATAAGTCGAGGACATATTCTTCAGACGTTGGAATAGTGTCCCACTGAAATTCATCGGGTGCTTATTCTGTACTAATCGTCTTTAATATTATTAGTGATTCAATGTTGGTAAAATAATCACGGAAAAGAATTTTTGTCTATATTGCTGATTCGATAGTGAACAGATCCTAAATGTGTTTTGTATCATTCTACTATACTCACGAATGTGATACTAAGATGATAATTAAAAAAATTATGACGTTGGTGTTACTGTAAATGTTTACTTTTTCTATCTAATGTTGTATAGAATAAACATGTTATTTTTCACATTTCAAATCTTTGTATTATACAGACTGGAGTTAAACAAATAACTGAATTCTGACTCAAAAATAATAATCCATCCAAGCTTTGAGATTGATGTAAAAACATTCAAATATACTCTTGCAGTTATAATATTTACTAGTTGACACACGCGCCCTCTTCGTTGGGCATTAAATGAACTTTATTTAATTTAAAAACATGGCAAAGAATCAGTGGAATAATGTCCCATAAAAATTTAATCGTGGAAGAGAATCCAAAAGACCATAGTTTTTTTTTTCAGATATAATACATTTCTTTCAATGAATATTTAATAGAGAGCTATTAAAAAATTAAATTACAAGTATACTAAAGTTTCATGCTTCTGATTGTAAGACGTAAGTCACACACTTAATTCGTATTACGTCTTTAAATATTATTAGTAGTCTTAAATTTAAATTCAACATATTCGTATGCTATGAACATATTCTATTTACTTGAAATGAATTATTTACTAGTGGCTTGTCAATAGACATTCCTCTGGTGTCTTTATCTCATAATGTATAAAATCAATAGGTACATGTAACCTTACAAAATTCTTTGTAATCAGTACATATCTAGCGTATACATGATATAGTCATAGTGTGTTTATAATTTAACTAGCCGACTCCCGCTTCCTAGGGTATTGAAAACATAGGAAAGGGTCAATACAATCCAAATTATCTAGAACGCTTCGTTCAATAGTTTTGACGTTATTTTTAGCCTTAAAGTAATTTTTAACCGACGAAAAAAACGGAGGAGGTTCTCAATTCGTCGCGTATATATATTTTTTTTTTTATGTATGATCACGCATAACTTTTTACAGTATAGTCCGATTTTAAAAATTCTTTTTTTATTGGAAAGGGCATACTCCGAAGTTGGTCCCATTTAAATTTGGGAAAAAAATTTCAACCCTAAGGGTATGAAAATCAAGAATGATTGATTATTCACGCACTGATTATGTCTATGACCGCGCATATCTCTAGACAGAATAGTCCGAGTTGAATTATTATCCTTTGATTTGAAAGAGTATACCCAGAAGTTGGTCCCATATACATGTAAACATGAAAAAAGCAACCCCAAGGGTAACAAAACCGGACATGATTTATAATTCAACTTCTGAGTTGTGTATTACAAATAAATTAAGCTGGTAGTAAGTAATTAGTAAGATCATAGCCACAAAAAATTATAAAATAAAAACTTTTTAACAAAAAATTAAACCGCCGAAAAAACTGAAAAGCAAAAAATAATAAACCTTTTACTTTATTCATCTTAATAACTAAGTTCTTAAACTAATGTAAGTATACCTAAGAAATTTTGAGTCGGCGCCAAACAACCAATGAACAAAGATTACTTAAATTCACAAAAATAACCAAATCAAATTAAAAACACAATGTGAGATCTCCAGCGGTAACGTGTGTGCCCGTTCGGGTTGCTTCGTAAGCGTTCGGCATGCAAGGGGTGTGTCACGCTGCGCCGCCGCCGCGCATCACGCTTTACGTAATTAATTAATTTGCTTGATTGGCGCCGACTTAAAATTACTTAGGTATACTTACATTAGTTTAAGAACTTAGTTATTAAGATGAATAAAGTAAAAGGTTTACTATTTTTTGCTTTTCAGTTTTTTCGGCGGTTTAATTTTTTGTTAAAAAGTTTTTTAAAGTGTTTTTTCGTATTTTCATTGTATATATTTATTTTGTTAGATGTTAATGAATTTGTAAATGTAATAAAAATGATTTATGTTTATATATTTGCATTTATTTCAAAAATATTATATCTATATTGGAAAACCTGTAATTCTACCTGAACCTGCAAAATTGTTAATTACATAATCATAAATTAGGTAGTTTAGTAGACAGTGTATACATGCGTTTATGTATAAACGTGGTTAATATTTCTGTCACGTGTTTATTTTGCATAGTACTTAATAAATCTACCTTTCTTAATATACCCTTAATATGATTCCATGCATGACAGAACTTTAGAAATTACATATTGTATTAGAATAAAATTTTCCAAGGAATTTGCAGTGATGATTGCTTGAGTTATTAATCAGTGAAAACATAAGAAACATGCATTCTTATTCATAGTATTAATTAGTATGTTACTTAGGAAAAATGTAGCTTTCTACTTATGAAATGATTTTCAAAATCCGAACAATAGTGTCTGAGATTACCTACTGGTAACAAACAAATTTCTTTAGTATACATATATAGCAGGTGACTGTTTAGACAGTAGCAATATTTAAGGAGGACACTCCACGCTCGATTCTCGGTCTAAATCAATTAAAAAGTAAGTGCTTAATATTTGACTTAATTATCCTGAAAAATACAAAAAATATACACAATTCTCTACGCGTCTATATCACATTCATAACATCCTTAATTAGTGCATTACGATTTAAAAATTACAATAAGAGATAAGAACGAAGCCGCTATAAAGGAAATAATCTCAACGATAAATTTGTAATACAAGTGATAAATATAAACCAAGGTAACGTAACAAACGTATAATATTTAATAATTAAGTAAAATCATAACAATAGTTGCTCACCTCTTAAACCATTTTTAATAAGGCTAATAAAATCGAAAAGACGATAACAGAAAAACGGTGCGCACCAAGCGTGCAGAAGAACAAGCATCTTTATATGCAGGCCTTTATTGTCATTTCTTTTTTTGGGCACGCTGATCATCGAAAATTGTATGTCCATTTTTTTACGTAACTGTTGAAGAAAGAGAAATTAAATTTTGTACTTGGATAACGTTGACCTATAAAAAAAATACATTTTTTTTTCTAAACTTTCCCGAGATAAATTTAATTTCTTTTATTCCAAACTTTCATTTCGGTACGATTTTCCATCGACGTCCGTCGAATTTAGGATTGGGATAGGGGTGGGAAGGAAGGGGGAGGGGTACTAACCACCCCTTAAATGGAAAATATCTGAGGAAAATGGTACTTACGTATACATATAATGAACTGCGCTCGCCGACCGCGGCAGCGGTCGGCTCGCGGTTTCCTTTATCGCAAGTCTGACCTAACCTAACCAAACCGATACGATACAAAACTGTTATTTTGCTAAAAATTATCAAGTTACCAATATACAATACGAAGTGCGTTCAGCGACGCAAATAACACTGACGTCACTGACACTTCACACTCCGCACTTAATTGTTACCTGAAACCCAGGTGCGTTAAGTGTCTCGGTGACCACTTCACTAAGGAGTGTCCACGCACGAAAGACTTGCCTGATTCTCCGAGTTGTGTCTTATGCCGCGGCGTGGGCCATACCGCGAATTATCGCGGGTGTCCCCGCGCCCCTCGTACAAAACAGCCCCGCTACGCTAGGCAGGTCTCGCCGTATAAGGCGCCTGCGGCATCAACCCGTCCCCGACCTCCGCCTCTCAACTCTAGAGAGGCCTTCCCTAACTTGCCGAGCACATCTCGTGCACCGGTAGCACCCGCACCCGCACCTAGCACCCCCATCCGCCCCGCACGGGCCCCTCAGGCCCCGTGGGCCCCCAAGATCGCGCCCCAGCCTGCTCCTCGTCCTCAGGCGGCTAAGCCTTCACAGGCCGACCCCGCCCTCTCCTTCAAATTATCTGGTATGGATTGGTCAGCCCAGCTCTTAGTCTTCCACGAGATCTCGGAGATCTCCGCGTACGATGAAGTAGCAAACGATCCAAAACAGGGCCCTATTCGTGCGATCGCGAAGTCTCCCGCCATCGCGGCTACCATTCAAAGGCTCGCGCGCGCCACCGTCTCGAAATAATAATAATTTTCTCAATATAAGATAGAGTAAACTCGCGTGGTTATATCTATCTTCCCCTAAAATCGATAAACAATGTCGTTACTTCTATTTTTAGATACCGGCGCCGGCGCCGTTCGTTTAATCTGTAGATTCGATCTTTTCAATTCACGTGGCCGACCACGTCGCGGACCCCTCCCTCGTGCGTCACAAGGCAGGGCCCTCACGTTTTACTCCCGCACATACGTCGCGTCATCTCGGCAGCATCTTTGCTCGAGATTACCCGGATGATCACAAAGATGTTGCTATCGCGATGCAGTACACACCACACCGATTATACACACACACACACACAGATATTCAGACATGCACCTTTACACAAACTGGTGGAAGGGTTTACTTTTTTCCCTTATTCGAACTGAATCGAGTAGTTTAGTTTGTTTCTTTCCGATTTATATGCTGTGTTTTTGAATCATGCAATCTTAATAGTATGATTCAAAAATGAACACATGTATAGCTTAGCATAGTATAGCTAGGTCAGATCGGGTTATTTCCGGTAACAGCCCAAGCCGAGGTGTGCAGTGCACCCTTGAGCATGTTACTTAACCAAAATCGGCTGAGTGCCTTAAGCGCGCGCCTTAGTAGTCCTGTGAAGCTGTGAAGGCCTAGTAAGGCCAATAGCGTAGTTAGTTCAAGAAAAAAAAAGTCACTGACACTTGACGAAAATAGCGTAGTTCTATTTTTACGTTCCGTTTCATCAATTTAACACGACGTTTTACACCACCAATAATATACTGAGTATATATATATTTTTTTTCGAACTGACTACGCTATTGACCTAGCAAGGTCTTAACATCTTCACCGGACTAAACCTGAGTATAACTTAATACAAATTTTGTTATCAATCGTAATTTATTACATATAAACTGTAAAATATAAGTGTGCAGGAAAATCTATTGAAATGAGTACAAGATATTTATTTTGTAAAATTTATATATGATAAAATGTTACCGAACGTATGACAACTGAAACATAAGTAAAACGAAACGTGCAATGGCGATAATTCTATATAATTTGTGGTAAGACTTGCGTATATATTGCAAAAATAATTGATTTTCAATAATTTTTTCTCTATAATTACGCATCTCCACATGTTGAAACTTTGTGTGTGTGTTTATAATAATTTAACCTTTCTGTAAAAAAAATATTTATCCCCAACTCGACGGACGTCAATGGAAAACTGAGCCTTCATTTTTTTCAGGTTATATAGCAATCTTTTTCGTAATCGTAATTTCGTAAATCAGATATTTTCGTAATCTTCCCTAATTTCCCCTGCGTGTCCCCACAAGAAAGCCCCGCTTATAGGTATATTGATTATGTTCACAATTAGATATAGCATATGTGTATCTTGGAATTTCGAGAATGATGAGTTACTTTTATTATACTGAAAAACTCGCAGACGAAATGGTGGCAGAATCGTTTATACCTAATTTTTCTTTGCATTTAATGATAAAGGATCTGTTTATCAGGTGATTTGCTGGAACTGCTAACAGAGTCACTGTTGGCTGGCGACACTGATGAGATTATTTGCGCATCGCGCGGCGTCTGGGCACTCGCTTCTAACAACCACAAGGTGAGTATATCTGTTACGTCCCACATAGTGTTGTTGGTCATCCAACAAGTAAAAAAAAATGTTTTTATAAGTTTCCTTTTTTATACACACACAAATTCGGTGCGCGTTGCGCTTTTAATTTGCAATGTGAATAATAAAGAAGGTTGTTTTAATTAAAAAACCAGTTTGTTTTAATGATATAAAGTGTGTAAAATCATAGACTACTAATAATAATTCTTGCAATATGTAATGTTTCTGATAAAAAATATGATTTTAATAAGTGTAATTTGTAGTCACTTTGAATATAAATTCAGTCTTGCTCATTCATCTTTACTGACATTGTAAATGCGAATGCGGGTTTACTTGTTCGTTACGCTATCGTGTCTCAACTACTCAACTGACGATCATGAAAATTTGTACCTTGTCAGGTGTACAGAAAAAGAAATAAATTATCTTTCACCCAGAAAAAATGTACCTTTTCGAAGGATAACGTATATCTGTATAAACACGAGCGAAGCGGCGAGCATTTAACGTTCTATATTTCCATATTAACAAATATTTTACTAGTAAATAAAATTTTAGAGGATACCCGCGAAGATCCAAGATTAAGACAGATTATTGATACTTTTGCAATTAATAAAATATTTTCCTACAGTCAAAGTTATTGCTGAGAAGCGCGGGAGTCGCAGCTGCTGTATTGTCGGCTCTTCAGAAATTGGAGCGAAATAACAAAGAACCCGCGACCCGCCGCGACCGCGCGCTCCAACTGCTCACCTACACGAACACCGTCCTTCAAACCACGTGACACCGTCATTACATAACACCATTCTACGGATTAGATAAAAAAAATCACGTGCCATGAAAGTTTACACACACTAACTTATCATAACGCGATTTGTAAACACTCTCATTAGTTCCATAAATAATTAAAGTTCAGTATATTTGTTAATAACGTAAAATTTGTTATATTTTAAGGCGAAAGTTTACTTTTTGGTACTCTTTTGTTAAAAAAAAAATTATTGTTAAATGTGTGCATGTTAGGTGTTACGACATAAATGTTTTGAATATAACCATTGTCTATTTGCAGTCTTTTTTTTTCCTTTATTAAGAGCATTCATTTGCTTTGTATTTCTAAGTTTCGAGTGTCAAGTAAATTTAATTTTAGTTGTGCTGTTTGACCTGTGTGGACATTTGTTCAGTGCGAACTTAATAAAAACTAAAGGACAGTTGCAGATAACTCACACCGTAGGAATATAATACACACTCATTTGAATTCATCAACAATGATTAATTGTTTACGTTTTATTATCACAGGATAATAAATACATAACAACGTCTATTGTGTGTATTAACGAGGCTAATTCCATCTGCAGCAACGTCAATTGTTTATTTATGGAACATTGTGTAGGTATGTGTAATATAAAATAATGGAAGGAGGGACGCGTACCCGCAGCCCCCAGTGTTAAAACTGACAACAAATACATGGCTCGGTGAACCAGTCGCAACGCGGCCGGTTCCGCGATAACGTTCACTGTCGATAATGTACTATCGGCGCACACGGCGCGCCGGCCAATACGAATATATACATATGGGAAGTTTGCGTTACTCATTAACAGTATAAAGAATCATAATCCGTGTAGGTGAAGGCAGTGAGCCGGTTCGCAACGATTTAGTGGCTTTACAAGTCCTCGCCCACCGCCTATTGTGCCGATGAGTTCCGCGAACCTCGTGCTTGTGACGATAAGGATTAAGAATAATGAGTACACCGTACCGTGGCTATAAGCTGCGAAGCGTTTCAAGTTTTTCATAGTGTTTTATATCACGTGAATGTATGTATTTTTGTGTTGTAACTGTGAACAAGATGTCGTTACGGTTCGCTTTCCCACCTGAGAGTTATTCAGCTGTGTATACTGGTGCCGGGGCGAATGCGAATGTAAGTATAGGTGCGAGGCAAGTATGGCGAAAGTTCTTATCGGAGTGCGTCTCCGCCGGATGGCTGAGTGCGGTATGGCAACGCCACATGCGTGCGCGCGCTCTGACAAGGTCGCGACGCCGCTTACCGGTGCATTCAACTCTTTACAAACATTAGCGTTGTAGATATTTGATGATGATCATACAGCTTTAGCTTTGATATAGAACGATCTACACTCATTCATATTTTATAATAATCATTCGACGTTATGCTGGTGATGATTAGCGAGAAATATTAAGCGGTTGTGGGGTTGGTAAAAATTAGGCGATATAGAAAAAGATGGCGTCTTTTACTGTTACAGAACAAGATTCACTTAAGCACTACCGTTATATTTTTATTTTATATACCACTTTCATGTGATCTTATGGTTCTCTGATTATAATATATGCATATTCTAGATCACGTCACTTCATCAGTCTAATAATATCGCGGTATAATGTTAAACATCCACAAATAGTTTCAATAGACTAGATAAAACTGAGCCTACACACGATATTTCTTTTTAATAAAAATCAGCCTAAATTTAATTAGTACTTCAAAACTTTATTCATTAGCTTTCTGAGTATACATTTTTACTTGCATCTTATTTTCTTTGTGTTTAACAAAAAATAAATAAGCATAAATATATACATAGTAACATTATAAATAAATATAATGTTAGGTGGCCAGTTTGTTTACAATAAAACTCTCCTTTTCGAGTTTCTCATACCTCTATGTCGGCTTGTTATTTTATAAACTATGTACTGTGTATTCTAGTTAAACTCAAATGCTTACTTTTTAAATACCTCAACGTATCTACTTTCGGATGTCTAGTTACGTAAATAAAAATTGAATTGTCAATAAAGTTTTTAGTGAAGCATCATTCTTTATAAAATACTAGCTGACCCGTGCAACTTCGTCTGCACCAAATTGGTTTCAATTGTAATTTTAAACGTGAAAAAATTGAATAAAACTGGTACCCGATTGCAGCCACGACTACCGTTTCCAATTGTGAATCCAAACTATCCACGGATTCACTCAAACATATACCCAGATTACATTTTTTTTTTTTAATAAGTCTAGTACCCATTCGTAGCGTCATCTACCAGGATCAATTAAAATAAAAACTAACCTACATAAAACTGAATAAACATCTCTACCACTTACTTTATCGTAACTATCTTCGACTTGTATTAACACCTTTTTATACTGCATTGTATTAAATAAAAATATATGAACACCGTATCGAAGCGTCAAACATCGCGACGAAGCGTCAACTGTCACTTGCTTGAACTATTGTCTAAGAGTTATGAATTGTATCGAAAACGTATTTTAAATATATTTTCAAAATATTCTTATAAATAATCTTTGTACCACTCACAACATAGTACCTTTTGGTAATTTATCCATGTTGATATGTTTCTATTGTAGATTATTCTACGTTGTTACACAAAATATTTGGCATTAAATTTATAACGTGTATTTGTTACACTTGATATTGGCGAAATTACCTACATAGGCATAGGCCATATCGGAAAGAATCAATCAAGCCAGTTTTATATATTATATTCATCCGAACAACGGGCCACCTGGCTGCCGGTAAGAGTTGCGTTTATCTGTGCATATCGTACCTTTACAGACAAAAATATTGATTTTCAAATAATTTTAGGATGTTTTTTTTTTCACTAACTTTGAAACGTTATTAAAATGGAATTATTATTGAAAGATATTTTTGGTATTGACAATAATGTGCTTGATGCTATTTTTTGGAAATAAAAATAAAAGTAATCATAACCTATGTTAGGATAGCAGTAATTTTATTATTATTATATTTAGATATAAACAAGTACAAATTTCATCTTTCACACTAATTCAGTTATTAACTCAATATTTAGATCGATTTATTGCTATAAAAATAATATGTGTATACAATATAGTTATAGGTATAGTTTAGTGCAGCACTGGCTGCACGATAAAGATAGCGATAATTGTGGCAGCATATGTTATCGACGCATTTTTTTTTTCGAAATGTATACGCTGTTGACCTGGAAAGGTCTTTACAGCTTCACCGAACTATTGAGGCGAGCGCTGAAGGCACTCAACCGACTTGGGATGTTTGGGCGACCAACTCAAGGGTACACGGTACACCTCGGTTTGGGCTGTCGTCTGTTTTGTGCAAAAATCGCGACTTATCTGAGCTAACCTAAGCTAAGCTATATAGATATAGCATGCGTGCCTCAACAACTCCTATATGTATTTTGTGTCGGAAAATTTTCTCTAAACTGTATAGGATAGGATAGGATAGGGAAAAATAAGGTTAGAACTTTTTGTCGTTTATTTCTCTGCAAAAGAAAAACAGCGTGTACGCGTGTACGTGTGTATAGGTGATGTGTGTGATGTTGTAGCAGTGATGTAAAGTTATGTGGCACTGTAGCGCGTGAGCAGCGTACTCAAGGGCTCCCCGCCGAGGGAACGGAGCTAGGCTTGAGCCGTTGCCGAGCGGGGCCTAATCTGGTATGCGGGAGTGATATTTACCCCCATTTATTTATTTAGATATTTTGGTTTCGTATAGCCCGATGGTCGACGACGCATATATTTAAGATGGCGTCAATTCCATGTCATACGTTTACGTTTAACGTTGTTTCCATTTATGTGGTGAAATCTTAATATCAATAATGTTTAATAAAATGAAATTTGTTCTTTGCTATGAAAAAAAATAATTGGTTTCAAATTTATTATTTTTATTTATAAAATATATCAGCGGGTATATATATGATTTTTATAAAGAAACGTGTCTGACTGTGATAAATTCATGCTTTTAATTGCGTTTAAAAGTTACTGAAAAATAAAATTCCTAAACCTATTCATAAATCAAAATGAGCATTGAAAATACAACGTTAATCGGCTACCAAGTGTCCTTTCGGGCTAATACCTCCCTCTCACAGAAAACCGACGTGAAATAACAATGCTTGCATTGTAGTGTTTCGTTTGGTAAGTGAGAGCGCCGGAGGCCCACCTCTCTTCTCCTTTCCTGCTTTGCCTTCCCTTAGCCTCCCCCATATACAGGTTGGCAACGCACTTGCGATACCCCTGGTGTTGTTAGTGTCTATAGAGGGTGGTGGTCACTTAACATCACGTGACCCACCTGTTCGTTTGCCTCCTATGATACAAAAAAATATACATTGATATATTAAAGAACCAGGTATTCTAAAATTCTTGTTCTTTCAACGTTGCCGGCTCTTGTACTAAGGTGTCGCAAAAAAGTCTAATTACGTTAACTACAAATTTTTGTTTTTCGTTATCCTGGAGAACCCCTTGCGTTTTATGGGACAAAAAGTATCCTGGATGTAGCCTTGTAATATCAGTTATTACTGTGTTAAGTTTCGTTAAAATTGGTTCAGTAATTTCAGAGTAATATGGGTTTAGATTCTAGGCTTTAATCCTTTATCCTGGAGAACTCTTTGCATTTTATGGGCACAAAAAGTATATTTGATTTAATCTCGTAATATTAGTTATCACTATGTCAAGTTTCGTCAAGATTGGTTCAGTAGTTTCAGAGTGATGCGTGTTCATAGGGACAGACAGACAGACAGATTATTTTTTGCTTCTATATCGATAACATAGTCTACCCTGATTAAAATTTTCAAAAAATACTTAATGTACAGATTTTGACTTGTTACAGTTTTATTATAGTAATAGAAGATATATTTCTTGTTCCGGATAATGAGCGCTTGATTGATTTTATTTATTATGTAATAAACGTTTAAGAAAATTAAAATTGGATAGTTGAAAACTCTTGCTAGTATAGTTTGTTATATCAATGACCGCAGTACAAAGATAGATTCCATTTCGTTATCATTTTGCAACAAACTCCTAGGGTGTTAGTACAAAAAAGATAAATACATATTGAATAGTTGATTTAAAAATGTTATGTTTTAAATGCACCGCGCTTGTTGAATGTTCGCCACTTTGCTCTTTTGTCTCGCTTTGGTTAGACTTGCGAAAAAAGGATAACGCGAACTTACCTGGGGCGAGCGCGATACATTTAGTACGAAACCTTTTTAAAGCAAGTGTTAACTTTTTTGTAATAACACCGCTACGGTTTATACACCATAATAATATTAGATATACAAAAACTACCAAGGGTAGAGCACTGCAAGAAACCTTGCATTAATATCAACATATTTTCATCAATTTACTAACCTCTAATATTTATTAATGGATATAGTGTAACGTTAAACGGGTAAGATTAAAATTTATATTGCAGCTATTTTTTTTTCTTATAAAGGTAATAATACATTGTAACTATGCTTCCCTGTAATATTTTTTATATAATAAAAATATATACCTGTCAAGTCGCGAGGTTTTCAATTTAATTGTAAAAAAACCATTTAATATTCTCAACGCAAATAACTATATAAATAGCTTTATTGCTAATGTTTAAATAAATATAACGATTTACTGTATAATAACAATACATAATATTTAAAAAAATGTAATATAAAGTAGATAATAGTGAATATTCAGTCGGTTAGTATTAGGAAATCGAATTGCTTTATGTTGTATCCAATAACCTTCAAACATGATAGAGAATGTACAGTTACAAAATATTACTTTTGGAAGTTAAATTATTTTCGTTCACGACATAAAACAAACAAAATATTGGTCAAAGTAAGAATAAATGTACGTAAGAGAATTTTGCACAATTTTCATTTCAGCTTTCAGAAAATCATCGTAATTTTTATGCCTGTTTTAAAATCAAATGTATCTAAAATTATTGATTTTCGTATTTTTTTAATGTTATAGGAGGCAAATGAAGAGGTGGATCATTTGATGTTAAGTGATCACCGCCGTCCATACACTAGCAATACCAGGAGAGTCGCAAGTGCGTGGCTAGCCTATATCTGGGGGGAGGAGGGAGGAG
Organism: Antheraea mylitta; assembly: GCA_014332785.1. NCBI lineage: Eukaryota > Metazoa > Arthropoda > Insecta > Lepidoptera > Saturniidae > Antheraea > Antheraea mylitta. The sequence goes on from JACEII010000003.1 coordinate 10,117,448, forward strand.
GAGTGGAGGTGGATCTTCCGGCGCTCTCACTGATTGAACGAAACGCAAAGATGCATTGTTACTTCACGTCGGTGTTTCTGTAGGTTGGATGGTACTACCCCGATCGAACTGATCCATTCATACTGAAGCCAGAATTACCTTCAACGTGGCTCTACCACCTACAAACCTGTATTTTTCTAAATGCTCATTTGATAGGGCATTGATCGTACCTCCAATTACTGTGTACATTTTTTGATATGAAACATAAAAACTTTATATTTTTATGTGAACAGGTGGCGATAAACTGCAATGCACATGAATCGTATGACCTTTCGGAATCCCTCTCTACAGATGTTGGGACTCATTCGTCGTTATTTAGCTGTTTTCACTGTGCGGTGCGTAATACTTTGTATAACCATTTGTTGTCAGAATATGACTTGTATTTCTATAATGTAAATCTATGATCCTTGTGAAACTTTTAGTCCGGTGAACAGGACATCAAAACAATAGCGTTGTTAGTTCGAAAAAAAAATGTTTAACTATTTTCTACTGTAAAATATTATAAAGTACTGATGGAAAAGCCCGTGCGAGGTTCAAACTTAATCCATAAAAAATTATTACAAAAAAAAATTGAACCGACTTCGATATCAAAAACTTATAAAGCACTGAAAAGTGAAAAATAAATATATTATTAAATTAATCAAATTAAATAAAATATATGAATTTTTGCGCTACCTACAGATATACTGGAAGTCGGTGCCAACCGAAAATCTTATGTAGATAGGTACGAAGTCCACTCTATAGATATATATATATATATATATAGTGTATAATGTAATATACTTTTCTACCTGCAACAAATTTGAAATTTCGGTTGGCACCGACTTCCAGTCTATCTGTAGGTAGCGCAAAAATTCATATATTTTATTTAATTTGATTAATTTAATAATATTTTTTTTTTCACTTTTCAGTGCTTTATAAGTTTTTGATATCAAAGTCGGTTCAATTTTTTTTTGTAAAAATTTTTATTTTTCCATTTTTAGTGTATATAAATATATTTATATAGTTCTAATTAATTATAAAATAAGTTCATAACTTGACAAACAAACATGATATTACACCGTACTAGATCCAACTGGTCAAATTAGGTTGATTGTGAACGAATTTCAGAACCTCATCTTTCCTAATGTCCGTTTCCCGGGAATTGCCTCAACAGTTATAACCCCACATGTTAGTCCTCATCAAACGAGTCATATGTACCCAAACACAAGATAGCTTCTGTAAGCCGTTGAGGAGTTCCATTCCAATTTCTCAATTTTCATGATCAAATCAGGATTGATTAAATGATATTCTTATCACTACAACAATTTCTTCCAAGTTTTCATTAAATTTAGCTTATGGGGAAGTTCATTCATTCATATAAGCTTTATTCATCCCTTTATTTTCAACCCTTATGGTTGGATTTTTTGTTAATTTGAAGAACACCTATTCCCAGGTATCGGTAATTCAAATAAAATTGTTGAAATCGGTTTCAAGTACAAGAATATACGTAGACACGAAGTGGGTGACAATCAAATAAACGATATTTCACCCCCTTAGGGGTTGAATATTTTATTTAAATTTATATGGGACCACCTTGGAGTATAGCCGAATCATACAAAAAAAGAATCATTAAAATCGGTTCACAATTGACGGAGATATCGATTAACATACATAAAAAAAAAACATACAACCGAACATAGAACCTCCTCCTTTTTCGAAGTCAGTTAATAAGATATATTACGATATCATAATAAGATGTATTAAAGTGGTACACATATATGCTCCTTCAACTCATATATGTATGAATAGGTAGCTTAGGTCAGCTCAGATAGATCGCGAATTGCACGTATCAGGCAACAGCCCAAGTCGAGGTGTGCCGTGCACTCTTGAGCTAGTTGCCTAAATAGAATCGGCTGAGTGCCACGAGCACTCGCCTTAGTAGTCCGGTGAAGCTTTTAAGACCTTGCTGGGTCAATAGCGTAGTCAGTTCGAAAAAAAAATGTATTAAAGAATTATGAAGTATCAATAGTGAACGGTCAATAAATCATTGCGATGAAACTTTAGCATACTAGTAAGGGTTTTTCTAAGCTTGCTTGGCTAGCTACCAATTTCAAATTGCAAATTTGTCATCAACTACTTGTAGATGTATTTGGGCGTTACACTTTAGAGCCAGTCCACCTCTAGTTTTAGAATGTTTTCCGTCTTAAACCACACCGTCACTTAATGTAAGGTGCGATTGTCGGCAAATGTTAAAACCTATGAAGTATAAAAAAACGTTTGTTTCGTCACTCTTGATAACACCAAATACTATATTTTTAAGGCACAAAATTATGATTACTAATGATCAATGATATGCCCTGCTTAATTACAGGAATAGGCCGTTAGCTAAAAGCATGACATTCAAATGATATTCTTATTTTGAAACTGTTCTTATATATGACACATTCTCCAAATTATGATTAAAGCCGAAAGACATCCTATAGCTGAGTAGGTTAGTATTTCTAGCCCAATCTAACTAACCTTAATACAACTTAGGTATATATTTACAGCATACATACTTATTATTAGTACTAGTACTATCATCATAATTATTACATTATTGTTATTATTTGCTCATCGTATTATCAAATATAGGGGTGAAAAACGTTAATAGTTTACGTGGAGTAAAATATAATTAAATAACTTAGCCTTTAAGTCGGTATTTATTCCTCTCTAAAACATTAAATTATAGAAATCTCAAATTATCAATCAAATATGCTTCGCTAATTACTTATGTTCACCAGAGACTATTTCTATAGTCATATCATCTCATAATGTATAGACAAAAAGAATTATCATTTTAAATATATAATTAAACAAATATTCTTAATCTGCTTTAGTTAAACTTTGTAAACATTTTTATTTCCTGTTGGAATAACATAATTATATTAGTGTCACTTTGAAATTGATAAGCTATAAAAATTATAATCAATACTTTTAGAAATAACAAAAACAAACGTAATATTTAATTTCGTGCCGAAGAATAACATAAGGCACTTAACAACCTACATGGGTTGGTCTAAGTTCGACTGGTTCTAGGCTTTTTTATTAATACTCGCTCGCATTTTTTAATTCATTACTTTATAAATTAGTTTCCCGTGATCAAATATTCTCCTGCTTTAACCTTTTCTGCCTACCTATTTTAATTATAAAGCGCAACCTCTGTCTATGTGTACGCAAGTGTATTTTGTATTATTTTTTTCTTTTTTTTTTTTTAGTTTTCAAACGGAATCAAGGTCATCCGAAAAGAAAAACATAAAACAGAGGACAAACATTCAACACAAAATAAGGTGAGTTTTATATAGTATGTAAAAGATTAATTAATTCCGAACAAAAATAAATTACGTTGCTAAGTTCGAATAATATACATTTAAATGATGTTATTTGCTCATGGTGACGCAGGCATTGACGTCAATTAAATCTAAATATGCTGTTTAGAATTTGTAAAAACTTAATTAATGCATTTTAAAATAGTATCAAAGGTATTTATGATGTTTAAAAACAAACAAACTCTACAAAGACTTTTTGTATTACATTTTGAGTATTTTAATGTTTTTATTTGTTAAACAGTGTGTTAAGAGTATTTAGTGTTTGTTAACATAGTGATAGGATTTTGACATGATAACGTATTATAAATCGAAGAACTGCATGCACGAAAAAGCATGACTAATTGTCACGTTCCGCCTGAGCCGAGCGTGCAGTGAGAGCGTGGAATAAGCGAGAGGCGCTATCGCCTTAAGCATTCGGCCTGTGATGCAGCTATCACTCTTCCACTGCATACGTCTTTTCTTATGACGTTATCACGTAAAATTAACGTCAGTAAACCGATTTTACAGACAACTACTTTTTTTAAATCCACCTACTACTACGCTAGCTACTATCCTCAAGTTCAAAACCAGTCGCTAATCACCTGTTAATATATTCCGGCAGCTGCATTTAAAATGTAATAAGTACTCTCTAGGCTTGTAGGTTTATCATCTTAGACCACATTGTCATTTAACAATATGGGATTGTTAAACAATTAAGAAAAAAAATCTCGGATAATAACTTGCCCAAATTCTGGAAATATATTACTTGACACAACTTGCATCTTATATATATATATATTATAATATGCAAGCTCATTCTGTACTGATTATCCAAGTATACTCATTCTCCAAGTTGTAAGACCTAGGGCTGGAAACTTTCATCATATAACATAAACCTACATACATACTATATACAGGTTTATGTTATATGTTATTGCATATTGTCATTACGAACTAGCGAATATGAGCGATTGAAGAGAAGTTAGCTAGTGAAAACAACTTCTATGTTTTTGCTAACAATGATGCTAACGTCGATAGATATTGCTAATCGTAGATTGTTAAATAGTCCATTTTCACCAACATCTTTAATTTCGACTGTTTTGGGCTCAATTTCTAGAGCAAAAATGTTGGTACGAATTCTTTGGAACCAGAAAATATGTGCTGTGGAATTGTTTGTAGTGTTCGCTGCGCGTATACATCCCCGTTGATAATTTGTGCCTTTTGGAAACTATAACGGATTCCGTATTCAAATATTCATCGCTATTTTATGAATCCGTCCTGACTAAAACAATTGAAATGTAATAAAACATTGTTAAAACATAATAGTATTAGTAAAATCTATTAAATCGAATCGAAAATATTAATAAAATCGTTTTAACCTCAATGAGCCGATTCAGTAACATACGCTATATGCCGCACTCGATGCGGATGGACTGACGCTCCTCACGAGAATGAACCACGTTCACGTTTCGCCACGCCCGCCACACGGGCCAGTTCCTCCGATATGTCAGGTCAGGTCAGGTCGGGCCCAGTTCCTCCTACACATCGGGACATGTTAGGTCCAGTCCACCATTTTTTTTTCTCGATCTGACTACGCTATTGACCTAGCAAGGTGTTAACAGCTTCTCCAGACTACTAAGGCGAGCGCTTAAGGCACTCAGCCGATTTTATTTTGGCAACCAGCTCAAGAGTGCACGGCACACCTCGGCTTGGCTGTTGCTTGTTGCATGCAAAATCGCGACCTATTTTAACTAACCTAGCTAACTATTCATATATGTATGAGCTGTTGAAACGTATATGTGTACCAAGCATATACGCCACAACAACTCCTCCATATATTTGTTGTCGGAAAATTGTCCATTCCACCAAGAAAAATCAAATACAGTGTTAACAGACATAAAAATACAACACAAGTATAGAGACCTCGAACTATTAGTCGTACCGTAGCACCATAGATGTGAATAGCTCAACTGTCTGAGAGAGAATCTCAGCGAGAATCCCCATTGACTCTACCGACTCGTCTTTTATAGCATTCAGCTGAGTCACGAATTGCCGATAACATTGACAAATGGCATCTCAGGTCATTAGTAACACTTCCCGTGTAGTCAATAGTACTAGTATGGGGAGCACTAACAATAAATAAATATAACAAAAAATAACATAATGAATAAAACAATATCTAAAATAAAAAATGAAACATAAAGAGAATTATCAATTCAAAAAATTTCGTGATTTAGAATTAGATTGACTTAAAATCAGCGTGATTAGCCCGGAATTGCGAATACTGAAAACACTCGAAAATATATTTGTCGGGAATAGTCTAAAATTGGCGAGTTTTCTGTTACCTAAAAATTACAATATGGCTTATCACAACATAATAAACATGTTGTACCGACACTACTTAGGTGGGATAAGGTTAAGAAGATGACTAATTGTCATATGACTAATCGTGACGACTCAGGTATATAGGAAAACAGTCCTTAAAATTGTGAGGCTATTTATGTGCTCATTCAATTGGATTTTTTGTGTTTTCGGACAACCTGGTCAAGACAGTCTGTCTTAAATATATAATTTTATGATGATGGTCACTGTGTATAAGCAATAATTTATAAGTTATGTTAAAATTTAAATGTCCGTTTGGTGACAATCTTAAATCTTGTTGAACGTTGCTCATGAATTGATTTGAACTTTTGACACAACGGCTTCGCTGCGTTCCGTGACCAAGGAAACCTGTTTATTGTAATTTTTTTTTTGTCCGATAACTTGGATTTATATTTTTACCCACAATGACGTAGGTGCATTGTATATTCCATCTATAAACTGTACTACTCGCCGCGCCCGCCTTCGGTAGCGGTTGAAGCCTAGGTCTAATCATCCGGAGTGGAGCTCTCGAGCATGCTACTATCGCGATACAGCGACACTGAAAATTTTCAATCATTAGTTGAATAACACAACATAGATCACCCCCACACACGTGCACACATACACATATGGTGGGAGGATTTTTATTTTCTCCCTTAATTTCGAACTGGCTTAGTTTAGATTAGCCAAATTACCAGACACAAGATACACGTTTGCATTTGAGAGGCTCACATGCCGGTACACACGTGTGTTGCAAGAATTCTTATATGTATGAATAGCTTAGTTTTCGTTAGACAGATTCGCAAAGTTGCGTCCAAGGCAACAACCCAAACCGAGGTAAGGCCACTCTGGCATTCTTGAGTTTGTTGCCAAGCGGCGAAGTGCCTTAAGCGCTCGCTTTAGTCCGGTGGTGCTGTGAAGGCCTGTTAGGTACAATTTATATCGATGTGATTTTTTTTTATGTGAATATATTATACCATGATATTCAATATGGATCTACCCTGGTCGTGTGCGTCGCCTTCTATAAATAGTTAGAACACTTGTTAAGTGTATAAAACTGGTGTTGAATATTAAAACGATATTTTATTTTGTATTTGTCGGCCGTCAACTTTGATCTTAATTCCGTGTCATGCAAAAAACGAAACTTTTAGCGGTTTATTTGAAAAGGGATTAGAGGCGTGCATTAATGACGCGAAGTATTTTTGAGGATTTTTTGAATCCCCCTAATCCTCACTGACATTTCCCCCTCCCTTGATTTCACGTGACGTCTCTCAAAATTTGTATTTTCAATGTAAATACGTTGGATTTATTATACTTCACTACTTCAACATATAGTGCCTAATCAATCGAATGGATATTGCTTTATGTTATCGGAATCCACGGTGGTTATCTACGATAAATATTACAAGAAATTTAAACATTTACAACAAATAATTTTTGGGGTGTAAGGGGTGTCGAGTAACATCTTAAGACTTGAGACACCCAAGCCAACCTCACCTGCACGTGATGCACCCTGCTGAATAACGAACGAGGCAATGGCGAAAGCGGGGTGGTAGGTTTTTACAGCCCGACTGGGTTGCAACCACCATGCATATGGCGAAAAAGCCCGTCATAGTGACTCGCTTCTGCGCGTCGCGTTTCAGGATCAGCCTGTGCATATCCAGTACCGGGTGACTTTCGTCATTATGGCCGGCATGACATCGGCGACCGGCGATGGATAATCTGCCTCTCGGTGGTCGCCGATGTCTTTGGATTGTACGATGCTTAACATCAGGCATAGTGCGGTCACTATGTCGTGTTTCGAAAAAAAAAAAAAAAAAAAAGCAGCGCGCCATAATCTTTCAGTCAATAAAGAGTCAGGTACCACATTTCGGTTTATCAATACTAAATATTTTTATATTTTTTCATGGATTTTAATATACAGAAAAATTGTGTTCTATTTGGGTAAAATTTAGGTCTAGAAACATATTTTACGGTTGATTATATGATATCATATGGTTTTCGCACATTTTACACTACTTTTTGTCAGGAAAAAAATCGTGATATTTGCTGAAACCGCCATTACGTATATTTGTTAAAATTCTAAGATTTTGGCGCTTCCAAAATTTCATCTTGTTTATATTTGTGTTACAGTTTCATCAATAATGTTGTATAAAAAAGCCGCCTACATTTGACACAGAAACGTCATTTATTTAAAAAAAAATGAAAAGATTAATAATTTGTAAACACCTAATTTAAAATATTCACACTCTGACAGTAGTTATTTTAATAGATTCGATAATGTTATTTTCCGTCATATTTGAAGTCTTGAATGATTTTCTCTTCGAAGTGATTCGATCTTACAACTTGATTCAACTCGATCGATTAACCAGGTTTCTTTCAGATCGATTCATACATAGCCTTCGTTGCATAAGTACTTACTTTTAAAAGTAATAACATTAGATTAGAAAAATTAGAATAATTAAAAGCATGTTTTGTGTCGTCACTACAAAATATGAAGAATACGTTTAATGTTCCACTAGTTGATACCCGTGATCTCTGCTTGCTTATTATCTTAACAATTTATCTTATATACAGAGGAAAAATATATAAAAAAAAATATATATTTGTAAATAATGATATTTGTTTCCTTCCTTTCGCCTGTAAAAGTGCAAAACACCACTTACTCCACTTCACACAGCACTGATCGCATAGCGTTTATCAAAGTCACAGTTTCTTAAACCGTTGTGTGAGATGAAGATGTTTTTTTATGTAAGGATAAAGTCTAAAGTAAGTTTAAGTATTTTATTTTATAATATCAACATCTGTTCTGTACTTTTTGCGTGATATCCGATCAACGACTGACCTCTATTATTGTATTTATATACATTACGGAATTATAAAGTACCGATTGGATTTTCATAGTTTGCATTTGCATAAATTAGATCTATAAAAACCGGTTACTTGAGATTTAACTCATACCACCTCATACCTACCTTTGTGTTAAATTAAACAATAGATAAAAAAAACTACGATTTTTGACGATGTTCATAATATAATTGCGTATGAAAACATGGAATTTCCAGGTCTAACTAATATTTGTGCGTTGACATTTGAAGTGACATGCGTGTACATACGAAGTGAACAAATGTACATACTTAATATCATTCATCAAATTTATGTTTGAACGCGATCGATTATTTTAGGAACAATATATATTACACTAGCTGTTCCCGCGACTTCGTTTGCGTGGAAATTAGTTATATTAAGTTAACGCTAACACGCAGCGAAAGGAAAAAAGGAAAAATACCTCGATTTTGAAATATTCGTCATTGGTGCTTCGCTCTCATTGGTTTTAGCGTGATGATATATATGAGAAAAAAAGAAATTGCGATAATACATTAAAAACGTTTACACTTATTCTCGGATTTATGTTTTGGAGATATCATGATCAAATATAAAAATTATAAAACAACACTCGGATTAAACTTTATTAAATACTAGCCTCTGCTCGCCACTTCGTTCGCGTGGACATAGTTAATTTGGGCTAACTAATATGCGGCGATAGCTCTCAAGAGGAAAAACACCCCAATTTTTAAACATTCTTCATTGTTGCTCCGATCCTATTGGTTTTAGCGTTATGATATATAGCCTATAACCATCCTCCATAAATGGGCTATATAATAATGAAATATTTTTTTAAATCGGACCAGTTGTTCCTGAGATTACCCCCTACAACCTCACAATTCACAACTTCACAAACTCACAAACTTTACCTCTTTATAATATTAGTATAGATTTAATCATCCATTAAAAAACCTTAGTATCTTAGTCTGAGGTTTTATTATATTCATAATTTTATTACGCATACCATATGGCTTAATCCCGGCATATTTTACAGCACATCTTTCTACACATGTTCTAAAGTTCAGAATATTTTTTGCCCGTTATTCTGAATAGACAATAATGTTACAAAATTGCTTGTAAAAATATATTTCAAAAGTCTTCAAGGATACACTATTATATTACATTAAACATTGATTCGCTAACATTAAATAATATGATTTACGTCCATATTACTTAAAGTGATGCCTATTTGTTGACTGTATAGAATAAAAAAAATGGAAAAACCATACTTTTAAGTACCTCAGGCAAACAATAGATAAATGAACTCGATGTTTTAAGTTAACGATTTAGGAATATCGGGTGTTGGGTATTGACTCGAAAAAAATAAACCGTGTTATTACAAAAAAGTTAAATACGTATTGAATTCTAGCTTTAAAAAAAGTTTGGTTACTTACGTATTAAATCCACCGCAATCGCCGACCGCTGTGTTCCCTTTTCGCAAGTCTAACCTAAAGCGAGACAAAACAGCAAGATATCGAACGTTCGGCGAGCGCGGTGCATTTAATACGTAAGTATCTAAACTTATAAAACAAATATTCAATACGTATTTAACTTTTATGTAATAACACCTCATTAATGTAAACTGTAGCTTCGAAAACAAACACACACCTACTATGGAGCCAGAGGGCCTTCAGTGGTTTACAATAATAATATTTATAGCGTAAGTTACATAATGCTGCAGTATTTGCACGCAAGGTTCAAATCAGAGGTAAAAACGAAAACATATGTAACTCACGAAGAAAATATAAAATCAATGTTTGGAACATCTACAAGTGTGGAGGATGGGTTGGAACGGGTTAATTTTGAATTAGTTCATATCCGTTGTTTAAAATTACATTATATAATTAGTTTTTATTTGAAAAGCTTTCCACACGAACGCTTTGCACATGTCTCGCTGGTTTGGGTAAAATTTCTGCCTGTACCTGAATACGCTCGTAGTTCAGGTCATTCTCCAACCATAATGCTGATGCTTATCTGATGGTTTAATATAATAATAATTTACAGCTATAATTCTATCTTATATCCTGGTGTAAAGAGAACTGCGTACTAAACCGATTGTAATTTAAACATTTATTTAGAATTCATGTACGTTTTTAACAGTAAGGTATATTGACCTTAACCGAACAGCAAATAGTAGTCATAAAAAATATTGCAATTTGAATTCCTGTAAAAACAACCGACTGTCGATATATTATGGATTACTAAATTAAGTTTTTTCTTATGGCGGTGTTCTTCGGTTTCGAATCGTATATGTTTGATGATATTTTGAAATATGGCAATGACTGACCGTGACACGTCTTCAGCACGAGTATGCAATTTCACACAAATACTACAAGACAAATACAAATCAAATATCATTTCTGAATAATTCACAAGTGTATTGATGGTGTATGCTTATGTTTTATCGTGTGTGGTCTGATTTTACGTACTCGATGAAAAACAGTTTCTTGATAAGGATAATATAATATTTTCTAACTGTATGTACTATACATAAAAACTGCTTAAGTGTTAACATTGAAGAATTAGGTCGATGACATCCAAACATGTTTTTTTTGCATTGTATTACGGATTCTAGCAAATAATAAATATAAATAAGTAACGTTAAACATTATTAATAATTTCAGAAACCTTTAACTATCAAGATTGTACACATTGTTAGATATTGTTCGTCGTCTATAAGTCTACTGTATTCTAGAAAGGTCCTGAGATCATACGCATGAGTCGACGACGGTGAGTGACCGGGAGCGACCGTCCCATCAGCGCGCCAGCGAGGCTCTTAGCCCCATCTGCTCACGTTTTCCCACTCCGTATAATTTTATCGGCTATTACCTTTCTTTAATTCTGATTGTAGAATAAATAGCACGTGACAGAATAATTGGAGCTTAGATTATCTCCAATTTAAAACTCTAGACATGATTATAATTGATAATAGAGTCATTTGGTTGTTGTACTTATTTCAAATGGATTATTTGTAATTTTAACTACGGTTTATTTGAATTTAGATAATTGATAAGCTTTTCTACGTCGATAATTTGTATTAAATTTTAAAATGAGTAAATGGGTCATTTATATACAAATACAATTTTCTGGAATATTGTAGTTTTCTATGAAAGGCAAGATGTAAAAGAGATTGCTAACATACCGATATATTGTTGGCTATGAGCTGCGGCGGTATACCCGATTAGGCCTCCCACGGCAGCGGCTCAAGCCTAGGTTCGTTCCCTCGGTAGGGAGCCCTTGAGTGCATTGCTTGCGCGATACGGTGACACACAAATATATATCACTGCTACAACACTACACGATCACACACTTGCACGCCTACACACTTACACATTAAAGTGGAAGGGTTTACTTTTTCCCTTATCGAACTGAAAAACTCTCAATTTTCCGATAATAAATATATGGAGAAGTTGTTGAGGCGTATATGCTTATAACACATATACGTTTCAACAACTCATACATATATGAATAGTTAGCTAGGTTACCTAAGATAGGTCGCAATTTTGCATGCAACAGGCAACAGCCAAGCCGAGGTGTGCCGTGCACCCTTGAGCTGGTTGCCAAAATAAAATCGGCTGAGTGCCTTAAGCGCTCGCCTTAGTAGTCCGGTGAAGCTGTTAAGACCTTGCTAGGTCAATAGCGTAGTCAGTTCGAGAAAAAAAAAAATAAAAAAAATGCTGCGGCGGTACGATACGGCACGCAGCGCAATCGTTTATAATTATCCAAACTAGACTATAATATTTATTACCTATAGACACAAGCAGTATAAATATATAAAAATGTGTATATCTGTTTGTATAATGTCTACTTATTAATTACGGCTACATTCATTCTATAATACTTATTTTATATACATGTAATTTTGTTAACCTTCTTAAATTAACCCTGACAAATTAAAATTAATTTTTATGTATATCTTTTATTCATAATTTATCAATTTGTAAATTAACCGTAATATTAGACGAATGCGAGAATTTTTATGGGCATTTGTAAGTTTAACATTTTTTACAGAAAGCATATCATATATTTTTCATCATTACGTTATTGTTCATAAGAAACGCATTAAGCTAGACCGTTTCTTCGCCGACCTAGGTTATAAAATTGGTCTTTACGTAACACCTTTTATTGTAACGGCATAATATATTATTATAAATGTATAAATAAATATTGACGAGAGAATTTTTGAAATTGGACGAGTAGTTTTAGATGTTATCTCTTATTTAAACTTTACCTTGTTGTTGTATAATAATGATATCAAATTTTGTCTTTGACTGTAAAGTCCGATATTGTTACTAAATATCGAACAAATAGTGATGGTTATGGTGGTTGGTTACATAAGAAATGATTTATAGTTCTGTGCTAGAATAGTTTCTAAGGCTATTCCATAAGATTCAAATTATACGTAAACTGTTGTTCCTATCCCATGTGGACTGAGGGATGATCTCAGGTTCTAAGATCTCCTTTTGGTATTTTTATATAGTAATACTTAGAATATCCATATTCGACGTCTCTTCGTTGGATTTAGTCAGCATAACATTGCAACAAGTGACGCAGCACGTTTTTGAGCTTAAATTATGAAGCATCCGTCGCTAATAGGATATTTTCACACCCAAATGTTTTTGTAGGGTTAATTATATCTGATACATGCCTATGCCTAAACACGTATGAATCTCGTGTTAGGTCGCATGACCATCTGTTTCTAAGATACGGCGTATAGCATTAACGTTTTTTTTTTGTTAATAGCAGTAGGCGGATGACCATCATGCAATTCGTCACTGATGTTAACACGACCTCGATGAAATTCTGCAAACCTGCTATTAAGTCAGTTTAAATGGTGCTTCATTGCCAAAATCAATCTGAAGGCGAGCGACACTCTACTGAGGCATCAAACTACACTTATATTCGTAGTAAATCATATACCACGTAAAATGTCAAGTTTTTTGACAACTTGTCTTCTAATAGATTATTAATTCTATTGTCGAGTGGGTAATGATATTAGATGTTTCTTGTAATTATTTCTGTTCTAACTAGATGGTGGGTTTTTGTTACAACTTTTCCAGGACTTTTTTTTTTCGAAATGTCTACACTATTGACCCAGCTAGGTCTTAACAGCTTCACCGAACTACAGCTTCACCGGACTACGCTTTTCCAAGACTCTACTGCGGCATCTCAGTATTAATGCTCTGTGGTTATTTTCATCCATTTCACTTGTGCACAATCACCAAACTATATTACGTAAAACACCATCGATAATACAAAGTATTAAGTCAAATAGTACAATATTATGGATAAAATATAAAACCCACTATATTACAGACTAAAATAACGCCAAAAACTCCATGTCGCGAATTAAATCCATAAACGTTGTCAACGTTTTTTAAACAGCATTAAAATGTAAAAATAAGTGACAAATAAATAAAGAATACTACATTTTAAGGTTAAAGATACTTATATATATATATATATATACTTATGTATATTTAGTGTCGGAACACAATTTTATTTAATCATTGTTCTAAAACTGAGCAGTTCCTTTATTTTACTGAATTGGTATAGATATTCAATTAAAACATTACGTTCTTAATATTATTTTGGTAACTTAACATAATGTTACTAATTTATGTAATGTAATTGATGCGTTTAAATATACCTATTTCACGTACATTTTAATCTAACTTATTTTTTTAATAAATTGAGCATATTATATTACTAGCCCCTGCCCACTACTTCGTCCGCGTAGTAATAGTTACTATGGGCTAACGCATTACGCAGCGGATGCACTGAACAGGAAATAAATCCCGATTTTTGAGCATTTGTTATCGGTGCTCCGCTCCGATTGATCTTAGTTTCATAACCTTTCTCGATAAATGGGCTATATAACACTGAATTATTAACACTGAAGAATTTTTTAAATCGGGTCAGTAGTTCCTGAGATTACCCTCTACAACTTCACAAAGTCACAAATTCACAAACTTTACCTCTTTATAATATTATTGTAGATGTATATATATATACATATATATTATCAAATCATATAATTTTATTAAAGTACATAAATACATGATCTTTATTCTGGCAAAAGTGTTCGATTGTGTCTTAGAAAGTATTTATGAATAGACGCCAAAAATTGTATTTTTTGTCATTCATACGTTTAACTTATGCGATTGTTAAGGGGAATCTAGTAAAAACTACGTGCGCAAGATCGCGCGACTGTATAATAGGTTATAGACACAATGTTATAGACGTAAGATACAGCATGTCGTCCGATGGGTGAAGGATCGGGCGTTTCGACCGCGGCCGCGCCCTCCCGCCCGGGCTATGGTTTATTAAACTTGAGTCATGTGTCTAATTAAAACACCAGTGACATATCCTTAAACGCCCCTGCTGGTTCATTTTTATACATGCTGATCTTGTTGTAATGAAATTTTAATATAATCAATGTAAAATACACTACAATTTAATATCATAGCTAACTTTTCCAAACAAGGGTAATAGTTGTAGGTAGTTTTAGGTGACTTTTAAGGAAACTTAGTTCTTATAAAAGATTTAGGAGGACACTAAATATTAATTTTGCAGGTTAGCCAATTTAAATTTATCGTAATGCTAATTTATAAAATAATTTGATGTTTTACCTGCCATTTTCACTTGTATTATATCTCAGCTATGCAATACAAAAAATATATAGTATATCACAATATTTAAAATAGTCGTTTTTTTTTCTTACAAATATATAAATAATAATGTGTTATTAAGCTTCGCTTTATAATGTTAATAAGTAACGCTCGCGAAAAATAATTTTAAATGTTTTGCGGTAATATTTCTAAAAATATTTAAAACCTAACGAAAAACTACATATAAACATAATATGCTTATATATTACATTTTAATTTAAAAATGTTTACCAGCATTTTACGTCTTCGTTCTTAACCGTTTTATTTCTATAATATCAGGGAATATGTAAATTATTATATTTTTATTTTATTAAAAGGAAGTTTAATACAAAAATTTAAGATTCATATTTAACTGTTTTCTTTAAAAAATCTTATAAGATAGACCCATAAAACATATAAAATTTTCAAAATTTCATATTGATAGTTTAGTATTTTAATAAATTCTATAATTTTGTCTGCACATTTTTTTAAAATATTTTTTTGTTTGTATATTATGATTTTGTTTTATGGAATTTTTCAGAGTGCGTAAATCGTTGCTCAACTGATAGGGCACTATAATTCTCATATTGATCATATTGTCATATTACAAAAGTTACAAATCTTCTTCATTGTTAAAATTGTCAAAAATTAAAGTTTTATTCAACTCTCAACCCGTTTTTTTATATTATTGACTAAATGATATTTCGTACACGGGCAGTATACATACATCATTCCAAAATTGGTAGGTAATAAAAAAATAAAGTCAATTTTGGTACGTATCGTTTGATTTTGAAGCATTGAGGTCCTCCAGATGTAAATTTGGAGATAGTAAATAGTGGCTTTTTTAATGATCCATGGATTTTAGTGACCTGTAATCCTTAGGTGAAAAATATAGTGGTTGTTTTGCATATTTATAAAAAAAAATGTTTTATTTACAATTTCTTTGATTTTAAGAAAGATGATATTACATTTTGGACTGTCAACCGTGTTTATCTCAAATTATTATACACCTGAGTAACTTCAATAATTGTAATAAAAAATTATTTTGTTAGAAACCTGAATCATCAACATAGTGTCAGAAGGCACTTGATAATGGCATCCATAATCTATGTAATGGTGAAGATATACTGTTAAAGTAGGACAAGTAGTATTTATTTATATAATATAATATTTTTTTTTTTGTAGTTAATAACAATCCTTTTTTGTTTAAATATCCAAACATTGAAATGCATTCTATCATAAATCTTTATAATGATAGAAAAGTAGATTATAATACTAATATTAAATCACTGGAAAGCGATATTTTAGTTTACAATGTTTACAAAGAAAACAAAATGATATGCACATTAATAATAAACTTCGAACGGTCACGTGGCTTTTGCTACTTCTTGGGAAAGTGGACACTAGAAATTGAAGTCACTCGCCTGGTAAACGTGTCTCAAGCATAAATTATGATAATTTGGATCGTTTTGCGCACAAAGATCCAGATTAGTAATATTTTTCCATCACTCATGAGCATATAAATGTTCGATGAGAATTTCTGCAGATTAATTTCAGTTTTATTGTATAAATAAATGAATATTTTCAAATAAATTGTACTACTAAGTATATTAAAAGTAATTTATACTTTGAAACATTCGTATAATTGCTGCAGATTCTTTATGTCTTAATTATAAAAAATACATATACATATTTAAAAATAAATAAACTAATGTATTAAATATTACACGAGATTAAATAAATTTTAAAATTATATATTACACCGTTAATCAAAAAAATTAAGGCACTCATAAATTAAAATAAATCTGCGGTATGTAATGCATTTATAACTAAATCAAAATAAGTAAAATAGCTTACTGTATATTAAAACATCGACTTATTTTATTTTACTTCACATTCTTCGGAGATAACCTGGAGTTAAGCTTTTATATCTCTAAATTCAAGTACTACTGACAAATACAAACTTAGGAACTAAGGTACTAAGTTTTTCACATATTTAAAAGACAGAGAACGACTGTCATCTTTTTCTGTGCGATTTAAGGTGATTGTTGAATTGTACGTATTTTTATCGCAACGTTATTTTTTCTGGTGAAAACTTCAAAAAGGTAAGTTTTGAATTACTTATTTTGTGATAAAGGAGCGATATAATAATAAATAAATAATGATTATAAGGATAAAAATTGCAAATACTGCCTAATATTTATGAAATGCTTAGAATTACACCTTTTCCATACCAGAAAAAAATAATCAGATTATGTAGTTCAAAACCAAATAGTTTGTAACCAATATCCTAGTATAAATGTGTATAGTCCTTCATAACAATCTACATTTTACAGTTTTCTAGAGTTATTTTAATAAAACGGTGTTAAAAATGACACGACTTTATAAAATACGAAACGTAAAAGTTACACTTATTTTAATGTTTGTTTTTGTTACAAGCTTGTTCTGCGGAACGGATTTTCATGAAATGAACATTGAAATCCACTATATCATGGAATAGTATCAATTATTACTAGTGTTAATTTAGATACGAAACACAATCACAAAATTAAATATGCGAAGAGTAAAGCAAGAATATCCGACGTTATATGTTTAAATCCCGACATATTGCATAGTCCTTAGTATATTCTACCTACATAGATTTTTTTAATAAATGAAAAATAAAAACTTTTAATGTTTTTCTTCAGAACTTTAAATAGCGTAACCGTAAGATAAACCTTGAGAGCGATTTTGAGTCAGAATCGAAACTATTACTTAATCCTATTATATCCAATTAATATGTGTATAGACGAAATAGGTTAAGCCATTTAAAAATATGTGTCGGTAGAATATAAACTATTTTGGATTACAAACAATATATGCTACATGTTTTTACTAAAAACGTAAACGCGACTACCTTCGACTTAGTAAAAGGAATATTATCTGATAGAATAGTAAATTCGGCATTTCATGGTTCAAGCATAGAATACCCTCAGGGATTCATCTTGTCCTCCCTATTACGAAGTCTGGCAGTAAATCAGCTCAAAAATTTTAAGATATAAGTTTGAAACCACTTGAGATACTACAACAAAAAATATCTCTAATTTATCTAAATACCCAAAGTCTTATAAGAAGTTGAAGGTAATATGAGAGTTTAAGCTCAAGTAAAATTCTGTAATAGTGTTAAACACATATCTTAATTTTTTTTTTTATTTTACATCGTTTATAGGCATTTTTATTCCTCCGAAAATATCAGCATTTTTTGCACCATTCTTCCCCAATCTT
Source organism: Antheraea mylitta (assembly GCA_014332785.1). NCBI lineage: Eukaryota > Metazoa > Arthropoda > Insecta > Lepidoptera > Saturniidae > Antheraea > Antheraea mylitta. The sequence goes on from JACEII010000003.1 coordinate 10,135,977, forward strand.
TCTAGCTCTATCATGATAGTCAGATTAAGTATCATTACCAGATCATATAGTTTCCTAGCTACGCCCGAACAGGATTCAACCAAGATTTTTCGACGAATACCTATGTTCTGGCAACTACTTATGCAACTGTAGACAGGAGCTGGATACTCAGATATACTATTGAAAATCGTGACTCTGATGATGAGTTTATGAATTTGAGTCTTCATCAGGCAGGAGTTGAATAAATATCATCTAAAATTGTAACTATAGTGAAGGGTTGTATTCGAATCTAAGTAAAACATCTACGTCACTTAATTATACAATAACAGTTTACGTTAATAATTATAATTAAATACAATTAAGATAAAGGTTAGTCACTAAGTTTATCAAAATAAATGAATAACATTTGATTAAATATAATTGTTCTAGGTCGCAAATAACTTGATGGTCTAGTGGTTTAGCCTAGTGGAATATCGACTGTGTGTCTGCATGTCTGAACCGCCGACATGTACTAAGTAATTAAATCGGATGATAATAAAGAAAAAAGTCGTCAGAAAGTTGAACTCTTAACAAATAGTCTTGTAGTACCACTATACGAGGTTTCACCTCTGAAATTACTAATAGGCAGAGCTGTATCTAGAGTCGAATTTGTGGTAAGGCAGCATTGGTTAGTAGGGCGGAAGTAAAAAGACTATCATAATTGATCTGCACTCGGATGTCACAAACTGTAGTATGTTCGAAAAACTTTAGATACCTATCGCTACATTTTTTTTAAAAATCTCAAACTGTGAACAAACAATTTAATTATAATAACTAATAACATAATAGGCCATAGATGGCGCGGTGATTAAACCTATGGTCTTCCTGGAGAAGAGGTTCTAGCACAGCCATTATATAGGTAAAAAGCAAAATATCAAATGCCAGTATACATTTATTGTTAAGTATTATTTATTTCCGGATGTCCATTATTAAATACCATGTATAGGAACAAAGGAAATATTTTAAAACTATAATCATCATACCAAATTAACTCATCTACATTGTGGATATTACTATGCGAACCGAGTGGAGGTAGCGTAGCGTAGTGGGTCGTTAATACAAAGTTTGGTCGTGTACATATAAATTTCATATATACAAGGTATTTCGAGTCAGATAAGCACGCAGAAGGCAGGCGATGCCGCCGTTGCCAGAGGTCAGTATTGACGTCAATGGAGTCACGTGACCGCAATGCAAGACTGTTGTGATATCCACACTTACAGGCTTGTAATTAGAATATTCCAATAAAGGGGGTCAACATTTTAAAATTAATTTATGAAAAATAATTGATCACTTTAAGTTTTTTGATATAATTTAAATTTTCTGGGTATAAATTAAATTATCATCATTAATGTTCATCTTTATGATCAAAAAAAATTGTTTGAATAATACGAGTATGCAATTCGGCCTTAGAATCGATTTGACAATTTGATTCATCGATAAATAATTTGTAAATTAATATTTTAGTAAACTAAATAATTAACAGTAAAAACTAAACATACATTCTCGGCGATGAGTTCTCAATCAACAAAGTTGTTTGGTCGTGTGTGTGTTAATTTTTCTAAACTATGCGAAGAATTTTGATACGAGTTTCGCTGTTCTTTAGATATTTTTCGGAAAGTTTATTCTTAAATACGCAAATTATATTATTAGAAAGGGGAGAAAAATCGTACTTGTAACTAAGTCATAAATATATTTTTTAGGCACGTACACCTCACAGTCCTTTACGGCATACCGTTTCAATGAATATCACAGATTTAAAATTACACTAAACAAAAGAAAGCAATGTGGGGAGATATAGGAAGCTTCTTTGACTTTAAGGAACTATGAATGTCAAAGTATCATAAGATTTATCAGTACAAGGAAAGTTACTTGGGTGTTTATGACGTTACATTCAAAAGTTTATTACATCGATGCGATATCAGAATGGGTAGTTAGTATGTGATAGATACCCCATATTACGCTTTGAGCATATATAATCCATGTTAGTATATCAACATTCAAAATTTAATCCTAAAGTATAAATGTACTTTTGTTTTGAACAACTCTAATAAAATATTTCAAGTTGAAGCATGTGTTGAATTGAATGAGTATATCCCATCGATTGAAAGAAATTGGTGTTTCTATTAATATATGATTTATAGGCTTAGTGTTTACCAATAATCTAAATATATTTATTGGCATGATTTTCCCTAAATATACATTTTAAGCTACCTTAGTTGCATTCTGGGAAGGTATATATTGTCTTTAACATCGAACTATTTCAAAATAGACTCATCGCTGTAGACCGCTTGCAACATACAGAATATAAAATGCATTTAATCATTTTTCATATTTTCATTATTGTTTTATATCTAAATAATAAAATAATTATTTATTAATTTCAAGTGAATTCAATAAACGTGAAACATTTAAGCAGGGAAATTGTCACAATCTATTTATTTGTTTTTTTTAGTTATAACAATTTAACTGACTGAATAATTGCTATTGCTCAAATAATAATACTTTTAATAGACAATAGATCATATAATCAACCTCAAATAACAATAAAATTATTTATACCGTCCCTTCAAACATTTTAAAAGCAAAACGATTCTGATTAAAATAATATTGCAGATTTTGTTAGGCGCTATTGTTCGAGGATACATTTCAACGACCATTTAATATTATTCGGTAAACAGACATGACATAGGAATTGTTTTTAGGAAAGGATTAGTTGTTTGTCGGGACTAATTTTCGTAACAGCTGAAATAACTTTAATGATACTTTTATCAATGGATATAATACTTTTCAGAGTGTAATTATAATATTATGTTTTTTCCATAAGGAATAATTAGTAACGAAAAGATATAATAAAAAAATACAATATAAAGTATGCGATGGGTGATAGCCACACACAGGATAATGAATATTTGACAATGATTCGTTTTATTATCTCTCTCATTCATCAACCAGTATATACTCCACAGCTAAGGAACCCTCATCAGAGCGACAGTTGATAGTGGCTTGCCGATCTCTTGGTAATCGCTTTTGGTCTCGGATTGTACCTTATATAAACTATATATCTAACATCAAACTCAGTATCGTAATTTGACTATGCTACTGTATTAAAAATGTGCTCGGTTGGTTTCTATGAAATAAAAGACCACTTTCCAATGTTGTTGACTTCGCAGATTAATTTATGTTGAATCAATTGTGGAACAGATTAATTTATTTTGAATCAATTCTGGAATGATATATATTTATCATTTCGGAGAGAAATTATTCGAACTGACTATCTTATTTTACTTGTTATCAGTTGCTGTACAGACAGCCACACAGACTAGCAGTTTAAACATTAAAAAAAAAAATTAGGAATGAATAGTGATTTAGAGGTCGGGATTTGAAAATAATTTATTAATTTTCTAAGTTTCAATATTGAAGAAATTTTAATTTAAACCATTTAGTTTTTTTTGATAACTAAAGGTTAACAATAGCAACTAAACAAAAACAAAAGAAAATCGATTAAGAAAGGAAAGAGGAGATATGTTGACTGTGTTGTAATAGATATTACTTAAGATTTATATTATAAGTATGTATACTCCAAACGTACTTCCTCAATCAGTGCGTAAAAAATTCTAATTGCATTTGTCACGACCCTCTCTACCGTTTAGTCGCCAAGCTGTCTGTCGTAAAGCACAATTCCCTTTTGATGACCTAAGGGTCCTACTTCTCAACATTTTAACAAATATTGAAATAGATGTGCAATTCAATAATAAAAATTTCTTTGTTGTTTTGTATTTTCTGGACACTTACATATTACAAGTTTTAATATTTCACATTCATTAAAAACATATATGTCTCTCTTCTCACTCTTGGGATCCTATATCTCCAAATTTTCGGGGCAAAGAGCAGAACTACATATCTTTATATAATATATACATTTCTTCTGTACGTGTGTATGTCACTGAATTCCTCTTAAACGGCTGGATGGATATTGATGGATTTTTGTGTGCGTGTTCCAGTGGATCCGAGAATGGTTTAGAATCAATTGGACCAGGCAGGTGGTGCTGCGGTTTAATTTTAGATTCTTTTCTTATTATCAAGGCAGGACCACGTCCGTCCGGCCCGCTAGTATGTAATATATAAAAAAAGTCGAGGCAGACATAAGTACTGGCGATAGAAGTGAAAACTCAACATAACAACACATTAAATAAATGTTTTTCTTTTGAATTTTCATATTAATTATGATTTGAATGTCAATATTTAAATTTCAGAAATTGTTTATTCATATTATTAACATTAATGTGATTTTCATATACTATATTGGCACCGGGTGGCATATTTATATATTTTTATGAAGTCTATTAATCAAGCAAACGTATGATGAGCCGCAAATGATTAATATTACTACACGCTAATACAGCCGGTCATGCTTACGTAGCATATCATGACGCGAAATTATGAATTTACTTCCTGCCTACCGCTCAATGAACCTAAAGAACTAACTTCTATAAATTAAAACGATTTTTTTTGTTTCACTATCTATTTAACATTAATGTTAGAGAAGCATTATTAAAATAATTGTGTAGAAGTTTACAAATATCCGCATTTTTGAATTACTCTTTCTAGAACAAAATACAATATAAAATATAGGTTTATACTTCTTATAAATAAGTTTACACATTTCTCTAAACTCTGTATAAACAAGTTGCAACGGTTTTGCTAGGTAGGACGAGTAAATTCTAACCAAATATTAACAAATATCATCACCATAAGATAGGAATCGTTGATTTATACATTTTACATGCAAATAAGTTACAAGCAACTTCAGACGGAGGAGTTTGATAATGAACCGAAACCAAAACAACTAAGTCAATGACACTTGAAACATCAAAGTCATATTGATTGTTTTTTTGACTGTTCGTTAGTTCTTCGATTGTGTTCTTGTGGTAACTAATTAAGAGTCTTTACGTAGAATCGAACGGTTAACAATAGATATTAATCGGAACTTATTGGATGATTACGAGAGGGGCTATCCGAGAAGGCCAGATTTATGAATAACCCGTGAATTGTCTACGATTACAATGTATTAACCCATATTTATCAATTCGGTTTACGTTATCCACCAACAAGGATCCCGTTCCCGAGATATGGCTGTAACATTTCCGTTATCAATAAACAAAGTAGCAAATGTTTTGAATCCACTAAAGTGATAATTTTTTTTTTAAACTAACAAAAAAAATGGCGTTATTTTTCTAAATCTTTTATTTCCTTGTGAAGATAAGATTTTGCATCATAATTTGAAGGTAAAAGTATTTATTAATTTAACGTAGTGAATCATCATTTTCTTATTTCTAATAATCTTCTTGATATTTATATGATAAAGCGAATATGCAAGATCTAAATACATGATATCTTAGTTTATATTTTGGTGCTGGGTCTCGAATAATTACTATCATTAAAATTAAAACATACGAAAAACGGACATATTGATTACATTTCTCTATTCACGTGGTATAAATACGTACTGGCAATTGATATTAAATTATTCACTACAATTAAAAATTCGGTCATCAAATTGATCCTAAATGCAAATCGATTAGGGCTAGGTAGGTGGGCGGCCAGCCCTGTCTCGAGTCACGTAGGCTTTAGGTACAGGTCGGCGCGTGCTCAATCTTAATCACCGCTATGTTTATGCAATAAAAACACAACCTTTATCAATTAAATTCTGTATTTAGTAAAACCACAAACGAAATAATTTTATTTAAGATTCGAATAGTTTAATTTCCGACACATTTAACAGATATGTCTCGGCATTATTAAAGTGAAGTCAAAATCTTAAAACAAGCGTTTTACGGTCATCAAATTATGTTTTAAGGGTATTAGCATTCAAAAGCCAGCAAGTGTTTGCAAATACCACACTAAAACACTATATCAGTGCATATTCTACGGTTTATTATGTAAATAATAAATAAATAAAATAAATAAATAAATAAATTGAGTGCCTAAAATGTATTCTATTGTAATGAATATTTTTAAGTTTATACATAAATATATCATACATTAATTATGCTATATTTACCAACTTTTACACCTACTATTATATATCTGTGGCGGCCAATGATGCCTCAATAAACAAACTTGTAGGCCTTATATTTAACATTTATATCAATACTACTGACATAGAAGAATAAATTATATATACTAATAATATTCCAATGTTATATATGGTATAACCTCAAGCTATTATATATATATATATATATTTTATAATTATGATTCGCGGGATCCGAGTTACATCCCCATGGAATACACGTCATAATAGTTAATTACGAGTTAATTATAAATACATATCCGACGAGGTACGACAGTGTTTAATAATGTATATACTGTATTATTACAATCGTGGGTAATAAAATACTGTTTGTAGCATGAGAATTTATTCTTACTCAGAGACAAAAATAGAACAAAGTCACCATCACAGATGTTGCCAGTCGTAATCGTAATCTTCTCGTACATTTCAATTATGATGCTTTCTTTTTTTTATTTGGGGAAATCTCTAACTGATACCCACCCACCGGGTAACTGAGGGTGGGTTATGTTCGAGTAGCACGGACTAAAATACCTGCTTACAGCACTGCGTGTGCTTTTATTCCATTTTTCTCCCAGTGAAGCTCGTATAATTTAAACATTTTCCTGATAGTTAGATATCTTCTATTAGGATTATGAGATCTGGTATAATGGAATTCAAAATTAGGGAAACTTTTAATATGGTTTTGAACGTGCTTTTTCGCCTCTTCAGGTAATTGTCGTGATGATCCAGCCATCCTCCCACGCATATCATTGCCCATATTTGCGGAGTTTAGTACTCGTTTTAAGCGTCCTTCGTTTACTTTAAAAGTATCCGAAAATATTTTCTTACGAACCCCAAAACTTCTCAAAAATATTCTTTGTATCTTCTTCACACTGTAATTTTTTGTGCAAGCATTCCGACAACCACGATCTTTGTTTTCGAATTTTTTTTCAGGAACAATATTCCCGATTTGAGTGCAATATCTTTTCCTGGACTTCATTCAATCTTTCGTACTTTTTGGATGTATGATGCATCAATCTTTTCTCCATTGTTATTCGGATCTTCATCCTCTGAAGACGTATAGTGTTCTATAACTCTGTATTTTTTTTTTCGATTTTTTTAAAATTCTTAGTTACTATTTCTTCTTCACTATCTGAACTAAATTATCTTATACTGTTTGTCCTTATGAGTAAAATAATTTCTAAGATGTGGTATCACATTTTAAGTTTTATATTAATTAAACGTACAGGATAATGAATTAACGCAATTGTCCCAAAAATGAGGTTAACTTGTAAAATGTACTAATTAATTGAAATTACCTTCATCACTGCTGTCCGACATTATCAATAGTAAATATCTTGATATAACTATAAATGGAGTTGGGCCACTTTCAAACTACACGGTTCAGTTATTTAATTAATTCTGAAATCTTATGTGTAAAATAATTATCGTATCTAATAAATAACATGAAGTTGTACATGTAACCATGGTAACCGGCAAAAAATTGAAAAACGGAGCTAGGTCACTTTAAAAATAAACGACTCATATTGCTTATAGCAGTCCAAAATTTTAATACGTCAATACTTAATGTTCATAATGACATCGATTTCGTTTGCGGTTATATTACAAATATTGCTGAATGACATTAGGGCCAGTGTGATTTTTATTATTGTTGCTCTCATTAGTGTCCGATAGTGTTAATATAACATAATTAATTCGCTAGCAGCGTACGTGACCAAATTCAAGTGTGTCAATTCATTAACTCAGAAGGTGATCAGTATTTAATTGATTATTAATCATCTTCCTATTCGGAATTTTGTGTATGTTTTTCCTTATCCCTAACTATTACCTACGTATACATAGGTTCAACTGACTTAAGGGGCTTCGGTTACATTTGGGTTTTGTGTGAATCATACTATAACGTCAATTTCTAACAATTCTCCGAGCACACTATGTCTCTGTTTACACTTACCAAGATTATAACAAGGGATATTCAGTATTAAATATGGATAAAACAGGAAAACTGTAAGTTTTGGATGTTTGTGTATAGGGTAAGGGCAACGTTCTGTCATCCGGGGGTAATGTTTAAAATGCAGACACTAGGAGGTAAACGTACTCCTGTCCGCAGAGCATGTTTATTCAATTGATACATCATTGATATCACGGGTCATCCGACTGCGTTTGATCGCATTTATCTCGGTTATCAGTCCCTTTGCAAAATAGGTGTTTAAGAAATACTGAAATGAGAAGAACTATATTGTCTTATTTGGTACCGGTTTTTACAATACAAATGCCTGAATACTTTGAATTTTGTTATCTTTGTAAATGCATTGGCGATTTTAACACTGGCATTATGTTCGCTGTATAAATATATAACGTTGTTAGATTAAAACGAATATATTGAAAAAATGGCAAACAACTATGTGTATGTTTTGTTTTGGAAAATAATTTATTTTTTAATAGTAGGTACCTTTGATTCGTGACAATTTTTATTCGTACAACCAGTTTATATGTAAGTGTAACCCATTATTACAAAGTTTTCCATTTACCCATATTCGGCTTAAAATTTTCTGTAGATAGACATATATCATTCCGAATGCAAAGGGACTTTTATTTTATTTGTTTTATTTTTAATTGATTCCTGCTTACTTTGAAATATTGTAAAATGTGAATCTCCCTTCTCCTTCTTTTGAAATTTACCTATAGTTTGTAAATACTTAAATTTATTTGACATGATCATGTTTTTTTGATTTATGCTACTGAATACTTAAGCGTTATTATCAATAATGTGAAAATGAAAACCCAAATACATACGAAACATTACCTGTATATATATAGTATTGTATATTGTCTAAAATAAAAAGTTTACTTGAGATTTACCTGATTGTTGGCGTGGCGACGTAAAACATGAACTTTGAACTATTAATTGAATACTCAAAAACAAAACCCTATCTGTACAAACATAAAGTTCAAACTGTTACATAACTAATTCCTTTTGTAATCTGTTCTTTTATGCATATAACTTATACAAAACAGTTTCAATGTTGCACATCTGCCAGGCATCCCGAGACGGATCAATTTTTTAAAATATGATGGAAACCTTAAAATATTATCTACGATCATATCTAAAGTTAAAATCTGATAAAATGGTATGCATACCTCACCCTTTCTCTAGACAAAAATATGTATTCACATAGAAGGTATTATAGCTAATATTAAAAAGGAGAATAACTTTATTCATTAAAAGTAATTTTAGAACACGCTTAAAGCATGAGATGACCGCCACCACTACGACGCGTGAAAATGAGTGATTGTTAACCAATTGGGGTTAAACATGGGTTAAATCATAATTGGGCATGACAGACTCTCAGTTTAATATGAAACGTATCGCGTGCGCTAACACGCTATGAACGCGTGCTGCTGTCACCGGCCGCTGCATGCCTAATATTTAAATGAAACCATTTCCCACATGTGTATAATTTCATCCGATCTAAGATTTCGACATATGTCGTTAACATAGCAAATCGGAATTAGGAAAATATAGCAAACAACGATTTAAAATTTTCGGGATGATATCACGATATTCATTTTCTACAGTGACTACATTGGGTCTAATTTTAAGCACAGTGTAATGAGAAAACGAGCAGCACAAGGTCTACAATCAATCGTCTGATTAATGCTGTCAAACCAACAAGCATTTACGGAACTGAATATAGACTGGTTGATACCAAAATGCGGAAAAACTATAACAGTCACAGACGCGTTTTTAAATGCTGATATACAACGTTTGTTCCCAGGGTGCTACAAAGAAGAAATACTGTCTGCAAGAAATATATAGTATCGGTATTAATAAGGACTTATTGCTATCGCAGTCTGTCCGGTTTACCAAATAGAACGTGAGAGAGAGACAAACGCAGTTCGGATTTTACCTATGTATATAAAATAGACGAAATCATGGTTTTATGTTCCTCTGTTTCTTCCGTCGAAATTAAACCAATTATAATTATTTTTGAAAATTAGTTTGAGATGGACATTGGTTGTGTCTGTACGTTTTTCTTTTGTCTATTATATACGTTGAATTTGTATATCGCATGTCGGATAAAATGGCAGTACAATTCGGCAATTTTACTACTTTCAGAAGGCTTCTAAATTATATACCATTTATAACTTGTGGATAAAATAAATGACAGTAAAAGACATAGATTATACGGTACACAAGTATATGATTTAGTTGCATCATTCAGATACAAAGCAGAGGAATATGTTTGTATGGGAAAAACGCTGCCCGCGTTTCCCCTAATGTCATATAGCGGATATGTATTTGCTATATGGAGTGCGCGATAAATTCTGGCCAAAAGTGACATGTTCTTCCACTCAGAACCCTGATTAGTCTCGTAGAATTTACATACCGAGAATAACAAATAAAAATTCAGATAAAGTTGTATTCTTCGCAGTGTAGGTATGAAATTAATAATTAAAACTTAGGTGTAACTGTTAAGTACGTTGTGTAACAAAATGATTAGCAAAACAAACAAAATTACATTATATATTATTATATGTATGTATAATTAATGCAATATATGATCATAATCTAACGTATACATCTTTATGAATATTTTATACTATGAACCTTCAAAGTTAGTGGCGAGTCAACTACTGAAACAATTGTGTTATCCGTGTATTAATATTATTTTTTGTTATTTACTGCAATTAAATGACGATGACACATTATTAAAGGTTAACAGATTTCATGAAAATTATCAAGGCTCTCGATCGCAAAACCAATTTTAATTTTAAACAACTGCCCGGGAACTGAACTACGAAGTTATATAAAATCCTAATTTGAAATTTCTCACGCATTATGCACTAAATGGTATTTGTTTTGCAAATAACTTAATTTGAATTAGGTAAATGACGCATTTCAGTTTATTTAGCGTATAATTGATTAGTGAGATCCACATATATTTTTTATCTATTTATTATATACCATAATCGATTTATGAACTCATTCATACATTTATGGAGTCAGATTTAATTTTCTTGCAGTTATTTTTTGTTTGTGATACTAAGGTAGTATTCACTTTTCAATTTTGAGTCATTAGTGAATTCATTATGTTAAACCATTGAATCTTCACTATCTATATCACAGGTCTTTAAAATATTCGACGCATTATCTATTCATGAATTGTCAACGATTGAAGAATAGTCTTATATACCTTTCGAGGTTTAAAAAATATATTAGTTACATACGAATGTTGCGTCTGCAAAATTCGACAAACATTTTTCTGCTCTAAGTTAAACTGTCGTTAAAACGATCAATTTAAGATATAAATACCCCCCAAGTCTTGCCTAATAAGTTTTTTCGAAGTATTTTATTTGCATTTAAACATGTCTTTATGTGTGTAAATATGTTTATGATTGTTACTGATAAGTTGGATATTTGCATTCTATTTTCTCTAAATCCTACCTTTTTTTATAATTTAATACCGCATAACGACTAAAAGTATTATAATATGTTTTGAATAAACTAATTCAAACGATTTTTAGTGAAAAGTCTTTGTTTGTATTGAATAAAATATATCACTATTTTAATTATTAAGTCATAGCTCACATTCAATAAAAGTAATCATAGTATAACTTTCATATATTATTTTTAGACAAATGTCGGAAACTTTTTTTATATCATACGAGGTAAACGAACAGATGAGTCAACTCATATTATGTGATTACCACCGCCCATAGACACTAGCAACACCAGGGGAGTCGTGAGTGCGTTGCCAGCCTGTATATGGGGTAGGGGAGAGGAAAGGGAAAAGGGAGGGGAGGTGGTACTCCGGCGCTCTCAATAACCAAACGAAACGCAAACAGGGTGATACTACCCTGGGCGAGCCGACCCATCCATGCTGAAACCAGTAACAGCTTCAGCGTGTTTCTACCACCTACAAAATAAGTTCTTAGTGGATTAATTATTTAAGTAGTCCTTAAATGGAGATTAAGGGATTTTTTTGTTAAAATTCATGATGTTATAAAGAAATATTTTATTAATGAACCTGTAAATTATATTATTATTTATACAAAACGTGGGTCTATCTATATATTGGAATTATTCATTTATAATCATAAAATCATTTATGATATTGTTTGTATATGAATAATGGTAATCAATTCAAAATATTTATGTAAATACCTACTTATATATTTTTTATTGAAAAAAACCGAAGTGCTCGTAAAACATGCGAAAATACTGTAGTAGAATGTAAAAAATGTACCTAATATATTCGTATTAGAAGTCAAAGTACTAGCTCATACGGATGATTAAACTTTATACTTGATCTCAAAAACTGTTTTAAATTATATTAAATTGACTAGCGTCACAAAGCTTACTCGGGACGGGTCAACTACCATGAACAAAATTAACATATCGTATCTATATTTCATTATCATTGATTGTCCACCAAGGAGTATTTTAAGGAGCTTCCCATTAATATTAAAGTGGTGTGGTACTGAATATTCAGCGCGACCCCCGGCCGTAGACCGGTCATTCGACGAGCCGTATAGTTCGAGCTCCTACAGGAAACGCCTCGAAAAGCGTACTACACACATACGAACCGACGCATACTTTTCATATTTCAGGGAAGGAAATAATCGATTTTGATGTATTTCCTAAAATTACAAATATGCTCATTACCTGTCAATGAAAATAATTTAAAAATTTAAAGTAATTTATTACGACAATACGGAATGACATTTGTGATAAAATGGATTTTATGGCGTTGTTACACAGAACTTGCTTTTGTGTGGTGAATACGATTGTTAGATTTTTTTTTAAATTAATGACTGTAGCCTACAGTTTTTTGGATATCATAATCATAAATTATAATTATTCTAACTTTTGTTAGCTGCTTAACTTGCATTAGTGTAGATTTGATCTATCCTTCCGGGATAGTTTATTTTTTCCTGGATCAATAATTACCTTATGGCCTTTTCTCTACTTCTAACTACGCATATAGCACCCGATTAGGCCTCCCACGGCAGCGGCTCAAGCCTAGGTTCGATCCCTCGGTAGGGAGCCCTTGAGTGCGTTGCTTGCACGATACGGTGACACACAAATATACATTACCGCTACAACACTACACGATCACCCCCACACACGTGCACGCCTACACGCTTACACATGAAAGTGTAAGGGTTTACTTTTTTTTCCCTTATCGAACTGAAAAACTCTCTATTTTCCGATAATAAATATATGGAGGAGTTGTTGAGGCGTGTATGCTTGGTACACATATACGTTTCAACAACTCATACATATATGAATAGTTAGCTAAGATAGGTCGCGATCTTGCATGCAACAGGCAACAGCCAAGCCGAGGTGTGCCGTGCACCCTTGAGCTGGTTGCCAAAATAAAATCGGCTGAGTGACTTAAGCGCTCGCCTTTGTGGTCCGGTGAAGCTGTTAAGACCTTGCTGGGTCAAAAGCGTAGTCATTTCGAAAAAAAAAACCACGTATATGCAAAATTTCATATTGACCGCTTAACTAGTTAACGTATGAAAGCGTATCACACAATCTCACATTTGCATTTATAATATCAGTAAGGATTACGATCAAATAGCCTCAATAAAATCACAGAATTACTCATTTGGATAATAATTATTTAATTTTAATACCAATTTTTAATTTTTATCTAAATGTTTGTAAGAATCCTTAAGGTGTGAGACGTGTGGCCGTGGCTTTCATCGGGTTCAACGTTTCCTGACTTAAACTTACACCAACATGGCATTCGTGTCGCACTTTACTTATGTATTATTCTAAGAAATACATATGTATTTAAAATTTATTAAAATTCTTTACGTTTGTTATCATTTACAATTAATATGAATGAATTTTAGTAGTTTAAAATTAATTCGGTGGTTTCGTGTGTCACGTTCATGCCATTTTTTATCGTACATGAATAGTATATATTTTCTAGTATCATCCATTATATTATACAGTTGATTTGTGTGTAAATGTCATATAAGAAAAATATATTATTCTTTCTTCTACTTACGTATGTATGTATACCTGCTCGTATTTTATTTTTTGATTTGTGCTACTAGTATTCACCAACAAATTATTTCTCTAAAATATTTAACTATTATTTTTATGAACAATTATTATTTTTATGATCATTGTGTTTAACATTATTAAAGATGACAAATAAAGTGTTAGTCTTAAAAAATAAATAAAAACAAAAACAATTTTTATATTTGCAGCTACAGTAATCTGATCGTGTTTAACAATGAGTCAGAAAATCATATATATATATAACAGATAAATATAACTAAAGATTATTTTGTGATTAGTAAAATATATTCACATAATCTATATATTAATACGTGAAGCAACAAAATTGTACCCCTTTTTAACCTATTTCCCGTCAACGGGTGACCTTGAAATTTGGCATAGTTAAAGTTTATATGGCGGAGAAGTGCAGAAAGCTGTTTATTTTGTATAAAATGCATTAGAAGTACATTAAATTAATTAAAATATGCACTACTCACACACGTATACACCTATACACACATGTAAATAAAAAAGTCATTTTGACAGCCGTCAATAATTACGAACTTCAAAAAAGGTTGTGAAGGAGGTAACTATGCTCAACTTTATGTATTTTTTAACTCTTTCGTTCCAATTACCATTTTTCATGCTACATTCAACAATGATATTCTAACATGTAACTATTATTGTAATGTTTATTATTTTTTATGTTGAACTCACTTCAAATGATGATTTAATAAAAAAATTGAGACAAATAATACATCGTATGATCAAAAGAAGAATTCTGTTCATAAAAGTAATACATGGCTTAGACCTTCGCAGTTACAATGTTGCAATTCAACCTCATGTAGCAACCAAAAAGAATTTATTTTCAAAAGCTAATGGTAGTATTAAAACATCTTTGTCTTGGATTCACCATTTGATTGTATTGTGGATCCATTGCTTTTCCAAACGATGATACTAGGCATATCACAATTTCTCATAATGAACAGACTGCATTTAATTCAGTATCACCCGCCCATAGTGTCGTATAAAATTAATTGAAAATTTTGCCATGGGTTGCGATAAATTTCTTTGTTTTCGTAAAGTTATGTTTGCTTAAAATTTGAGAGCTTTATTACCACGTGATTTTTGTTTCAAATTTATAATTAATTTTCATTTCCATTTACTCATACATTTTTTAAAATGTTTATATAATTAAAGATCATGGCAAATAACAGAGTAGCCATGATGAAAACCTTTGATTATAGAAGTATACCTTTGACAAAAGAACCCTAATATAGTTCAAACTTTAAAAAATCAAATAACTATGGTCGAATGTCGACCACTGGGCGCCCACTATTAGAAATAATAATGCCTGTAAAAATCTCCTCACTAATGGATCAAAGATGAATTCCTGAGGGAAGTGTGCGTGAATAATCAACACGTCATTCTAAGACGAACAGGCGATTATAAACACCGATAAACCCAGAGTTCTATACTTTACTCATGTACTGTATGAATAGTCCGGTGAAGCTGTTAAGACATTGCTGGGTCAATAGCGTAGTCATTTCGAAGAAAAAAAAACTCATGTACTGTGATATTACAAAAACATTCTTTAGGATCAAGTTTCCTCACGATGTTCTCCTTCATAGCCAGTCACAAGTATTTCAATCAGTAAATGTACGTCGAATTCCGAGGAATGTGTTGCACGTGTTGTGGTTGGGACCTATAGGCGTTTAGTCAATAGTACAATTCGCATGATTATTTTCTGTGACACAAGATAAAACACATGCAAAATATAGTAATGTATGTGAATACATAATATCACACAAAATCCTTTAATTTCAAGTTAAAAGGTTAACAGATCAAATATATGAGCATATTTGCCATCCATTCACAACTGAAGGTTATGCTCATCGCAAAATGATCAACAATGTACATGCATGGATCGGACTCATAAACTCTTTTACTAGAACGTACCAATTCAATAGAAGCAGTAAATCTATACTTATATACTTATTTATACTAATATTATGGCACATGTCGTAGTTGGGACATATAAGCGTTTAGTCAATAGTTCAATTCGTATGATACAATATGTTTTTCTGTAATTAAAAACAAGATAAAACACATGCACATGCAACAAAAAATAGTAATGAATACGAGTATACAATTTCACACTAAATTTAATTTCAAGCTAAAAGGTTAACAAACCAAATATATGGACATATTTGGCACTCGTACACAAGTTACACGACTGAAAATTATGCTCATCGCATAAAGATCAATAATTTGTATGCACGGATCGGGCTCGCAAACTCTTCTTACAACGTACTATTATTGAACCAATTCAATAGAAGCCGTAAATCTATACTAATATTATAAAGAGGTAAAGTTTGTGACGTTGTAGGGAGTAATCTTAGGAAATACTTATTCTATTTGAAAAATTCTTTCAGTGTTATAGAGCTCATTTAACGAGAAAGGTTATATGCTATATATCATCACGCTAAGATCAACAGGAGCGAAGCACTAATGAAGAATGTTTCAAAATCGGATAATTTTTTCTCTTGAGAGCTTCGCTATGTGTTAGCGTTAGCCCAAAGTAACTATTGCACGAGGACGAGGTCGCGAGCAAAGGCTAGTAATTTTATATAGTAAAATAGTGCGCATAATCAAACTTTTTTGGTGCTGATAAAAAAACGTTTCAAATTTGTCTGATGACTTAAAAGAATTTTATGTTAAATTTTTTATCAAATAAACTGTGTCTATTTTATTCATACCTTAACTATACTGATGCCCTGAAATTTGAGCATCTTATGTTGTACGCATTTAAAAATATGCTCGTACATCTCACACGTGTCCTGCAAACTATAAATAGTCGTGACATACCGTATCTGGAATTAGAGACTCTAATCTTTACTGTGACTAAATAAGTAAGGTCGACATTACATTACAAGTCTTATGTAGCTATTATGAATGTCCAGATTTCGTCTATTGTTTCATTCCGCGAACATGTATCATTTCTGGCACAGGAAATTTCTGTGAATTAGTAAATTCCCAGAATTTTATAGTCATTTCGATGTAAAAAGATGAATCATTATTTAACTTGTTATCCCGTCCTTATAAATGACGCCTTCTCAAATATAATTTATGGTACAGAATACTATAATGAATATATCTTGTCATGGCCGATATAGCAAAAAAAGGATTTAAACTAATTAATAATATATCTTTAGGACTTGGAGGTATTTACAATAATTGATTATTTTATTCTTGTTTGCGAGAGTTCTTATTTGCAGAAGCTATTTTTTATTTTATTGGCAAAGCTATAAAGGTCAAATTTAGAATAACCGTTTTATCCTCATTGGTGAAGTCTTAGAATAAAATAACTTCTCTTACATCTCCTGCAGTTCTGTTTTATTATTGTAAAAGTTGACTGGCAATTGCATAAAATTATTAAGCTACTGCGTTTTGAAATGACAATGTGGGTTTAATTTTAAATTACATCAATTTATCAGTACAATTTTTAAGTATAGTATTCCAAAATATTACTTAGATATAGGTTCATATATTTGTGAGTTATCAAACTTGTCAACGATGACTGTTATGTTTTATAAAATTCCTCGTATTATATTCTCATAATTAGGCATTTAGGAAACAGGATAAATATAACGGAAGGATAATACTTAAAATTTTAGTATTCACTATTTTCCGCGACCGAATGGCTGGTAAACTATATGAAATACATTTATTTGTTGAATCGATACGCACAGGCCCTATTGCGCAATGGTTGTACTAATTAAAAAAAAATTACATTCATTCGCGTGGTTGTGTCGACATGTCATCAAATTTGATCGCAATTGGATGAATGGTATAGCAACACATAGGGTAGAAACAAGGATTATATATGGATTCTAATATTACGTATTAAGTGGCAACTATGGTCTGTATAGATAAGAAATGCTAACGCTGATTTTTGCAGATGGTAGAGCCACGCTGAAATTATTTCTTGTTTTAGCATGAATGGGTCAGCACGCCGTGGGTAGTACCACCCTCTCATAGAAAACCGACGTGAAGTAACAGTGCTTGCATTGTTGCGTTTCGTACAGTCAATGAGAGCGCCGGAGGCCCATTTCCCCTCCCCTCGCCCTCCCTACTCCTCTTTACCATTTTACCCAAACAGAGGATGGCAAAGCACTAGCGACTCCACTAGTGTTGCAAGTGTGTATGGACGGCGGTGATCACTTAACATCAGGTGACCCGTCTGTTTGCCTCCTATGACATAAAAAACGATTAAAATCCGCTAAGACAAGTTAAATTCGATTAAATATATTAAACTGTAGTAATAGGTAACATGTTAATGTGTTATAGTTAATATAATGTTCAAATACTTATCACCAGAACTGCAAACGTTTTTAAAGATAAAACAAATGACCGATGTAATATAATATAGTTAGAACTTTACGTTTTAACATACCACGTGTGTGGTCGTGTATTTCTTCAATGCTTTATTAGGATACACGAAAACAATGTCAAGCTATTCTCAGATGTCGTTAGTATGCATACATTAATATTCTATCATGGTAGTCACAGGTGATAACAATGTGATGATTGTTTATAATACTCGTGATTTTATGATTTTCAAATTATAACAAACTTTTAATACTGCCTGAAATTTGATACTAGTTTGTACTGTGGTATATTTTTCAATGCGCTTATATTGCACCGAAATGAAAAAAAGGTTACACAATAATTACTTTATCTTCAGAAGTACACGCTTGATGTCTTGTAATCAGACATTAACTTAACACAGATAATTCCTAAACCTTTTTTTATGAACGTGTGGGAATTCCTTTATGCATACGCAACCCTCCCTGGGGAGAGAGTGGGTTATGTCCGACTCGCACGGACTAAAACTCCACGGTGTACCGTCTGCCGCATTGTAGGGATAGCCAGGGATCGAACCTGACGGCAGGCTGGTAAATTAACGCCAGGCTTCGCCCTACTGTAGAGAGGTTACTGGGTACACAACCAGTCGCTTCCCTCCCGCCTCCCGCCCCATCCCCTCAGGTTCGGGAACGAAAATTCCTAAACCCAAGTAAAATTCTTGATAAAATGCGCTGCTGTCCATGTGTAAATTAAAATATGACCAACAAAAGATTAAATTAAATATGAGAGACTATAAGATGTTGCTATTTCGAAATTCGTACTTATTTAAGATTCATAACAATATAGCGACTCATTGTGCATACTTATTACTTTATTAATGCGTTCAGGTAGGTACGAATGGAACGCCTGTTGTACGTTTTGATAACTGAATGGCCACCCATATTGCGATATCAAAGCGATATTTTTAGAGGGTATTCCACATCGTAGAGCTGGTAGAATTCTTCTAACTGGAGTTGTTTTCATTGAAACAGAGTAGCTATACCACTAATTCTTGGAATCTGTAGCAAGTTATTAAAAAACTATCAGTTATTTAGATACATAAGAATTATATATAGTAATAATTATTTTTTGTTCCCAATTATCGCTATGATATATTTATTCATTATGTTATTTAGGTCAACTGTGTATATAGTGTGTTTATGTCTATAGTATAAATTAAGGTTAATAAACTGCAACTCTAAGCGATCGTAATAAAATTTATAGTTCAAGTGTTTTCTTTTTCATGTAGAGGGTTTTTATGATATTTATTTTACTTTAACTCACTACTAGATGGCGCCGCAGTATACCGACATTTTTACTGTTCAGTCAATCCTTATGGAAATCGATATGTGTAGATACACTTATAGCAATAATATTTACATACTAGGTATTTGTTTGGTTATAACTCAACTATGGTTTTTTCATAAAAATCTTTATTTATCAAACAAGACACTAGTAGACTACGTTAAATTTGTATGTGTGTGTGAACTTTTAAATGGCCTCATTGTTGTTATTTCCTTTATATTTATACATATATTAGCTGTAAGATCACCTTAAAATAAAATAAATGCACTATACACATAGTTTGAATGTCGAAATAGTTTCTGACATTGTAATTTATTATCATCCTACCCCACTAACAGCTGCAATGTACCAGGTTACACTATAAGATTGTGAACTCAAATCAATATTCGACTCTAAAACATATAGTATACCAAGGATATATGTATCAATATAAATCATACAGTTTTTAAATTGCGATTTATTTTAATAATCAGTCTGTATATAATAATTGTATTTGTTACAATGGATCATCAAAATAAATAACAAACAGTTAATAACGTATAGATACTGTGTATTTAGCGAATCTGTGCAAGTTTTGAGCACGGAAGTATCAGCTGTCAGAGAGTTCACACTGATTTGTTCCGGTCTGGTGGATGTAGCTGTCAACACGTGTTGATACACAAGGTCATCCAACTGTAATAATTTGCAATTGATTATAGGTAGCAGTGGCACTTTGACAGTGGTCATTAAGTTGTTTGCTAATTTTACATTAAAACAAAAATATTTCATAGCGGAATAATATTTTATGTTGCTCGTAAATTATAAAAACAGAACATACTTTAAATTTCCTATTCAAAGTTTCACTAATTTTGGCTATTCTTTCACGATCTACTTTGCGTAATTGATAATTATGCCTCTTAAATAATAATTCAGTGAATTAATACCTTGTAAGATTTTGTTTCATAATACTTTCATCAATAAATAGTTATATTGTATCTAATTACTTACATAGCTTACCGAATTAACTGGTTAGTGATATTAATTATACTGTATTTATAATATTATTTAGAGTGTTTTTTAGAAACGAGTCACTGAGGAATAAATTATTTTGACAGTTATTGAAGTAAGGATATTTCTTAAATGAAAACCTGACTGCGCGATTCATTTGCAGAAGACTACAGCAAAATTTAATATGTGTAAAAAGAACAAAGTGGATGTCCTCGTCTAGCATGAAATTGTTATAAGGTCGAATTATGTGGATCGTCATAATAATAGACAATTTATTAAAACTAGTAACAAGTATAAGATTACAACTGTTTCAATTTAAAACCGGCTTCGTTGCATTGACGTCAAAAACTGGTTGCGTGTATAAAATATGAAATCTCTGCCATAAATAGCTAGGTTTATTTTTTATAACATATTTTAACACTTGAATACTGTTACATAACCAATAGCTTGTATTTATTTTATTCTCGATATAATTCAATATATCTACTTGATTAGAAAAGATTTTCATTTTTCTTCGAGATATATACATTTATGCCTTCTTCTAGTGGTGTATTTCAAAACGAAATATATTTGTAAGATTCACTTTTTAACAACTGTACCTGTATGGTATGTACGGTACATTCGGACAAAGATGTGTGTACAGTTTTGTTTAGTTTTGGTTTTTGTTACTTAGCTAGTTTTGGTGACTCTTAAAATCAAAGACAACCGTGAAAATATCCACAGATACTATGAAGTAAATAAATTCCATTCAATTCTCATACCCTATGAATAGTGTAAATCGTCGATTTCGGGAACATTTTCGTATTTAATCATTATATAATGGGCTCAAAAAGTCAATTTACCATACAAGATTAATTTTTATGGTGTTCCACGTATCGCAAAATAAATCTAGTATCAACTTTCATAAATGTAATATTATTTTAGCAGTCGAGTTTTGAATTGGAATAAGTTTTGTGTTTCTGTACAAATATTCTTACTTTTTTATTTGATTACTGACTTCTCTTATAACCAGTTTCTTAAACACTTTATGGGATTTTTGTGTTTAACTACAATCTCACCTGATGTTAAGATCGTAAACACATTATTCCTAGAGGTACTACTGACTATCAAGTAGAGATGGCAGAAGGTGGTAGATAGTCTTAGAAAAAGCCCTACCACTTTATTATGGTTTCATCACGATATACAATTTGTTTTATATCATAGGAGGCAAACGAACAGGTGGGTCATCTGATTTTAAGTAATCACCACTGTCCATAGGCACTAGCAACACTAGAGGAGTCGCAAGCGCGTTGCCAGCCTGTTGGGGGGAGAAGGAAGGAGAGGTAGATTTCTGGCGCTCTCACTGAACGAACGAAACGCAACAATGCAAGCAGTATTACTTCACGTTGGTTTTCTATGAGAGGGTGGTACGGTACTACTATTACTACTACTACTAAACTAGTAATAGCTGTCACCTTTTCTTTCATCGCAAGTTGCTGCTCACTGACAAGGATTTGAACCTACATATCCATCCTATATATCTATCCAGACGTGGTGTTCAAACAAGCTAACTACTGAGCCATCACCATTTCAAAACCGTTAGTTCGGCAAAATGGTGCAATGGTGCAAAAAAGTGACGGCTTCCTATAAATATATTCAACTTCAACTGTCCTCCTTATGCCGGTCTGCAGAAATGCTTCTTCATGTTTCGTTGAGTGCCTTAAGCGCTCGCCTTAGTACTCCGGTGAAGAAGGTCTTCACTTATACTTCAATAGCGTAGTCAGTTTGAGAAAAAAAAGGAATAAGAAATTTCTTTATTCTATCCCAGATGGTTGCTACTATGTTTTTTTTTTGAACTGACTACGCTATTAACCTAGCAAGGTCTTAACAGCTTCACCGAACTACTAAGGCGAGCGCTTAAGGCACTCAGCCGATTTTATTTGGGCAACTAGCTCAAGGGTGCACGGCACACCTCGGCTTGGCTGTTGCCTGTTGCATGCAAACTCGCGACCTAACTTAGCTAACCTAGCTAACTATTCATATATGTTTGAGTTGTTGAGACGCATATGTGTACCAAGCATACACGCCTCAACAACCCCTCCATGTATTTTTTATCGGAAAATTAGAGTTTTTTTTAAGATCCTTATTCCGAACGTACCAGGGGGCACCGGTAACTTTACGTAGAACGCGGTTCTGGAGAACCTGTAACTTTTGAAAATTACCTTTCGACATATGTGCAAAAACGGGGCAGCTATATGTCATCACGGGACGGATACTTATCTTATACAAGGTGAGCTTGTGTTTGAGGGACGGACATCTTACTCTTATAACAAAGCAAAGGATGGAGGCGACCCGAGACCATAGCGGCTTTGTTTCGCACTCTATCTATATGTGACTCGAACTTTAAATATTTATCTAATGTAGCACCTAGATATTTGACCTCGCCGGTCCACGGTATATCGGCTTCATATAGCCTGATGGGCTCAAGGTTATTACTACTTCGCAAAGGATCGAAAAGTATCGCGGCAATCTTGTCAGGATTAACTTCTATCCGCCATCGACGAAACCATTCACCGAGTCAGCAAACGGCCTTTTCGATGCGTTTCCCAAGAAAGTCCGACCGCCAGCTGGAAGTGTAAATAACTGTATCGTCAGCATAACAACCTTTTTTTTTTTTTTCAAGTGGGGAAAATCCTACATCGGATACGCCTCCAGCTGTCGTTGGGAACTGGGGCAACATCTGGAGGGTGATGCCGTGACTCCTACCGGCTAAAAACCCCACTGGCCGCGCAGCGCGAATGTGTGAACCAGGGTTTAGATTGCGCGAGCATTCTCCGCACCCTGGTCACGCGCTCAGGTCGCACGCAAGATGGTGGGCGGGCGTCCTCCGTCCCGAGGGTGTTGCCACACCCCCGTGCTTCCTCAAGAAACAGCGGCCGTAGCCCGTGCTTCTCGCCACGGGTTCCCATTTTGACAGAGGGCGCCCCCACCCTCTGTCGGGTAATTACTCCATAGCTGTGATGACCAGTAACTCACAGCAACTGCACGATGGCACAATTTAGCGGTGCCATAACAACAACAGATAAGTTTGCGGCAGCGAACGCGGCTCCTATGACCGTCGCGGCACACAACCGGATACTAGGGAGGCCTACGATCGGAGGCAACCCTCCAACCTCCACATCTTGCCCTACCACGTCGCGTTGAGGTGGCTGAAGGCTCCCGCTCCCTGATCCTCTCAGCATCCTCTTTTTGACGAAGAACACTTTCACAAAACTTCGAGATGGCCGTCCACGACATTTCGTCCCTAAGCATGGCGCGAACTACAGACGGCAGGGACAAGTCAGCTCCTACCGCGGCGACTAACTCTACACGCTGGTCTTCCCAAGCAGAACATTCCTGTAAGGTATGCAGGGCTGTGTCAATGTCGCAAGAATTGCAGTGGTTACACCTAGTCGTAAGTTCGCGCCTCGCAATCCGACATAGATAGTCGCCTAAGCATCCGTGGCCTGTTAGTATCTAGGTCGTGTGAAATGTGAGTGAACCGTGTGGTCTGTTCACCCATTCCCTGAGCTTCGGACGAATCGCTTCTACGGTTGAAAACCCGGCCCTGGGTGTCTCCAGGTTCTCTGACCACTTCAACAGCACTTCCTCCTGCAGGAGCGCTTTCTGCACCTCTACCTCCCTGGGAGCAACCCTCTCGCCTCTGGCCATCCTCTCAGATCTCCACAAGTACATGGCGGTGTAGGACTGCGCCACCAGCTCCCATGGCGGGGAACTCGCCAGAATACACGCCGCATCGTGCGAAATTGTTTGGTAGCCACGAACGATCCTGGTGGCCATTATTCGCTGTACTTTACGTAGGACACTCTCATTGGCCGGCGTCAAAGTTTCGTACCAAATTGGTGCACCGTACAGCATCATAGATCTTATAACGCCCGAGTATAAAGCACGACAGTTAGAGCCAGCGCCACCCAGATTAGGCAATAAGCCTGCCAAGGCGGTGGCACTCCGCATCACTTTTGGGGCTAGTTGGCGAAAATGTTCGGCAAAAGTCCATCTACTGTCGAGGGTGAGTCCGAGGTATTTCATTGTAGGAGATATCTTTATCTGAACTCCTTCTATCTCGATGTGTGAGTCCGACGGGAGTACGCGGCGAGGACCAAAGAAGCACACAGCCTCTGTCTTTTCCAGGGCGACCTAACCTAACCTAACGGAGACCGAGGTAGATCGCTGATGTACAGGTTGAATAGTGAGGGCGCGAGTATGGAGCCCTGTGGCACACGTAAGCGTATAGGGTGGGGCGGGGATAATTCCCCATCCACTTTAAAACGGAAAGTCCTATCAGTGAGATAATCGCGGATAATATGAATTAACTTATCAGGCACGTGAGATTTACATAATTTATGGATGAGCCCTCCATGCCAAACCTTATCGAAGGCTTTGGAGACATCGAAGAAGACTGCAATTGTGCGTTTCGGTTTACGTTTCGGATCAGCATTAAATTTAGAGAAAATGTACTCCGGGAGGCGGTGTACTTGATTCGTGCAAGAGTGTTGGGCTACTATGTATTTGCGCATATCAGCTCGTGTAGTTCTGTAATAAAGGGCTAAGGTTAAACAGGTCTTTAGTGTGCTCGCTGTGGTAAAGGCAATGAAACACGCTCAATGAGGCGACGTCCCTTCCTAACTGAAGCGGTTCTAGGTTATTACATTTGGTTATAATTTAAAGTCTATACAGAGCACCAGAATGTATTGAGTGTGGCAACAGAATGTATTGTAATGGCTTCATCATACCACATATGCGTACAATAATTCGTGTATAGCCGAATTTGAGCATTATACAGAATTCATACATCGGTCAGCGGGAAAAACTTAGATTCTGTTTAGTATGATTAGTTACTTAGATGTTGCAAAATAAAAAAAATCTAATGTGATTCTAAAAATGTGAAAATATTGTCTAAAATTAGAACAGCTAAACATCAACTGTTAATACTAGATGTTATATATACTTATCACTTTACCTGCTATTTCTAATAACAATCACGCCTTTCTATAACTTACTACCAAAGTTGTAATTTTAATACTGCTAATTCTTGGTATTGTGAAAACTATAACATTGGAAATAATTATATGATACGTCCAAGTATTATTTTCGAATAACAGTACCATATTTTAATTTCCAAACATTGTAGTTTTACTAAAAGAGTGAAGGAAATGGCTGGAAAAGTAGATTTCTTGGTGTCAAATACCTAATTGGCGTTCGGTCTTAGGTCTTATATAGTCGATTTTATTACGACATTCATTATTTATATTTGTGCCAACTCATGTAATTACGTTTTAATTAATTTTTCAAGTGCATTATTTATACGTAATTAGTAAGAACTGTTACTCGAAGCTAGCCTCACCAGGATTGGACATACTAAGTTTATCAAATCCAGAAATGTATAAGGTATGTCATATGTGAAAAAACAACAAATTCATCAGGAATACTGAACAAAGGAATACGGAATATCGAGCTTACAATAAACAGGCATACATAAACGAGTTAATCACTGGAATTATTATTATTAACTGATTAATGTGAGTTGTTGACCGTTACAACACGTTTCCCACGCGTATCGCGTTGACTACTTGCTCAGATTCATGGAGAAAGTACTGGCGACGGTCGTCATTGACGTCAAACAACTGTTTCGTAATTCCAGGTTGCGTACACGACGAAACATGATTCTGCGATAAGTGAAAATATTACACGAGAACGAGCTGCAAATTCTCGTACTTTACTTACTATTTATTAGACATATTAAAAGAGAAAGCTTCACTATTTATATAAACTAATAGTAGAAATTCGGCCAATGTTTTTGCCAAACAATTTTATAGGGTGAATAAATACTGAACAGCAGCAAGTTTTGTTGGTTAAACGTAATAATTTTATTTACAAAGCAATTCTATAATGTATTTTTTTCCTTATTTTCGTACATAGTTTCTATCAAAACCATTAGACTGCAATCAATTACACGTTTTCAAAGCAAAACATCGACACAGTATGTTAATAAGAATTGTAATGACGTATAACATTTTACGCATCTATAACTCGGACAAAATAAACAATTAACCTATTTTTTACTTAAGATTGAAGTATTTTGTATAAGCTATATAACCTTGCGCTAAGAAATCCAAAAATCAGAAGTTGAAATGCTATTTAATTGTTATTAAATTACTTTAGCTTTATTTACCACTAGCTGACTCGTGAAACTTCGTCTGCACCAAATCGATTGTTACCGGTTTCAATTGAATTTTTAAAAACGAAAAATCTTAATAAACCCGATTGCAGCGACACCTACCGTTTCCAATAGGGAATCCAAACTGCCCAGGGACTCACTCAAACCTATACCCAGTTGGTATCTAAGAAATATTTTTTATAATAAGTCTAAAGCCCTTTACATATTAGGTACAGTTTCGTTTACACATATTTTTCAACTTTGTCGACATACTCGTAGTATTATTGAAGTGAACTTTCTTTAGAATCGTTGTCGTTTGAAAATCAATGAAAAGAGACAAACACATACATTAATAAAATTTACCGATTAGATTTTATACTTGTAATTAAACTGATTGATAAGTTTAAATAGAAACGTCACGTCGCCGTAGCGCAATTATGACATACTGTAAATGTGCAATATACAGACCGAAGACGACGTCGGTTCGGAATCCAACGGTCAAATTTTTTGTTATTTGTTTGTTTTTATTATATTTTTTGTTAATCTGTCTCCTATAAATAGTACAAGAAAAAAAAAATTCGTCAAGAATTTTATCAACTACATTTTTTTATTTTCATCCGTTATCCTGGAGAACCTTTTGCGTTTTATGGCACAAAGAGTATCCTAGATGTTATTTTATAATGTTAGTTATCGCTGTGTCAAGTTTCATCAAAATTGGTTCAGTAACTTTGAGTGATACGTGTTCACAGAGACAGACAAACAAAAATTATAAAAGGATTATTTTTGGTTTGTATATCGATAACAAAATCTACTTCGATTATAATTTTAAAAAATGTTTTGAATAGATGCATATTTTTGATATCGATTTTATTCTTTTACTTCACACGCCACATTAAAGTGATTTACATTAAAGACATTTTTAGTATTTTCACAACCTTGATTTGGAAATTACGTAGTTCATAATAGTTTCACCAACTATATTTAGTTCTCTTACACGTCTTGTATTTTTACCAGACCGTTGCACAAATTTCAGTAAAGATTGCAGGCTTAGTTATTGTCACCACAAAATGCCTCCGCTCATAAAGTTGACACGCCAATATTTTTATGTCAGCAGGTGGTATAGGTATTTTATAAAACTTATATAGATCGGTGAGAAGGTGCTAATAGTTTCACCAATCCCGGAGCAACTGTTACCGACCGATAGTCTGTGTGATGTGCCTCGGAGGGCCTCAAATGCAAACCAGTATAATCGCTCTGAAGAGAAACCGGCGTCATTCATTAACTACGGTGGCGTCCACCCCGTGAACAAAGATTCAACTTGTACCGTCTTCAAACAGAAAATTTATAAACCGGCAAGCTGACACCGTTGCCGAGACGGGTGATTCCAGGCGTAAGACGGGAAAAACCAACCCAGCCCCAGTGATGGTCGAGAAATCGACAGCGGTGAGTAACATGGCCCCCGCCTTCGACCCGATACCAAGAAGAGCAACGTCAAAGACAAACGAGAATAAATCTCCGCGAAGGAGGAACTCTCTCCGTTTACACAGGTTGATATCACCCAGCTGATGGAATCGCTACCGGAGAGAAACAGGAAATGTCTCGGCTGAAGGAGATAATTACGACCGTCAAGGAATTGGAATATAGTACCAAAGATGCATGCGTGGCGATTTTGAGAAGACTCCTGTATCCAGATGGCTAGGCTCGCTGGCAGCATCCTGGCCGAACTAGAAATGACGGCCCGACCATATAATCCAAACACGAAGATAACAGCGTATGTACTCATCCTTCAATCACACCAGGACTGAGAGTGAAACGCCAACAAAATCCAAGAAAGAAACGCGAGCAAAGTCACACTAGTACATGTACGTACATATGATTTCATGATACATTGCAGCATTGCGAAACATTTTGTAACCATACAGCTATACACATTTCTATAAAACCAGGTGTAAAATCAAAGGATACTGGTTAAGTTAAAAGGCCTGGTGTACAAGTTCTTCATCTGACCTGTCTTGCTGTACGGCAGCGAAACGTGGTCGGTCCTCGGTAGACACGTTCAGCAGCTACTCTTCACTGAGATGAAGATTCTACGATGGATGTGTGGCGTTACGCGGTTAAATCGCATTCGAAACGAACATATCCGTGGTAGGCTTGGAGTCCATGTCATCGTAGACAAGCTGCAGAAGAGTCTTGTACCACCTCCAGCCACATAAATCGCAGACCTCCAGACTATGTCGGAAATAGATGTCTCAATCTGTAAAAGGCCCAAGGTTTCGCGGCAGGTTCAAAAAACGCTGGTTAGACGTGGTGACAGCGAACATAAAGGCGAATAATCTCACACAAAAAGAAACAGAAGATATAGTAGAGAAAGCTAAGTAGGAAAGCGGACCCTGACACAAGGCCAGGAAAACGCTAGGAAGAAGAAAAAGAAGTGTGTACTTATAAAACCGCTACAATAAATACCGTAACATGTTTTTACCTCTAGGAAATAAATAGGTAAAAAAGGTACACATACTGGTTACAACGATTACGGAACCAATGTATTGTTTCTTCCGTCTTGGCAACGTTTTGAGTTAATAAATTACTAACTGATTGTGTAATTTGAGACCCACGCACAATAACTTACTAGCAGGCGGATCACGTCGGCTTCCTTACTCTGCTGGCCACGATGCAATGCGCCGATGAGTCGACAATAGCAGATCTATGCAAAGTTACTCTAATGACGTCTAATGAATAACAGCTCCGAAGAATACCAATCGGAATATAGCATAATTTATTTGTAATAATATTACATAGCTGAATATTCTGTAGGTTTTAACGGGCTAATCTCGTACATAGAGACAGCGTTAGATGTAAGCAGAATATATTTTACGAAGCCCTTTAGCGGTACAAAATAGTGAATTTTATATAGTATTAGCTGACCTGTGCAACTTCGTCGGCACCAAATCGGTTATTATCAGTTTCAATTGTATTGTTAAATGCAAAATATCTTATAATATTAGTTATCACTGTGTCAAGTTTCGTCAAAATCGGTTCAGTGCTTTCAGAGTGATGCGTGTTCACAGGGACAGACAGACCGAAAAAAAATGTAAATTGGCTTCTATATCGATAACAAAATCTACCCAGATTATTAATTCTTGGCCACTCACGATTTTTAAAGATCTTAGGTCAATACTTTTTTATGAGTTAAAGTAAGATGGCAAGATTTTCCAATGGAATCCCGTGATTATAAGTGGCCTACATCGAAGTATGGGAATAGTAAATATAATTGTATAGCAATAGTCTGAAAACTAACTTTTTTCAATTCTGCATTTCGCAAGTGATCTATATTAATTTCATATGAAAAATAGTAGTGATGCACGTAATATTGCTTACTTTTTTTATAGAAAGGGAAATACTACATTGGATACCCTCACACTGCCGAGGGGCAGCGTGAGGTTTATGTCAGATTCTAGTTATCAAGAAGTACCTATTCGGTTTGAAAAACTCTATTGCATTAGATAGTTCATGTTTCAGAAAGATTTTGTAGTCTTCATTTCCTATATAAACTCATGCTTCGACGCAATTGAAAACGTGAGGCACATATAGTTGATAACAAATAAAATTACAATTTTTTGTATTTATGTTTACAGTGTAGTAAAAATATTTACATAAAATACAGCGTAAACAATATTGTATTGATGGTTACAGCTTAATAAAATGTAAAACGTGGTTTCCTGTCAAATGAGTCATAACAGTCAGACTTTAATTGACTGCTGTAGGAAATGTTATTTCAGGTGGCCAGCTAATTATTTAATGTCAAATTATATAATCGGTCAAGTGCATGTATGACGTATAAGGTTCATATCTTGCAAGTTATTGTATCATACGTACATAATCTTAAAACTTAATAATTAATTTAGTATATACGAATATGTATTTTTTTCTATAGTTAATCGTTTGAACAGACTCGCTTGCATTTTAGGGACGATACGGTCGAAGATGGTAGCTTACATTAAATCCCCGAGTAGGACTTGAAACTGATATCCTAAAATCGAGCTTAGGTTTCAATAGTTATTGTCTAATGTATTAGATAAAAATATTTAAGCAATTTATCGTTATTATTCAATACATATTAAATATAAATTAGGCGATGCTAACAATGTAATACACTATCTTTTGCTCAAGGCTTCGTTAGAACTAATGTAGAATAAATTGCCTATCTATCCAGGAGAGGATACGTTCATAGATGGTAGAGCCACGCTGAAGCTATTACTGGTTTCAGCAGGAATGAGTCGACTCATTCGGGGTAGTACCACCGTCTCACAGAAAGCCGACGTGAAGTAACAGTGCTTGTACTGCTGCGTTTCGTTTGGTAAGTGAGAACCTTCCTCCCCCCTTTCTCCACTCTCCACTCCTTCCTCCCCCCAACACAGGCTCGGAACGCACTTGCGACACTCCTGGTGTTGCTAGTATCAATGAATGGCGGTGATCACTTACCATCTGGTGGCTTGTCCGTTTGCTTCTTGTAATATAAAAAAGAGTTTATTTAATTTAGATGAAAAGTACCCTATATTCTTTCTTATACTTTTGTCTACGTGTATGCAAAATTCCAGGATGATCGGTTGAATAATATAGACGTAAGAAACAAAAAAAGCCACTTTCGCATTTATAATATTAGTTAAGATTTCCAGAAGTTTTTATTATTTGTCTATGGAATAAACAATACTAAAACGAACCTGGTATGATTAAAAAAAAGTCATACTGTGTTTTAAAATTATTACCTAAACTAAATAGATACAAACTACGTCAAATTTGTATGTTGTTTACCTATTTTTATTTTTATATAATCAGCTATTACTTGGTACTGAGAATTAAGTTGTTTGTCTCTAAATTTCACGGTTTTCCCCACTGTTGTTGCAGTAGCGTTATATAGTCATGAATATGTAATCTAATTCCTAGCCACAATAGACGACTGTATGTAACATAGACATTAGACATAAACTTTCATGAAATAAGAACTTAGTCTTTTTCGTAAAGCGTTAGAAACTTTGTTTTCTTTGCGTTATACTTCGAAGTTATCTTTCATCACAAAAACTGAAAGAGATATTTAGTTTTATGTATATTTTTCTATATTTCTTGTGTCGTATTATGTAC
Source organism: Antheraea mylitta (assembly GCA_014332785.1). Taxonomy (NCBI): domain Eukaryota; kingdom Metazoa; phylum Arthropoda; class Insecta; order Lepidoptera; family Saturniidae; genus Antheraea; species Antheraea mylitta. The sequence goes on from JACEII010000003.1 coordinate 10,168,119, forward strand.
TAGTATCTATACTAATATTATAAAGAGGTAAAGTTTGTGACGTTGTCACGTTGTAGGGGGTAATCTCAGGAACTACTGAAAAATTCTTTCAAATTAGTCCAAAGTATTTATTCCACGCGTACGAAGTCGCGGGCAGAGGCTAGCTTGTTTAATATTATGTAGTAGCATTTCTTATATTTCAGTAAATCATTAATCTGTATTATAATATCATTATTTTGTATGAGTAGTTATTATTATTAGTATTTTTTTTCCCGAACTGACTACGCTATTGACCTTGCAAGGCCTTTACAACTTCAATGGACTACGATTATTAGTAACTAGCCTCTGCCCGCGACTTCGTTCGCGTATAATAGATACCCTAACACTAACACGCAGCAGTTCTGAAAAGAAAAAACCATTCCGATTTTGAAACATTTTTCATCTATGCTCCGCTCCTATTGGTATTAGCGTAATGATATAGACTATAACCATTATCGATGAATGAGCTATATAACACTGAAAAAATTATTCAAATCGGACCAGTAGTTCCTGAGATTACCCCCTACAACGTCACAACATCACAAACTCACAATATTTACCTCTTTATAATATTAGTATAGATTAAAAAGTGGGTCTCTTATAGGTTGATGATGATTAGTATAAGTGTCACAATTACTGTTAAAATAGAAAATATTATCATTAATAAAATCAATAACTAGTATGAAACAAAGTCACTAGTGGCGTTTGTCTGTATATTCCTTCAGGTCTTCAAACTACGTGACAAATGATAATAACGATAAGATAATTTTAACATGGGATATATAAAAAGGACGTATAAATGTATCTTAATATTATAAAATGAGAATTTGATCGAATTTGTTTGTTTCTTACGCTCTCACGCCTAACTATTCACTCGGTCATCTTGAATTTTGTATATACTTTGTCACATGTACAGTCAATGTCAAAAAGGTTAACTGGTAACTTTCATCCAGAAACAAGTACCGTTGTCGCGGGTTGGATTAAAGCTCTATTAAATCGAATGAAACCGCGGGCATAGCCTTGTGTTATAATACTATAAAATAGATAAAAGCAGAAGTATGGTCATCGAGTAGTATTTTTTATCGTGCGGCAATTATATTGTCAACATCAGTGTAACATACCACGGAATTATATAAGACCCTAAAGAAAAATCCGCAATAGTATATCTCTAATATGTTATTTCCTAAGAATAACCCACGGTAACCATGTTTATCCTTTACATAAAATAAAAGAAGGAGTTATAAGGAGTTTTTGGAAAGATTTTAGTCTGTCATGTAGTGGATTTTATATTTTATTCATAATCTTGTTATTCGAATCTATATTTTATAAATTTGGTGGTGTTTTACGTAACATAGTTAGTTTACTGTGCATAAGTGATGTGAGTGGAAAATAATACCACGAAGCTTGAAATTTTGAGAGACCACAAAAACTCCCTGGGGTGTTCTAACAAGGAATCCACCATCTTGTTAGAATATTGACTCACACGGCGCAATATTGAAATGATCGCACGACACTTGTAATATTATTGACTAAGTGACGATGACAGTAATAATCTGAAAGATTAATTGCCAAAAATAAAGTTAATAAAAATATAAAAAAAAAAATACGTGTGGCACTCGGGGTTTGCCGCGGTAAAGCTATTGCATAGCATTTTTTATTAACTTATGCAATTATAACTATTTATTTATTTTGTTTATGCAGTTTTTTTTCCTTTGTTTTTTTTTCTTTGATATTAATTCAAGTTACACTTTTTGAGCGTGGTGACCGATAAGAAAACATTTTTTTTTCTTTTTTGATCAAAATATTTTTATTATTTTACAATACATGTAGGTTATTCAGGAATATTAATCATTGAAACTATAGGTTTATGGTAACTGAAATAAGAAACATAAGTTTGAGACTTGATTGGTGTTAGGTTTTTTCGTTACGGAATTTTTGAATTCGGTCTCCACGCTTAAGGCCCGCGATAGAAGCTATGCAATAGCTTAAAAATATGCGTTATTTGTTAAACTGGTTTAATCAACGTAGCTGTATATAATCCTTCTTTTTTAATTTTATATTTTTTATAGGCTTTTATTCCAACGAATATATTAGTTGCTAATGAGATATCATTATCAAGTCATACAACATACTAATTTCATTGTAATAGGATTTTGCCGCAATGCTGTGACAAATACTTTTGTTTTGGTAACTGATGACTCTCAAGATAACGCAACGATTCTCTTTCTTTGCTTTTCTTGGCACATTCCATCATCAAGTGATACACATAATTAATCTTTCCAGATATATATGGCAGTTGAGGGATCCCGTTTCTTTCAATTAAGTATTGACATTAATATATCTATGCATATACCTATGCAAAACTTACCAATGGATCGTGCACCGAATGAATTCTTAATGCTATTTTGATTTAATGTAATATTTATACAATTAAACATTGTACATTTAATGCAAATGAAAATGGCCATTGTATTTTAAATTAAGCGCAAAAAATTAATGATAATAATGAAGTTTATTTGATTTTGATGAACTATAAATGTTAAAAAATGCATCTAAATATTTGTAATGGTAGACTAAAAAGTAAATTCACCCCAGTGCCCAGTCGAAGAGTATCACCGGTATATTTATATACGACTGTATTAAAGATCGAACAATGAATATGTTTTAAGAACCAAAATCAAAAATACTTTGATCAATTTAGGCAATGAGAAGCTACTTGTGAACGTCAAAACTACCACGGGTTTTGATGTCCAGTCATCGAAAAGAACCGCAAGAAATTCGAACTAATTAGCTTATTTTTAGGGGCATACATAGTTACAGACATGATAGTTGTATTAGTTTTTGGCGGATGCACTGAGAGGCGCGTCATTTCCAGACATCACCGTCGTTCGTAGAGATGTGGGCACCTATGTGTACTTTTATTTTATTTTTCATACATAAGCGTACTGTCTACAATTTTACCTTATATATCCAATATACTTCAATAATAATATTTTTTTATAAATAACGTGGAACGTACATGATATAATCTATTTTCCTATTGCTATTTAAATCCTCAACATATATATTACTCACTGTTATTTGACTGTCGGAGTAAATACTACTACTACTTCATTTAATCCTTTGATATATAATAAGTAGGTGGTAGAGCCATGCTGAAGCTATTACTGGTTTCAGCATGAATGGGTCGACTCGACCGGCGTAGTACCACCCTCTCGCACAAAACCGACGTGAAGTAACAGTGCTTGCATTGTTGCTTTTCGTTCAGTTAGTGAGAGCGCCGAAGGCCCACCTCTACTTACCTTCCTTTTCTCCTTTTTCCTTCCTCCCCCCACACTCACCATCCCCCAACACAGACTGACAATGCACTTGCGACTCCCATGGTGTTGCAAGTGTCTATGGACGGTGGTGATCACTTAATATCAGGTGACCCACCAGTTCGTTTGCCTCCAATGATATAAAAAATATTTAGACGTATAGTTTTCTGTTTTCATATGCTTTCAAAATGACTACTTATGTTTATATGTAAAAGATTGATTTGTTTTTCCCAAAACATGTTTAAAATATGCATGAATAACATAGATGAGAAGTATACGTGCAAATTTGTCCTTTCAGCATAACCAATTTTGTAACAGGGGACGTGCACACGTATGCCATTGACGTCAATCGAATACCACGCGTACAAAAATATGTATGTGTGTTGTATAAGTAATTATTTACCAGAGTGTCATATTATATATTGTTGCTTATTGTTTATAATCATAAATCTGAGGCTCCACAGATCTTTACGTGTTTTTTTTTATGTCATAGGAGGTAAACGAACAGACGGGTTACCTGGTGTTAAGTGATCACCGCCGTCCATAGACACTTGCAACCTCGGGGGAGTCGCAAGTGCGTTGCCAGGCTGTGTTTGGGGAAGGGGAGAGGAGGAAGAAGAGGAAGGGGTTAGGGTAGGGGAGGTGGCCCTCCGGTGCTCTAACTGACCAAACGAAACGCAACAATGCAAACATTGTTACTGCACGTCGATTTTTTGTGAGAGGGTGGTACTACCCAGGGGGAGCCGACCTATTCATGCTAAAATCAGTAATAGCTTCAGCGTGGCTCTACCACCTACATAAATATACCTGGTCTAATATACCTCCCCAGATCGATCCGTTTTCTTTTTGTATTTTGGTAAACCCTGATCAATTTACAATATTTGGACTTGGTCAAATTCTACTTTTATGATCATCACGTCCAAATAGTCGTCTGGTTACCTTTAGGTAGATAAAAATGTATAATTATTGAAACACTCTACCCTTCATACTCGTTTGATTTGTATGGCATTATAGAAACCTTAACTGGCTTCGCTTCATGGTAATGTAAATTTGATCTATCCCTTGGTAATAGTACTCCTTTCTGAATGAATGTTACACCATGTCCTTTTCTGTACCCCTGATGATATGTGTGCAAAATTTTGCAAAAAAAAAAAAAATAAACTCATGCATTCTCTTTTACAATGGTAATTGATATGTATGCAATGTATCTAATATTACAGTTAAAATCTATTATAATGACATCGAAAGAACTACTCATATTTAGTCGTAAAAACCGATAGTCGTAATAACTGGTGACATTTTCGAGATACAGCATTCAGCTTTCGGGACCTTTGTTTTGAGTCAATATAACCGGTGTATTTTACTAAACGATGTCGCCATTAACGGATTCGACTGTAGTTTGTATTCTTTATATGACACTGGTAATTGTACCATGTTAGTTATCTATAATTTTCATGAACATATGATAAAGGTATGGATTCTTTTTTTTATGTTGGATTGCCAAGTTAATTTTCATCGTTTTTTCTTAATTCATAGTTCTCTGAATCGTCGTACCTTCTTCATTTTCTTGTTTTGGCACCGCAGAAGCATTTGCCAGTGTCAATGTTTTGTTTCAATGGACGTTATAGTACAATAATATTACAAGCGTCGTGTGACAATTTCGATATTCTAATAAGATAGTGGATCCCTTGTTAGAACCTTCCAGGGAATTTTTGTGGCATCTCAGAATTCCATGCTCCATGGTATTATTTTCCATTCACTTCACTTATGCAGAATAAACTAAATATATTACGTAAAACATCAACAAATTTACAAAATATAGAGTCAAATAATACAAGATTATGAATTAAATATAAAATCCCCTACATGACAGCCAAGATCCCGCCAAAAACTCATCGTTGTACCTTACATGGTATTAATTTTATTAAACGTCTGTGTGAGAGAATTTGGAAATCTAAATACATCTAAAAACTTTAATTTATTATCATTACATTTTGAATTTCGTAAAAAATAAGCGTTTTAGTATTTTATGATTAAATCGCTTTATTCAGACGGTTATTTTCATAGAATCAAGAAATCCTATTATATATATATACATTACAGATTTATGGATAATTTAAATTTTTCTTATGTGAAAGAAGGTCCTTCTTTATGGATTTAGGTTTGATACAAATAGGATATCGTTTTATTGTTTTAGTATAAGATGGTTGAAACGCGCTCTATTGTAAACTGTAAAGCATTAGGTGGCTAATGATTATAAATTAGTCTATTATACATAGTTACAGATAGATGTATAAATAAATTAAGGACGTGTTGTTGTGCGTCAACGGATATTGCCTAAATCTAATTGACAATGATTTAATTTAAATATTATAATGATGTCGACATTGTGTCCCAAGGTATTGTTTTTAAAAGAATAAATTATCTAACGCAAACGCCTAAAATAACGTTAACGTCATGAACTCATTCATTATATTAAGGTTATTTATTATTTAATTCTCACAACTTCGTTCTCTTGTTAATTATTGGTTGTAATTTTGTTACTATTACTTAAAACATATAAGTAATTTATCGATTTTGCGTTACATCTGTTACATTCTGTTATTATTGCTTAGCCAATACGGGAAATAGTGATTAATATATATGTTTATATTATATAATACACCGAGACCTCTACTTGTCCGTTAAAATTTCGTCAAAATCGGTTTAGCTGTTTCCGATACTCTCAGACTTTTTTTTCGAACTAACTACTAAGGCGGACTATTAAGGGATTCAGCTCTTTGGGATAGCCTCGGATAAACATTTCAATTTTATTTATGTGTATAGATTTATGCAATTAAAAATACATACAACAGCAATACAGTAACTTTAATTTAAATTAAAAGTTAATTTAAATGTTGAGTTACAACATTATTTGGTAACTAATTACAATTAATCACACGCACCAACATGTGTTAGTTTAGAGGTTATTATTTATCTATATATTATCAGAGGGATACATTAACGCGAGTGAAGTCGCTGTCAAAAACTAGTAAACTATAATTCATTAAGGTACTGTGTAAATTAGCCAAAATATAATGGGAAGACACAAGTAGATTGGCAAAAAATCTGGCATCCTAAAATTATCTCGGCGTGCGTTGCGTTTCGAACTGACTACGCTATTGACCTAGCAAAATTTAACAGCTTACCGGACTACTAAGACAAGAGCTTAAGGCATTCAGCCGATTTTATCTCAGCAACCAGCTCAGAAGTGCACGGCATACCTCGGCTTGGGCTGTTGTCTGATATATGCAATGCACGACCTATCTAAGCTAACCTCAGCTAAGATTAGTATTCATACTTATATGAGACTAGCTGTTACCCGCGGCTTCGCACGGGTTTTTTTTAATATATTAACTAAATTTAAAATTGTGATTACACATCTAGTGTAAATTACAATAATACTATTTCACAAATATTTGTATCACACGCACATCATCTACTGTAACAGGTAAAGTGTACATTATGTATGTGAATACTAATAGTGTATCGAATGGGATGGAATTATGATCAGCCACATAACTGGAATTTTAAACTATATATCACCCTTAGTGCTCACACTGTATAAGAAAATAATGAAAATATGAAGCTACACATTATCGAACAATATTAAATAAAACAGCTAATTAGTTACTTATTTGCCCGTAAAATTCCCGTTCAAATATTACTTGTAGTCAGGTGAAGCTGTTAAGCGTAGTCATTTCTAAGAAAAAAAAAACATTCAAATAGGTCCAGTCGTTTCGGAGATTACCCGGAACAAATAAAAAAACAGACATATCGACAGAGTTAAAAAAATGTTGATGTTTGTAGCATTACAGATTGTATTCACCAAAAGTAATTTAGTTTAATATAAATTATACTCACTTTACTTTTATAATATGTGATATATCACAAATAAAAAATTGGCAACAAAACTAATGTAGAATAGAGTTTTAAAGAGTGTTTGGCGGGATTTCAGTCTGTCGTGTATTGGATTTTATATTTTTTTTTCATAATATTGTGTTACATGATTCTATATCGTGTAGAAATTGGTTGCGTATTATATAATATCGTTCGTTTATTTTGCATAAGTGAAATGAATGAAAAATAAAACCACGAAGCATTAATTCTATGGTCTTGAAGATTAAGAAGATAAAAAATTACGTTATATTATATAGAGGATTCGGCGCTTATACCTTTACATTAACTTGGACATAGAAGAAAACTAATTATATTGACAACTTCAGTATTGGCTGTATGGATTAATTCCTTCGACTGTCTTATTGGACGAATATTATTACTACTAAACTTTCTGAATAACAACACAAAATAAACTTAAGAAATGTTTGCGATATAAACGTAACACGTATAATTAAAAATCAAAAACAAAACTAACGTAGAATAAACTTTTTTAATAGGAATACAAAATAAACCATGAAAATATTTTTGATATAATGTTATCGCGTTACCATGGCAACGCATATAATACTGACATTAACACCCAGCGGAAGCTTCCAAAGTAGCCCGATTTTGAGACATTCTTCATTAGTGCTCAGCTCCTTTTGGTTTTAACGTGATGATATGTATCCTAGAGCCATCCTCGATAAATAAGCTATCTAACACTAAAAGAAACTTTTAAATCGGATCTGTAGTTCTTGAGATTATCGCGTTCAACCAAACAAACAAACAAACTCTTCAGCTTTATATATTAGTATAGATATTGAAACATATATGACAAAGGTAAGGCATTGTGTCAAGATACAAACATAATTGAAGTGTGATCTTATAAAATGATACTTAGGACTACGTCTCACTGGTCAATCTCTTACACAATGGACTATTTTACGGTAGACATTATTTTTGGTTTTATGTTTAAATTGAATACGGTTTAACTGTTACTAGTGTAATTCAGCTAAGTGATTACTTATTACGTAATAACCCATAATGTAACAAGCTCAGATTGACATCGTAGGAACGCATGTAAAGTTTACATCTATGTAAAATTATTTTTTAACTTTCTACCTTCTTTAGAGATACTGTCGATACACTGAATTAAAAATGTTGAACGTTCCCTAAATATAAATAGAAGTAATGTATAAATTTATCTTTAAAATCAGTGGGATATGTTATTCTTTAAAGTAATGTATTCCAATTGTTGGATTTCAAGATGTCAGGGCCACGAGACAGCGGGGGCGTACATGGCGCTTGTCGATAAAGGGTCATGCCCTGTCTAGAAAACCGTTTCACACAGGAATTACAACGATCTATATTATCATTGTTGACGACTTGTTTGTACACTGAATATAGATAAAGAAAAAGTAAAAATCTTTAGGATTTATGTTTATTGCCCTAATCGACGTATCTCGTAAATCCGTTTAACATTTTAATTACAATAGGAGGAATAAAACCTCATTTACTACGTTTTTTTTTCTCGAATTGACTACGCTATTGGCCTAGCAAGGTCTTAACAGCTTCACCGGTATACTAAAACGAGCGCGTTTAAGGCACTCAACGGATTTTATTTTGGCTGGCAACTAGCTCAAGGGTGCACGGCACATCTCGGCGTGGGCTTTGTACCTAGTTCATGGAATTCACGACCTAACTTTTTTTTCTTTTTATTCATACTTATATGAAACATATATGTGTACCAAGCATACATAACTCAATAACAACATAAGTGGCATTTTAAACAGAATCTGTATGGTTATAACGAGGATTACTACACGAATCGAGTTACGTTCGTTAGTTTTATAGAATGGTCATTATAATATGATACGTACGATCTGTCTGCGATATCGAATTAAGGTCATATAGTTACTACGATGTTATATTACACAAACTAGAAACAAACTCGAATCTAATGTATAAATGCCGTTATTGATTGCGTACTCTAGTAAATCAAGAAGGTCAGAATTCTAACAGAATTCGGTGAAATTTAACTAAACTAAGAATAGATATTTCTATATTCATTGGTATGAAGTCTTATCGAGCTACAACTAGTGTGTGTTATTTGTTTTGTACGTCAATCGTTTCTGGCTCAAGCCTAGGTCCGTTCCCTCGTGTTGGAGGCACATATCATCTCCACACACGTGGACGCATACACACTTACACATGAAAGTGGGCGGGTTTTATTTTTTTCCCTTATCAAACTGAAATAGTTTAGAAAATTATCCAATATAAAATATGTATAAGAGTTGTTGAGGTATGTATGCTTGGTACACATATATGTTTCAACAACTCATATATGTATGAATAGTTAGCTTAGTTTAAGTTAGCTCAGATAAGTCGTGGAGAAGACGAGGCCCGGCGGCGGCGCTTTTGCTGCTGGGCCTACCGCTGGGGCGGCACGATGAAGTCTATAGAGATCTCGGGCCGTCCTAATCATAACGGAATACGTACACCGTGGGGTTTTAGTCCATGGGAGTCGAACATAACCCACTCTATTCCCCGAGAGGGTGGGCATCCATAAAGGATTTCGCCACGATAAAAAAAAAAAACGATAAGTCGCGAATTGCGTATATCAGACAACAGTCCAAGCCGAGCTGTGCCGTGCATCCTTGTGCTAGTTGTCGAATAAAATCGGCTAAGTGCCTTAAGAGTTCGCCTTAGTGGTCCGGTGTAGCTATTACGATCTTGCTAGGTCAATAGCGTAGTCAGTTAAAAAAACAAACTTTTACAGTATATATTTTCAGTATTACAAAAATGAATAAAATATAAATACATTGTGATTTTTTTTTGTCTATTGTATTATATACTATCTATTGTAATATTAACAAAGCTGGCGAAAGTGCACAAAATGTAAAGCTATAATTTCAATATAATATTCAAGAGCCTTTAGGGCATTTTGAATTATTGAAAGTCTTAATTTGTAGCAAATTGTGTTTCGTTTTTAAGAGTTAATTGTTTTTAGAACTCGACGTTTGTGACTGGATATGTGCAAACTTTTCGTTAGTTTAACGCCATTAATCTTTAAATCGGTCGACAAATTAATTAATATTATTCGTGGAAATAGCCAAGTGCGCTCCAATTATATTTTTTATTTCTATATAACAATTTATATTAAAGAGTAAATTAATTTAAATCAAATGTTTCCCTCTTCCATGATATTGTAAGTGGTTTTTGCGCGGGGATATTCCCTTCGTGATATTTTATTCCATTATTATTTTAGGTCATGTTTTACTTTTATGGTGCGATATTAATGTTAACGTATTGACAAACCTGTTGATGTAATTGCAGTAAACCCAATTATTCACGCGGTTAGTTGGTTCATCTATCGGGCCGTGGACGCTCCGGCACGGGATATTATGGACTACAACCTTAAATGGCCATAAAAATGAAATATTCGATACTCTGTATACTGTATTCGAATGCCCATTAATCAAAGAAGGCCTATAGGTTATATATCATCACGCTAGGACCAATAGAAGCGGAGCACAAAAGAAGAATGTTTCAAAATGGTTTTTTTTCTCTTCTGAGAGCTTCCGCTGCGTGTTAGCGTTACGGTAATTATTTCACGCGAACGAAGTCGCGGGTAGAAGCTAGTCTTTAACATAATAGCAATTTGATAGTAAATCTTATAAATACTGTTAAAATCATGTCTCATGTTAGGTATGACCGTGTCTAACCGCACACATGAATTGTATTATTAACGAAGGAAATAGTTTGTGTATATTACTGTTATTATTTTACATGAGTGGGCCGTAGCCGCAATCATCTCGCAGTGTCTCACGTGCACTCTTTGTCGACTTAACATCGAGTCCATAGGTAATTGTTCCCTGGCTAATGAGATAATTCAATAATATGTCATTCAGATTCCAAATGGGAATTTATATCAGTACTTAAATAGACATTATTTTCTATGGTAATACCAAACAGGTAACGTGTTATTACAAAAAAGATAAATACGCATTGAATACTTGCTCTGTAAAAGTTTGGGCACTTACGTATTAAATACACCGCGTTTGCCGAACGTTCGCATTTTGCTCTTTTATCTCTTGTTTGGTTAGGTTAGGTTAGACTTACGAAAAAGGATAACACGTGTTTGCCTCGGCAGTGGTCGGCGAACGCGGTGCATTTAATACGTAAGTACCCAAACCTTTTTAAAACAAGTATTCAATGCCTATTTAACTTTTTTATAATAACACGGCTCGTGTTGGAAAAGTGCAATATTTTATGAATGAGTTCATTGCGGAAAACGACTCCATTGAAGTGAATATGTTTATATTATGGAATATTCGACATACAAAAACTCATTAGGTATGTTTCCTCAACTTGGACATTATCTGATATACAAATATTGAGAGGATAACACATGCTAAGGCTGATATAATATTCTTATTATTATTTAAGCATAGCCTCTCAAGTATTCATAGCCACTGGTAGGTATATTTACTACATGTCATTAATATGTATACAAATAAATGTCACTATCTTTGTCCCGTATATGTCCTGGGCATATTTATATATGTATACGTTTAGGTCTTTTGTATCGATTGAAAATTTGGTGACACACGAGTATTTTAATTGCAAAGACAATTCGAACGAAATCGCGGGAAATATTTATTATGTACTAGCCTCTGCCCGTGACTTCGTTCGTTTGGACATAGTTAATTTGGGCTAACTAATATGCAGCGAAAGCTCTCAAGAGGAAAAATCACCCTGATTTTTAAACATTCTTCATTGTTGCTCCGCTCCTAATGGTCTTAGCGTGATGATATATAGCCTATAACTATCCTCGATAAATGAGCTATATAATAATGAAATAATTTTTCAAATCGTACTAGTAGTTCCTGAGATTACCCCCTACAATGTCACAATTCACAACGTCATAAACTCACAAACTTTACCTCTTTATAATATTAGTATAGATAAAACATATAATTGTGTCATGGTGTGGATGTATGAGTCTGTTCTACAACAGATATGGTATTTCCCGTAGCTGGTTGTGAAATTCGATAGATAGGGAAGCGTGCATGTTCAATGGAAACAGCCGAGAGCAAAGCGATAACCCGGCGCCGTCTGGCACGCGGTAGACACACGCACTCCGCCTCGTAACTCTATATATATTGTTTATAAATTATTGTTTAACATTAATTTATAAACAATTATAATCAATTTTTATCTTCATACGTTTAGTGTATATTACACAGATATTTGGTTATGATAATTTTATCTCATAACATTTGCACACTAAACGTAAGCTTCTTGAAATATTACGAATGTTACAGGTATGCCAGTACAAACATCGATATTTTAACACTGGTATTGTTTTACTTTGACAAATAGATAACCATCGACAATATGGTACATAGAAACATAATTCATCTTTTTTTTTCGTGAAATGGTAAAGTGTGTAATGCAATAAGTTGAATAGTTAATACTAATCGAATATATAACTCAGGGTTTCTCAAAAATTGATCTGTAAAATTCGTTTTCATCATAGAGTCCAAAAAGTATTTTATATAAATATATATTTTTAAAGAAGTGTGCAGTCCTCGTTATTCTTTTTGGCTGCTCTAAATCGAACTTGCACGTAATATAATAAACAAAGTTAAGTAAGTTAAGTGAAAAAATATTATTATAGGAATCTAAAACTGCTATTTATTTATCCTTACGTTGCATTCTCGGTACATACAATATAACACGTATTTATACCTAAATTTGTGTTCTGTGCAACTATACTCAGAACTTAGGAGCGGAACAATTACATATAAAGTGTAGGTTAGAAAGTATGCTAACTGACCACAAATTAATAGTGCGAGCGCGCTGTGTAGCGTGGTGCGAGATGTCTGGTACAGTATATATAATGTACCCTCTCATATCCCTATAGAAGTGTTTTTCAAAGTGTGGGGCTCGACCCTCTGGGGGTTCGCCAAGCCTTTTTAGGGGGGTCGCAAGCTTCTATTGCGGATTTGCATAAACTTGTGAAAGCTACTGCAGTAAAAATACAATAAAGTTTTAAAACATTTTTTTTTTAATTGTTAACTAAATGACAATCATTTGTATCAATCAAACGAACGATAAAATAAACGTATGAGATATTTTCCATCTTAAACATTTATATGAAATTAACAAAAAATATACTTATTAGAATTCTTATGTATTTATCCGAACCCTAATTATGAAAATGTATAACTACGTTGAATATTAGTCACAAAATAAATTACATGAAAAAAAAAGCAATGGATGGGGGCGTGAATTATTTCTTCATACTAAAGAGGCCGTGTCGTGAAAATGTTTGAAAAACACTGCCGTATAGGATAGGGTTGATTACTTTGCGAGAACTGAGCTCACCACAATAGTTCGAACTGTAAATCGTCATGTCAACGAGGTACCATGTCGAACGGTTCAGATGAAGACGTGATTTGTTTAACTACATTGATTGTTTTTAATTATTTCAAGCATGTCGGAATAATTTTCAGAGACCAATACTACATTATGTCTTATTTAAATTATAAATGCTAGTTAAATCGCGGAATATGGTTGTGTTATGTACGTTATAACTGAGCTACGGTAACATGACGTTTCTATGCGTTTATCAGTAAGTTGAGTTAGAAACATGAAATCTAATAACTGGGCTATTGATGTTTGTGTTTGTCTCTTTGTCACGAAGCATCGTTTCCTTCCATCGATCTTCAAACTATAACGATTCTAAAGAAAGTTCACATGAATAATAAATATCATGTCGACAAAGTTGAAAAATATGTGTAAACAAAACTGTTACTAATATGTTGTTACTATTATTTTATTGTTTAAAAATGTTTCCTTATGTTTTTTATATTCTTAAAAGCCATTAATTTCTAAACTTGAAATTTTGAGATGCACATTTATGACATACAATTTTTTCATTTCCTTCTTTTTTAATGTTCTTGACATCAACTACAAAATAATCTGTATGCTTTACCGGGCGGCGACTTGTAACAATTAAGTTAAGTTATGTTTCATTTCTAAATTGAATGGGCGCGGAGGTGAGTGGCACAAGCATGACGCAACCCAAGGGGTACGTGGGAGATATTTATCGCCAATATATGTAGGATAGTTTTTATCTTATTTGGACCTCGTAGGTGGCGCTGCGAACGGGTTCGAGGTTTATTAAAAAAAATCTCACATACCAACTGGGTATATGTTTCAGTGGATCCCTGAATACTTTGGATTCATAATTGAAAACGGTAGGTGTCGGAATAACGGTTTTTAAGATCTTTCGCTTTTAAAAATACAGTTGAAACCGGTAGTAACCGATTTGGTGCAGACGAAGTGGCACGGGTCAGTTAGTATGGAATAAATCGAAAACCTAAGAATAAATTGACTTGATAATAAAAATCAATTAATAAGGTAATGTCACCACCGATTAGCTTTTGTTTGTCTTTTCATTTTTATAAAGTGATCATCACGGTACCACAACGTGCTGTTGTTCTGCAATAAGATAACATTTTTACATTAATGCTATTAATAAGTCTTTATCGAAACATTTATTGTATATTTATAATTATTAATTAAATTTATTATATTTAAATTATTATTAAAAAAGTATTGTGGTATATTAAATGGTACTCCTCAATTCCGCTCCAATTAGACTATTAAGGAGAATTTGTTTATAAATGCATAAGCATTGTGTCCAGGAAGCCTTTGGATGTCATCTCTATCACAATCGATATAATCTCGGAAGAAAAGGAATAAAATTCTATAGTTTGTACTATATTTTGTTATGATATCCAGAAGAATGTCTCGATACCGCTAAATCAAAAATTTTGAATAGATTAAGTAATGTAATAAAAAGTAATATTCCAGTTATAATTAATTAATTCACTAACATTTTAAAGGATTCTGTGTTATGTGATATGATTTTAACACTTTACAAACGAGTCTATTAGTATTTATCAAATACCTATTTATTTTCGTTTCCATTTATTCGTCCTGTAAATTTTGTCAAAGGCTATCAAGACGTTATACGTAGGAGACATTGATATGTAGTCTTTCTAGATGCGCATATAATCGTTTTGTTTAAAATGACAAGAAGAGAATACTGGCTATATGCAACCTTTAGAAAGTTGTGGGTTAAGCATTGTTGCAGAAGACGCATTCCTTACTTAACCGGTAATTTAGGAATAAACCTTTTTTTTTTTTCAATAGCAATAGAAAGAATTGGAATCACTTTCAATTGAAATTATCTTTAGTTAGTATTATCATTTTTTATCATAGCAATCATCATACAAAAATACCGTTCACGGTTACATGTGCTTAGTTTTTTTTTTTTTTCGAAATGACTACGCTATTGTCCCAGCACTATCTTAACATCTTCACCAGACTACTACGGCGAGCGCTTAAGGCACTCAGCCGATTTTATTTTGGCAACCAGCTAAGGGTGCGCGGCACACCTCGGCTTGGCTGTTGCCTGTTGCATGCAAAATCGCGACCTATCTTAGCTAACTTAGTTAACTATTCATATATGTATGAGTTGTTGAAACGTATATGTGTACCAAGCATACACGCCTCAACAACTCCTCCATATATTTATTATCGGAAAATTGAGAGTTTTTCAGTTCGATAAGGGGAAAAAAAGTAAGCCCTTCCACTTTCATGTGTAAGCGTGGAGGCGTGCACGTGTGTGGGGGTGATCTTTTAGTGTTGTAGCAGTGATATATATTTGTGTGTCACCGTATCGCGCAAGCAACGCACTCAAGGGCTCCCTACCGAGGGATCGAACCTAGGCTTGAGCCGCTGCCGTGGGAGGCCTAATCAGGTACATGTGCTTAGTATCGCTGGCTGAATCAAGATTATAGTAAAAAGTTTATCAAAATTTTAATAACTAAGGATTCGATCTTCAGCTTACTGCTCATCTTCAATTGATGGTCTTCCACAAAATAAGGTGTAGTATATTCATTTCGTTCCTATATCATCATGTGTTTTATTTTACCTATCAATTATGGAGTGTATTTGTAAGAATGTTAGAGCCTCTGCAAGATTCGATGTTGAATAACTATTACTACAGATGTTTGTCGTGCAAAGTGTCAATGCTTAACAAATGACACCGATATATGTGGCTGTAACGATCACCTTAAAATTAGGTAGTCTAAATATGTGTTTGCTGTTTTAAACCATAAAATAACTACCGATTGATCAAACCTACCATAAGTATGATCTTTCGACGAAAAATTAGATATTTGATTTATTTTTAGAAAATAATAAAACGTGTTAATAAGTTGAAACAACACCTGTACTGTGTACCTGGCAACGACATCTAAAAATAAAATTGTCATATGCTGACGTAAATAGCTACTAATGAATTTGTAAACAGTCATTTCACCATTAGCACAGTACTGATGTGCTAATTAATACATTACCGGCATAGATAAGGCAATGGAACCATAACTGGAATCGAGAATGATAATAGGACATCCATGTTAAAAACGTTTTTTTTTTTTCTTTAAAAAGAATATTTTTGGTTAAAAACGATTTTATATGTGCTTTTATCAAGGTTTTCTATACTTAAATTTGTTCTCTTACTAACGATACTTTTTTTTACTTTGTATTATAACACTAGCCTTTGCCCGCGATTTCGCTCACGTGGAATAGTTACTTTGGGCTACCGCTAACACTCAAAGGAAACACACAACACACAGCAAAATAACCCGATTTTGAAACAATCTTCATTGGTGCTCCGCTCCTATTGGTCTTAGCGTGATAGTATTTAGCCTATAACCTTCCTCAATAAATGGGCTATATAACGCTGAATTTTTCAAATGGAACCAGTAGTTCCTGAGATTATCTCTACAACGTCACAAACTCACAAATTCATGTCACAAACTTAAGCTCTTTATAATATATTATTATAAGTATAGAAGTATATGGTAGATTATAAATTAATTGACATAGACTATAAATATATAACATGATTTCTAATAGAACCTTTTTAGATTTTATGTGCTTATTATTGTTTCTTAAATATTTTACTATTTTATTTAATCAAAATATGAATTCACTAAAGTTTTGACTGTATAAATATTTCCTATATACACTCATCAAAAAAGTCTAAGCAACATGTACTAATTTAAATTTTAGGATGGTTCTTCACATTATAACGTTGTATCTTATTTTTAAAATAATATCTTTAGGGTTCTATGATGTAAAAATAACAGCTGTTGTCTTTATAAGTTCTTTTAATAACATAAATGAACAATATTAGAATATACTGTAGAAACTAAGATACATAAGAAACTAAACTTTTTTTTTACAAAATGAAATTTCTAAAGAAATGTTGTGAAAGAATAGAACAATTTAATACAAAGTATGGTCTCCTCTGCTATTCAGAACTTGTCGGCAACGATTATTCATTGAATTAATGAGACTGTTTATGTCATCTTGCGGTATTCGCTCCCAATGGAATTGTAGCAAATCCTTCAGCTGTTGGGTTGTTGTCGCTCCGTCCAAGTCCTTCAAAACACGTCTCTGGAGCATGTCCCATGCGTGCTCGATGGGGTTGAGATCTGGCGATTGTGCAGGCCAGGGCAATACCCGGATGTTCTCCGTTGCAAAGTATTCACTGGTTCGCCGAGCTGTATGTGAACGCGCATTGTCATGCATTAACCTAAAATCGGAGCCAAAGGTTTGTGCAAATGGGTAGACATAAGGTCTGAGAATATCCTCAATGTAATTTTCAGCATTCATGTTTCCATTTACAAAAACGAGCTCAGTTCGCTTGTTCTTCATAATACCTGCCCATAACATAACTGTTGAGCCGCTGTATGGATGAACTTCCTGAACGCGCCTGAGCCTTTCAGTATTTCCGGACCGACGATACACTCGCACCCTTCTTGTATCAGGCTTAAACCCGAATCGTGACTCATCGGAAAACATAATTTTATCCCATTGTTCCTGGGTCCATGTTATGCGTTCTTTACACCATTCATATCGACGAGCGCGATTCCCGTGACGTATCGGTGGGCACCTGATTGGGCGTCGAGCTCGTAGGCCTTACTCATGCAGTCGATTTCGCACAGTTTGAAGACTTACATCAACACCACTTGAAATTTGTAGCCTCAAACTTATCTCTCGAGCGGTTAACATCGGCTGGCGTCTTGCAATCAGTTGTATGGTAACTCCTTTTACGGCCTGGATGCTGTTCAGCGGGTTCTCCTGTATTATTGTAGCGCTGCCAAAGACGCCAAATAACACTTGTATGAATGCCAAAATGTCGAGATACCTGAGATTGATTACTTCCCGCTTGCAACATCCCTACAGCTCTTTGCATTTCATCTGCCATTAAATGACGTCGCTTCATGACGTAAAAAATATCTAACAATTCAATTTTGTCGCTAACTTTATTTAAATGGTTGGTAAAATTATAAAATCAAGACTAAACATAGCAATTAAAACGCACTTAAATTTAAACAAATTCGCAGTCATTTGAATTTTATGAAAAAACAAAACATAATCAATTATTTTTTTTACAACCAGCCAGTATGTCATCAATAACAAAAAAGTTTATTTACCTACGCACTTTGAGTAAATACTTAAAAATTAATTAATATAAATGGTAAAATTTGTAATATCACGCATGTTGCTTAGACTTTTTTGATGTGTGTATTTTCTATTATGTATTTAGTCACTGTCCTGAAAACATATCAAGATATGTTCTCTTAATAGAAGATTATTAAAGTTGTATGAACCCATAACATGATTTCTATAAGAGCCACGCGTTCAGAGATGTATGAGATCGTGCAGACCATAGAATTATGAAATCGCTTACATTGACTACTCGCAGCTTCGTTAGTTTATGCTGCAAACGGTGCAGATGGTGCATGCGCCGGAGCGGGGATTTAAACAGACAACAGTTTTACAAAAAAATTAAAAGCGCAGTATATTTCTGCTTCAATTTTTTTCGTCCTTTTAATAACATTAACTATTATTGGAATTATTTTATAATAATTTTATTCTATTGGAATATATTTGATAGTCATAGTACAATCAATTACAGATCGGACACGATAGCTTATTCTGTGACGTAAAGCGGGGTGACATATTTATCGTCCTCATGTTATATTATTGTAGCCTTAATTTGGATATGTTGATTGAGTAACCAAACATGTAGTTTGAACTTGATATAATTATTTTATACGTTGACGTACAAATTATCACGTCAATTTATTTATTGTTATATATCTAGTAATAAATTCTATTAATTTGCTTTATTATGACGCCGATACCTTATTACAGTACTCAGATACGATATATATAGATTCACATTTATACAGGACTAGCCTCTGCCCGCGACTTCGTTCGCGTGGACATAGTTAATTTGGGCTAATTAATATGCAGCGATAGCTCTCAAGAGGGAAAAACACCCCGATTTTTAAACATCCTTCATTGTTGCTCCGCTCCTATAGGCCTTAGCGTGATGATATATAGCCTTTAACCATCCTCGATGAATGAGCTATATAACAATGAAGTAATTATTCAAATCGGACCAGTAGTTCCTGAGATTACCCCCTACAACGTCACAAACTCACAAACTTTACCTCTTTATAATATTAGTATAGATTTATGAGAAAAAGTTTTAATGTGCCCACATTATCATATATTCTGTATACGAAACGAGCAAAAAACGACCCACTTAAAATTTTGTGTTATGTATTTATTAGCTACCGAACTAGTAAGAATTAGTAACCAATTTTATTTTATTTGGAACAAGTATTTCTACGTTCAAATGATGTTATTTCATATTTGCCTTGTTGTATGAATAGATAGATTTATTTGACATCATTGAAATAGGTACGTAACGTTTCTTTAGATACTGATATTTTTTTTAATATAAAATAATTTAAATTTTAGACATTCTACTATATTTGTTATAACTTGCAAGTCCATAAATTAAGTTAGTGTATAGTTGACGACAAATGTTTGTTTTATAATAGGACAGTATTGCAATCTGCTGGCGACGTACATTTGTTGGATTTATGAGATGTTCCGTACACTCTATGACAATGAGAATTTTAGGTTTTCGTAATCAACTTCAATTTTTAATAATGGTGTCTCGTAGATACAAATTCTGCTATTGTCATACGTGGGCAATTTTATAGGTACATATTCATTTTTTATTGTATATGTAATTTAGTTCTTCCCGATTATTTTTTTTTTCTCGAACTGACTACGCTATTGACCTAGCAAGGTCTTAACAACTTCACCGGACTACTAAGGCGAGCGCTTAAGGCACTCAGCCGATAATTCTTCCCGATAACACCTCTTTAGATACACGAAGACAAACGGACAGGTAGAGTGTAGGTCGTAGAGCCACGCTGAAGCAAGTGGTTTCGGGATGAATGGGTCGGCTCGCCCCCGGTTCTAACACCCGACCCACAGAAAACCGATGTCAAGTAATAGTGCTTGCATTGTTGCGTTTGGTTCGGTCAGTGAGAACGCCGGATGACCACCTCCCCCCCCCTTCCTTCACTCGCTCTTCCCCCTCCCTCCTTCCCCATAGCCCCAAATACAAGATGGCAACGCACTTGGTTCGTTTGCCGTTATTTTGAAAAAGCCGCGAATCATCTCAGTCCGTTAATGGTATCCGCCGCAAACTATGAACCCGTACCTAACGCTGCGCGTTATGAAAGACGTCCGCGACACATTTTTACCGACCCTCCTGATTCAATCACGTCAGCGAACGATCAGTACCAGCCTGTCCCTCGAAACAGCGCGTGTTTACGCCCACGCCCGCATAACCACAGACCACGCCGTCGTGGTCTGGGTGTTAATTTCGCTCCCGCACACCCGATTAGGCCTCCCACGGCAGCGGCCCAAGCCTAGGTTCGATCCCTCGGTAGGAAGCCCTTGAGTACGTTGCTTGCGCGATACGGTGACACACAAATATACATCACTGCTACAACGTTACACGATCACCCCTACACACGTGCACGCCTACTCGCTTACACATGAAAGTGGAAGGGTTTACTTTTTTCCCTTATCGAACTGAAAAGCTCTCAATTTACCGATAATAAATATATGGAGGAGTTGTTGAGGCGTGTATGCTTGGTACACATATACGTTTCAACAACTCATACATATATGAATAGTTAGCTAGGTTAGCTAAGATAGGTCGCGATTTTGCATGCAACAGGCAACAGCCAAGCCGAGGTGTGCCGTGCACCCTTGAGCTGGTTGTCAAAATAAAATCGGCTGAGTGCCCTAAGCGCTCGCCTTAGTAGTCCGGTGAAGCTATTAAGACATTGCTGGGGCAATAGCGTAGTAATTAAAAAAAAAAAAATTCGTTTGCCTCATATGATATATAAAAACAACAATTTATTTTGGAGCTATTATACATTTAACTTAACATTTCTGACATAACTGTAAACAGTTATTAAATTATGTGATATTATTATTATTTAAAATTACTATTTTTATAGAAATTACACAACAGTACAAGATGATCGCCTTTGTAAATATATTAATGTAAAATATAGTAATAAATATAACGTTCTATCACAATATGCATTGTGTAAACTAAATTCTTGTAATATAATAATGATAAGTAATATGTGCGTGTAAGTAATAAACCAGGTGTCAGTAATCTGTCACGTAAGTGCCAAAGGTGTACATACGAGTATGTACTTACGTACGTAAGAACTCCTTTTAGATATCAGATTGAAGTCATAATTGCACATAGGAAAATTTATAACAATTACACAATATTATAACGTACTCATTATCGTAATGATTGTTAAACACGTCCATTTCATAAAAAAAAGAAAATACTTCATATTACATCTAAATTATCGTGTGTGTTTCACACCATTCTGATATAATTTATGCCAAGCTTGAAAAATACATACAGTCGAACTTAGTAACCTCCTTCTTTTTCGAAGTCAGTTAAAAAAAAATATTCATGAGTTTTCTTTTTTCGATCTGACAACGCTATTGACCTAGCAAGGTCTTAACAGTTTCACCGGACTACTAAAGCGAGCGCTTAAATCACTCAGCCGATTGTATTTCGACAAGTAGCTCAAGTGTGCGCCGTACAACTCGGCTTGGGCTGTAGCTTGATTCATGACAATTAAAATAAAATAACATTAAGATTCTCAGTATAAACTAATAATGAAATTGACCTCTACGTGAGAACTAAATGTTTAGAAGTATTATAACACTGACGATCACGATGTCAAAATATTTCATGTATATATATATATATCTATACTAATATTATAAAGAGGTAAAGTTTGTGAGTTTGTGACGTTGTGAGATTGTAGGGGGTAATCTCAGGAACTACTGGTCCGATTTGAATAATTCTTTCAGTGTTATATAGCTCATTCATCGAGAATGGTTATAGGCTATATGTCATCACGCTAAGACTAATAGGAGCGGAGCACTGATGAAAAATGTTTCAAAATCGGGATGTTTTTTCCTTTTGAGAACTGCTGCGTGTTAGTGTTATATCTATTCCACGCGAACGAAGTCGCGGGCAGAGGCTACTTTGTTATAAAATCAGTATATAATTTATTAATTACACATTTCGTTAGTATACGGTTATACATTGTTTATTGTAATTACGAAAGTTAAACACTGAAATACTACTAAAACCATCTAAACTAGTGTCGGAGGACATCTAAATTAGTGTTAAAAATCAAAATCAAAAATACTATATTCAATTTAGACCCTAAGAAGGCGCTTATGAACGTCAGAACCACCACCGGTTCGGAAAACAACTTAGTCATCGAGAAGAGCCGGCAAGAAACTCAATCAGTCTGCCTATTTAACATGCATATTGCATGTATTTAAAATATATTAACTTTATAAACGTTTTTAGTAGATGCACAGAGAGAAGTGTTAATTCCAGACATCACCATCGTTGTCATACTGATCCATCCCATAACAGCTTATTGACACAAAAACTCCCTTGACATGGCGCTTAAACTTTCAGTCCGTCAAACCGGTAATATGTTTTATTCTATTACTATTACTTAAAAATGTCTAAATTAATACTGGACCGAAAAACTATTCAACCGAAATCATAACAAAGAAATATGTGAGCCGTCTCGGGACGCCTGGCGAATGTGAATCATCGAAATAACAACGAATACAAATTCACAAAATACACTATCAGTGTGGCAATTGCGAACAGTCGCCTGCGCACGGCATCGCGTCGCCACGTCTCAGACCGTCGCCACACCAACAATCAGGTTTACCCGCGCCCATAGATGTTTCACGTCAAATATACACGGCAATATTCTAGTTTCAGTCTAAACAATAATCCAAACCGAACCTTAGGTAGTAGATAAGTCAGGTCGCGAGTTTGCATGTACTACACGATCACCCCCACACACGTGCACGCCTATACGCTTACACATGGAAGTGGAAGGGTTTTATTTTTTTTCCTTATCGAACTGAAAAAACTCTAATTTTCCGATAAAAAAATATATGGAGGGGTTGTTGAGGCGTGTAGGCTTGGTACACATATGCGTCTCAACAACTCAAACATATCAGAATAGTTAGCTAGGTTAGCAAAGTCAGGTCGCGAGTTTGCATGTAAGAGGCACCAGCCAAGCCGAGGTGTGCCGTGCACCCTTCAGCTAGTTGCCCAAATAAAATCGGCTGAGTGCCTTAAGCGCTCGCCTTAGTAGTTCGGTGAAGCTGTTAAGACCTTGCTAGGTCAATAGCGTAGGCAGTTCGAAAAAAGATCAAGTTTAGACTTCGAAGGCGACAAAGAGAACTATTGGGTATATTACTAACACTGTTCTAATATACTAATTTCTGTTTGTTCATAGAGTAAGTTGGCATAAGTACGTATAATTTTTATTTTTTTACATTGTATATTATTTTATATCATTTGATAATAAAAACCATAGGGTATTTTTCTTTATAAGATTAGTTTTTAGGCCTTTAAAAGACGGCCATATAATATTTTGAATAAGGGAGTTATTGTGAACTACGCTTGCATTTATTTAAATATACGTAATTGGCATCCGATTTACGTGTAAGATTTTGTGAATCATACATTTTCAAATGTATGTTTCACAAACGAATACATGTATGAATAGCTTAGAATAGTGTAGCTAGGTTAGATCCGGGATTTCGGTAACAGCCCAAGCTGAGGTGTGCGTTCACCTTTGCGCTAGTTACCTAAAAAAATCGACTAAGTGCCTTAAGCGCTCGCTTTAGTAATTCGGTGAAGCTGTAAAGTCAATGCAAGACCAATAGCGCAGCCAGTTCGAAAAAAAAAACGTAACTGGTTTAATTGGTTATTGAAAATTTATGAAAATTTGAAGTTAATTAAAAATGATTTCCAATGTAATAATGGAGGGAATTCCATATAAAGTATCCAAATAACAATAATATAATGCATTAAAAGCAGTCGTGGGTTCACTTTCTACGTTGATTTCATGGAATTAACTGATTCTAGCAAATAAATTTTATTGTTAAATATTTCTTAAAATCTGATATAGTCTAGGAAAGGAGTATCGTAATGATAATAACTATTTTTAATTCTTATATTTGTCAATGACAATTAATCTATTACGCGAATAGGTATTTAGGAAAAATAATTGTGTCAGTTATATTTCTAATTATACTAAACAATAAAAGTAATAAAAAATGTTCTTTTGTCAAATTGAATGATTTTATGGATATATTAAACCAATTTAAAACAGTGAGTATGTATTATTATAACTCCCATTAGAACGATATTATATCAGCTCGTTATATTCAAGTCAGGCGATACACGTGCGGCCACGTTATCTGAAGGTGGATCAAGGTATGCCATTGACGTCAGAGCCGACAGGGTCAACCAATAAAACATTTTTATTACAGCCTCTAAATCATAATTACTTAAAATACGTACTTAACAGTGGCGATACATATATATATTTTTTAAGCACGCTTTTGTGGTCTATTTATAAACAAGGCATCACAGATTTTACAAAGCAAAAACCGCGTGCGGATAATAAATATGTAATTAATGCTGCTCTCATACCTGCGTACCGAAGCTTCGGCTACTTATCGCGTTATAATAGACGTTAAAAGTTATCGCGATGAAGACAGATTCAAAGGTTACCACAACCGTCTTACCTATAACACGAAATTAACACCCGCTGAAGCTCAGCGGCTAAACTTCGTTGAGGTGCGTAAATCCGTCAGTTCAGTTCCCGTGTTGCATCTATCGTCATGGAGCCCGATAGTTAGTAATGTTTTCCTACACTTGCATTTATTGCGACATGTTAAAAAATACTATGTGGCAGTATACGCAGATGTGGGAATAGCATAAGACAAAGTTATTTTTTTATCTTTATTTTTGACAATCAATCTTTTAGATTATTACTGCCATTGTCACGTAGTCAATAATATTACAAGCGTCGTACGATCATTTCAATATTAAGCGTCGTATGAATCAATATTCTAACAAGATGGTGGATCTCTTGTTAGAACCTTCCAGGGAGTTTTTGTAGCATTTCAGAATTTCATGCTCCGTTCTATTATTTTCCATTCACTTCACTTATGCACAATCTAACTATATTACGTAAAACACCACCGAATTTACAAAATATAGAGTCAAACAATACAAGATTATGAATACAATATAAAATCCACTACATGACAGACTAAAATCCCGCCAAAAACTCCAAAAGACAAAGTTGCTATCTACGTGTTTCAGTGGGTGTGGGTATGTGTCTTATTTGTTATTAACTTCATATCAGATTTTGACACGGTTTTTGTTACCCTATAGTCAATTTCTTTAAATGTTTATATATGGTATATTATATAAGGAATAGAAAAGTTAATATGTTGTAATCAAGTAGTAAAAAATGTTTCTACTAACCTTACATAGTTACGCTAATATAAATATATAAAATAATAATCCTTATATATGTGATCCATCAGAATAATAATACATACATATCTATTGCCTACCAATACGTAAATTACATTAACTATTTTCTAGGTTCGATCCCTCGGTAGGGAGCCCTTGAGTGCGTTGCTTGCACGATACAGTGGCACAAAAATTGACATCACTGCTACAATACTACACGATCACCCTCACCCCCACACACGTGCACGCTACACGCTTATACATGGAAGTGGAAGGTTTTTATTTTTTTCCCCTTATCGAACTGATAAAACTCTAATTTTCCGATAATAAATATATGGAGGGGTTGTTGAGGCGTGTATGCTTGGTACACATATGCGTCTCAACAACTCAAACATATATGAATAGTTAGCTAGGTTAGCTAAGATAGGTCTCGAGTTTGCATGTAAAAGGCAATAGCCAAGCCGAGGTGTGCAGTGCACCCTTGAGCTAGTTGCCCAAATAAAATCGGCTGAGTGCTTTAGGCGCTCGCCTTAGTAGTTCAGTGAAGCTGTTAAGATCTTGCTAGGTCAATAGCGTAGTCAGTTCGAAAAAAAAAATTACTATTTTGTATTTTATATATTATTCCAAAATAGTGGATTAGTTTTGAAAAGTATGTTTAATTTTTGTCATAATTTACCTTCTTCTGCCACTACTCGGACGATAAATAAAATCACAATGAGAATTTTAAGTTGACGGAAACAATAGCATCGGTGGTTTTAGCTTATTAACGAGGAAATTTACATAACGATAATATAAATAATATACATCAGGGTTTTAGTACTCGTACTGCATAGTAATGTATAGCGGGATGTTACTTAGAGAAAATGGCATTCAATGTAAGCGTTAAAAATGTTTGTATTATATAGATGTATCTCTTAACGCTTGTGATATTGTTATGATGTAATATTTATAATAATTATGTATTCAGAGCTGAGATTTAACTTTTGATTTATGAATAAAACACATTTTTAACCACAAAGTATCGAAGCAATCATATTTAAGTGTATATTTCGTTTCAAAGCTTGCGCTACATTACGCTGACGCCGCGCCATTTCGTACTACACTATTGAAACAGCAATGTAAGCGATTTGTTATTTAAAAGTTGACCTTTCATATATTCATATAACTTAACACAGTTACATCAAACAACGATACAAAAATGTATATGCTTTAATTACAATAAGAAAATTAATAGAGTTGAACCTTAGCTGTTCTTAATCATCTTTCAGGTTTTTTTGCGATTTTCACGTGTTTCATGCGTATTCTTAAGAACAAAATAAATTATTTAATGCATTACTAAAAGGCACATGATTTTATTTCATCCAATATCTTCTTTTTTACATCATAGGAAGCAAAGATAAAAAGATGTTAAGTGATCACCACCGTCTATAGACAATTGCAACATCAGAAGAGTCGCAAGTACGTGACAAGTCTATGTTGGGGGAGGGGGCGGAAGGGAAGAGGAGAGGTGTGCCTCCAGCCCTCTCACTGTCCGAACGAAACGCAACACTGCAAAAGCACTGCTACTTCGATGTCAGTTTTCTGTGGGTCTGGTGGTGGTACCCTGGGCAAGCCGACTCATTCATGCTGAAGCCAGTAATAGCTTCAGCATGTCTCTACCACCTTCTTAGGTATTAATATCATTTATACGAATTTAAATATAAATAGATGTAAAAAAGTAAATAAATTTAAGTAATTTTTTTTTCGAACTGACTACGCAATTGCAAGGTCTTTACAGGTTCACCGGACTACTATGGCGAGCGCTTAAGGCACTCAGCCGATTTTATTTAACAACTAGCTCAAGGGTGCACGGCACACCTCGGCTTGGCTGTTGCCTGTTACATGCAAATCGCGACCTATCTGAGAATACAAGTAATTTTTTTTTTTTTTTTAATTGAAGCACGACAAAGTGACTGCACTATACCTGATGGTAAGCATAGTACAATCCAAAATAGTGGCGACCACCGAGAGACAGATCATCCATCGTCGGTCGCCGCTGTCATGCCGGCCATAATGACGAAAGTCGTTTGGTACTGGATATGCACAGGCTGATCCCGAAACGCGACGCGCAAAAGCGAGTCACTATGACGGGCTTTTTCGCCATGTACATGGTGGTTGCGACCCAGTCGGGCTGTTAATATTATTATTCAATAATATTATTCAAATGACATATATATAACTTATGATTGAGGTCATTTGTTGTTGAAATAAAAGAACCTTCATATAAATTTGAAAGTACATGCACTGTACAAACAGCAACAAAGTAGAATGGGCCATGGGGATTGTGTTTTTAATTTAACTAAATGCCAAAATCGTGATACAACTCATATAGAATTAAGAAAATATAATTATTAATCAGCTCGTACGCTATTTTTATTTGTGAAAATAGGTATAACAAATTCATAAGAGTAATAAAGAAATTTATATGCAAAATGTAGTAATTCATTTTTTTTTCTCAAACTGACTACGCTATTGACCTAGCAAAGCCTTAACAGCTTCACCGGACTACAAAAGTTCAACGGGTGGTCGGATCCGACCATGGTCAACAAATTGTAAACAGCCGGTGTTTAGGTTGCGCTATACGGGCTTTAGTAATTCGTCTATTTTGCGTCCATATTCTTATGTTGTAAACGTAAGACTATTTCAAAGTTAAGTTTAACACTAATCTAATGTTGATTATGCTAATATATTTGAAGTGGTGCAATTTGTAGTTAGTTGAAGCTGTAATGTTTTTACTTTCTAGACACATCATTTGGATGTGTGGTCGACTTTCGGTCTTTTAGTATTTGATAAATATTGCCATATCGATCATTGAATAAAAAATCTGAATAGCAAAACGATTCCGGTACTATCCTGTAAATGGCAGTGAATGTGTATAGTACCTAAGTGAACAATTGAATGAATGGTGTAGACCAGTGTTTCCCAACGTGAGGCCCACGCCCCACAGAGGGCAATTTGATAGTTAAGGGGGGCAATTTAAAAATTGACTCGACACGACTTTAACCCTTTCGCTTTGGGTTATTTAAATGCAATGCTAGATATCGGTGACAAATTTTAACAAAAAAGGCAATTCTTAAAAAAATACTGTAAATAATTATCAGGTATAATTTCGTTTGGCGTTACCAAAATATCAAGTGGGTAAGTAGAGTCGTCAAATCGAGTAAGTTTTTCAATATATGTTTTGAAATTTTACTTACGATGTTTTGATAACAATTTCATGGTGATTTCTTTCTAAATGTTATCATTTATATTTCTTAAGGGGACAAAAGAATTTTTGAAGGTTAAAAAATATGTATGGGGAAGGATAAAAATTTTAAAAATGTCAGGGTGGGGCATGGCTTAAAAAAGGTTGGGAAACAATAGTGTAGACGAAACCTGATAACATTGAAACAAAGTAGATAGTTATTTTTTAGAGAATAGTAAGTAAGCTAGATCATAACACTAGCATGGAAATTTTGAATAGCGCGAAATATTTATAAGCAATATTTAAAATTCATTGAAATATACACGTGAATAAATAATACTGACATACATTATTGTTTACCTACAATTGTTGCTGTGTCATGGTCGAAATTATATTCGATATATTTTGATGGTAAATACGCATGCGCAAATAGATCATTTGGAATGATATGGTACATTTGATCTACCCACGGTTAAACATATAAAGAAGTGGTATTTATGTTATTATTTGTTTTTTTTTTTTCGTCTGCTTTTTAGGAACTTTCAGGATCCTCTCAGCCCCTTCATAGTGTACCAAATACAGACATAATTAACATTATCTATTTGATAATAACAAACAATTGACTTGAAGCAAAATGGCTGCCTCGTGAGGCATGATCTAATTATCATTATATCTTGTATAACTTTAATGCTATTTTATTCAGTTCAGCTGCAAGCTATGAAATAAAATGTATTACCAATTGTTTAACAATATAATTCCAATATGAAGCCTATCGTTGTTATGTTCAAAAAGAACAGAAATTTGATTCGAAAAATATAAGTTTGACTAAACATAAGTGCGTCTGTGGAGAATTCACGCAAATCGACACATACACTATTTTTAATATACATTTATATCTATTTTTGAAACATATAGAGGCAGAGAGTAAACCTGATTGTTGGCGTGGCGACGCAAAGCACGAACATTGCCACTATTAACGAAATACTGAAAAACATTTGCAGCCCTATATGTATAAACATAAGATTCAAACTGTTGTTGTTGTGTCGGCAACTTGTTCAACTAGTGTTAGGCGGCACGCGCCGATGTCTTAGCACTCTTTATTACCCTATTTTGTATTTAATAAAAATGTCATTATTTTGTGTAACATATTTGTAATGGTTAATCTTTTCATTATGCCATAGCTAAGTCCTGCCGTAATCTGTTATTTTATGCATATAACTTATACAAAACAGTTTCGATGTTTGACATCTGCCAGGCGTGCCGTGACGGATCAATTTCTTTTTTCTAAATTTTATAGGTTTTAGCGTTTGATCACCATCTCACCTGATGCTAAACAACGATGATTTCCAAAATTGTAAAAAAGCGCTAAGAGGATAACAGACTGGCTATCAAATCAACACACCTATAGGTGCGTGGCGACATATTGATGTGAAGTATCTATAGGCGAGGTTAAACCTGATTGTTGGCATGGCGACTATGTGAGACATGGCGACGTTATGCCACTCTGAGCTTGCGTACATATAGTGTGTGTAGTGTTGTTTACTACGTTATAAATGTCGATGTTTCACATCTGCCAGGCGTTCCATGACGGCTCACAATTTTTTCCAACTTATGAGTGATAGCTACTAGACACAAAGACTTAGAAAAAGAACTACGACCATGATAGTTTCATCAAGATCATGATAACAGCTCCGACTAGTTCGCAAGGATTCGAACCTAAGTCGATCGACACTGTGTCTGAACATGCTAACCACAGTATAGAATGTAAACACTAGCCACATAACCATCGTAGCTTTAATATATTAAAAGTTAGTAAGTTTGGATGTAGGCACCCCTCTCTGGAACTACTGACCCAATTCTAACAATTCTTTGCCTGACTGCTAGGAAGTTTCACAATAAATTTTAAATTGTATTAAACGTGAACGAAATCGCAGGCGGCTCTTAGTATTATTATAAATAGCTAAATTACAAGTTGCTAGTCAGTAATAAAGTATCAATGGGAATTTTATTTTATATGCGTGTTATTTTCTAAATGATAAATTAATTAAACACGTTTTAAACTATTGTATACATATTTGTAATCCGCCTACTGAATTCAGTTAAGTGAACAATAAGTTTAAGCTTTAAAAAGTTTTCCCGGCTATCGGAGCCACCATCCAGCGCATCGCCCGGTCACCCTAGTTTAAATAAGTTATAAAATTCATGGGTCTTAATAAAATAAAACCACGCGGTCTATGTCTCTCGTTTTTCAACGCGAGATCTCTTCGGACACAGCGCGATCTAGTAACTGACTTTTTGCGCGATAGACAGATTGACGTTTTCCTCATCCAGGAAACGATGTTAAAACCGAGTATGCGTAATCCGAGAATCGCGAATTACTGTATAGTCAGGAACGACCGTGTCACCCGCGGGGGTGGCACGTTAATCTATTTTAGGCGTTCGTTGTATTGCATGCCATTAGATCCGCCCGCGCTAACCAATATGGAAGTGTCAGTGTGTAAATTAGGTATGACCGGCCACTCGAATATTATTTTAGTTTCCGCGTATTTGCCACCGAACAAAGAATTGCTAAGATCCGATTTGCAGGCGCTACTTAATTTAGGAGACTCAGTTATTATAGCGGGGGACCTCAATAGCGGGAACGTTATCTGGAATAGTCCGTGTACCTCTCGTAACGGGAGGATACTCGACGAACTAGGTAGGGTTCTCGCGTTTGACGTCATAGCCCCTTCGGAACCCACGCACTATCAAGATCATTGCCGACCCACAGTTCTAGACATAGCTCTCTTAAAAAATATCACGCTTCCTGTACGACTCATACAAGTCGTACACGAACTTGATTCACATCATCGCCCGGTTGTTTTACAGTTAGGTTACAATTCAGACTTCACCCCGCCGTCGGTTAGGGTGGCGGATTACGCGAAACTCGTTCAATATTTTAAAGAAAATCCATCGTCTAGTAGTTTAGACAGGATTCCGGACGTGTTGGTGTCTAAAGCCGACGCGGATTCGGCCATCGATTCCCTGGTTGATTATCTCCAGACCGCCGTCAGGGTGACCTCGAAAGAGGTACAAGCGGCGAACGATCGCCGTTTTATACTCCCTGACGACGTGAGAGCATTGATCACGGAAAAGAACGCCGCGACTCGAGCTTACGACGCTTACCCGTCTGTAGAGAATCGCAATCGTTTACGTTCGTTACGAAAAACAGTCAAGTCTCGTATTTCTGAGATCCGAGGTGACAGGTGGGACAGACTCCTGGAGGGTCTCCAGCCTTCTCACCTGTCGTACTGGACTCTAGCGCGAACTCTCAAATCAGATATGGTCACTCCAATGCCTCCTCTCGACAGAGGCCCCGGGTTGCCTCCCGCGTTCGATAGCATAGACAAAGCGGAATGCCTTGCCGCAAGCTTAGAGAAACAGTGTTCGCCAAACACTGATAACACTGACCCTTTCCATAACGGATTAATCGAATCAGCTGCTGAGCATGTACTCGCGTCTCCTCCGGCGGATACCC
>JACEII010000003.1:10201400-10278170 GCA_014332785.1 Antheraea mylitta
AGGAGTTGTTGAGGCGTGTATGCTTGGTACACATATACGGTTCAACAACTCATACATATATGAATAGTTAGCTAGGTTAACTAAGATAGGTTGCCAAAATAAAATCGGCTGAGTGCCTTAAGCGCTCGCCTTAGTAGTCCGGTGAGGATGTAAAGACCTTGCTGGGTCAATAGCGTAGACATTTCGAAAAAAAAAAAAAAATTTAAATAGTTTACACATAAGCAGTGCACGTTTGCACTTACGTAATGTAAACAAGTTTTATTATGCTAATTTGTTTATGCTAATTTTCAGGCGCTAGGATTGTAAAATTTAATTGCTGAGTTGACTGAGTATATTATATAATTCGAGAACATACAACATCTTATAATTATGTCACTCGCCAAGTTTAATTCATTGATATTCGATTTAATAATTGTTGTTTAAAACTTGTCTTTAAGATTTGGTAACAATACTTGATGCAGTTGGACGATCGCGATTACTCCAGTAGAAAATTACATCATAGGCATTATACTAGGCACATACACACTAACATATTACTGCTATTATTATGAAAATAATTTGTATTATGATATCATTCGTCAAAAACGTCCAAAGAGTATTTACGTCAAACACTAAATAACATTTTAAAAAAAGATGATTACGTTTTGTAGTATTCTTATTATTAATTGTTACGTCATTCTACATATCTATGTAAATAATAATTACTAAATGACCGGGAAAACTGTTTTAATATATTCATTCACTACACAATATAAAATGAGAAAAATAATACAACTTGAAATGAAGTTTTTCAATATTCATTTTAATTGAAATGACTACATAATGACAGTATTATTCAATTACAGCTGAAATGTTTATTACGTAGTAATTATACTATATCCATATTATAATTTAATATATACTTTATTTAATTATTAGCTTTTGTGTTTAATTTATTTTATTGTCCCTGTAAGTAGAACCAATAACGCACAATCATAGATGACATACTTATATGTCTTTATTCAGGGATTTTTACATGTAGTCGGGTGAAGCTTTTAAGACCTTGCTAGGTCAATAACGTAGAAAAGAAAAAAAAAAGGATTCTAACTAAAAAAAATAACCGAATGAGAATTATAGTTATATTGTTTATTATTTTAATAAAAGATATTTCTCTTCTATATTAGGATACATCGTACAAAATTAATCATTTACATTACCATAAGATATTGTTTAATCGTCCCTTGATTTTATGGTATTCTTATAACGAATACTGTGTTTTTCTTAAAATCAAACTTTTAGTATCAGAAAATGAACTTTATTGCAGATAATATAATGAATAATTCAGAATGTACAATATCAGCAAACTGTACACGTTCAACAGGTTTATTTATAAAAATAACCGTTACATTAACGTCAACGGGAGTGTGGGATTGACAAGGGATAGCACATAGCACATAACTACTACCGATAACTGAGACAGATATTTTAAAGTTATACTATGATTTAGTATTAATATGTGTACTTGATAATTGGTGTAATTACTGTTGAAAATTAATCAGTTTTTATTCAAAACTCATTACGTATATTGAAAGACAAGTGAAATGAATTTTGTGTGAGGTTTCTTGTTAAATGGAACACGCTAACTTTAGAGGTTATGTTTACAGAAGAGTTTGAAGACTATTGGTTACAAGTGAGTAAAACTGATATTTATTTTGTTCACAATTTTAATATGAATTCTATATACATATATTGGATTTGTTTGTGGGTATATTAATTAAGACAAAGGCAAGTAGTACCTATAACAATATGAGAGACCGCAAAAACTTAGCTAAGCTGGATTTATTAAGAGACCGGCATAAATAAAATAATAGAAATGATGAGAAATTGGTCATGAAGACCAAGCGCACTAAGACCAATGACTGTTTTTTTAGGGGTAATAGTGTTAGGTTTTAAGTCTCAAAGCACGCAAGCAATGGTTTTAATGTCTAAAGGTCTAAATTTATAGGGTGGATCAATATGTGAACGGTGGTGACGTCTGGAAATGACGCCCGTTTCTGTGCATTCGCCAAAATAGATGTAACTATATATGTTCATATTTTTTTATTATCTGTAATGTTATGTATGATGAAAAGATAAACCACATCGAGTTTCTTGCTGATTCTTCTTGATCACTGGTTTGTATTCCTAGCCATTGGTAGTTTTGACGTTCATAAGTCCTTTCCTACGGCCTAAGTTAAATAAAAAAAAATTGATTTTACCAGATGTCATTGCAAGAATAGATTTTTTTTAAAACAAACCATGAGGACGAATATGGATATCACCCAAAATATTCGAAAAAAAAAAACTGTTTTTTTTTTTTGTTGACGCAAATGTTAATAGTTACTACCATTTTAATGGTCGTTGGAATTCGATAACAATTTCTTATCTTAATAGTAATTATGTAAAGGGTTTTGCTTATTTGGATAACATATTTTCTATTTGTATAGCTAAGTTATTTCTTATATTTACTCCTAAACTCTCAGTGTTGGTATCTACTGTTACGTGAATCAGTTACATTTTTTCGTTCAAGTTGAATCCCAAAAATTTGTACGAAAACTTTTAAAGAGCCGAATTGCTTTTTCGAGTATATTAATCCAAAAATGACCCTAGTTCTTGAGAATATTTCATACAGATTTTCAAAACAAATCTGAAGAAAAAGTAACTACTATTGACCTAGTTACAACCGGTTATGCTACTAATTTTTGTATATTGTGATCCAAACTTTGTATATTCGCAATACGCAATTAAATACACTGGATTATATTATCTAAATAATATAGTAATAATATGACGTACTTTAACATGAATGTAGTGTGTAATTTACTTTTATGCACAATTAAAATATGTAATAACAAATAAGTCATATAAGTTAGCCGGTATTGATGATTAGATGTATTTGTCAATTAAATGTTGAATGTTAATTTATTACTAGCAACCGCCCTCGACGTCCTTTGCGTCAACTATAAAACTTAATACCAACTGAATGTAATATCACACAGAAAAGTACGTATTGTCCCTTGACAATCTTTTTGATTGCTCTAAATATATCCTTATGTTCGGGTTTGTATATAATACGGCCAAGAGTTTAATACAAAATAAAGTTCAAAAACATGTTAGAGGAGTATAAAACTGTTTTCTTCTTGTCTCTGTACTATTTGTATTTGTACCTAAGTTTGTGTTCTGGACATCGATCAGAATTCAGAAAAAGATTGGTAACGATTGTACCTTTGTATCCGTGAATGAATTTTTAATATCAAATCAGTACTTTCAAAGAGAACTTCCTGATAAATCTTTCACAAATTTTATCTTTTTTAATTAATAACGGTACCATCTTGGCGAGTTATTGCAAAATGGCTAAAGGCAATTCTTCTCCATAAAAACTCTTATAGGTATGCTGACTTGCATGCTAAATGCTTAAATGGTGTCTTGATGACAGTATAGTACAAAAGTCAATAGAGATTCAACAATTAACTTTCGTAATTGTATACAGATTCGAATGCAATATGTTTTAAAAGACCTAATCTATGTTTGGATACAAGTGGAATTGTTTTGTTACAGTTACCATTAGGCTTATCAAAAATTATTTTAACAAGCAGTCTTTTGTGATCAGTCTATCCCAGTAAAGATACTACCGCCAATTGTCTTGAAGTCAGTAAAGATATTATCAATGCGACGCAGTATGAGACGTACGTACATCTGGTTGGTTCATTAAAAAGAGGATCCAGGTTAAACGATCTAGATAATGATGTGAACATAGTGAGTGATAAGGTACTTAAAATATCTATATTGAAGTCACCACAGGCTAATCCTCGCTTATTACTATTACATATTTTTATTAGAAGTTCCTCCATCTCTTGTATGAATGAATAAATAAAAGTAATGAATAAATATTGCATGATAGAAGTCTATATAAACAGCGAATATTATTCATCTCTGCACAAGCCACTTCCTAAACACGATCTATTGATAAATTACATATATCTCTTTTATCTTTATATTTTAAATTATCTTTAAATAATATAATACTAGTGGGCGCCCAGTGGTCGACATTCGACCATTGTTAATTGATTTTTTAAAGTTTGAACTTTATTAGGGTTCTTTTGTCAAAGAGTATACTTCTATAATCAAAGGTTTTCATCATGGCTACTCAGTTCTTTGCCATTTGCCATGATTTTTAATTATATAAGCATAAATAAAATCTACGTGTAAATGAAAATGAAAATTAATTATAACTTTGAAACAAAAAACAGGTGGTAAAGCTCTCAAATTCTAAGTAAACATAACTTTAGGAAAATATAGAAATTTACCGCAACCCATGACACAATTTTCAATTAATTTTACACGACACCATGGGTGGGTGGTATTTCTCGGTGATATTGAATTAAATGTAGTCTATTCAATATGAGAAATAGTAATATGCCCAGTATCATCTTTTGAAAAAGTAATAAAAGATACACAGTCCAATCAAATGATGAATCCAAAACAAAAATGTTTTAATACTACCATTAAATTTTGAAAATAAATTCATTTTTGTTGCTACATCAGGTTGAACTGTTACCTAAAAATTTTGATATCCAATAAAACCAAGGATAATTAATTAATAATTATTTCAGTGTTTCCATAAATGTACTAAAGATAAATTGTTTATCAGTTAAGTCGTTTTACAAATATTATAATAATAGTTATATGTTTTAATATCATTGTTGTATGTAGGATGAAAAAGGGTAATTAAAACGTAAGAGTAAAAAATACATACAGTCGAGCAAAGCAACCTCCTTCGCAACCTTTTTTGAAGTTCGTTATTGACGGCTGTCAAAATGTCTCTTTTATTTATATGTGTGTATATGTTGTGTAAAATTCAAGCAGTAGTGTGAGTAATGCATATTTTAATTAATTTAATGTACTTCTAATGCATTTTAAATAAAATAAATAGCTTTCTGCACTTATCCGCCATATAAACTTCATGCCAAATTTCAAGATCACTCGTTTACGCGGTTCGTTTAAAAAGGGGTACAAAGGTTTTGCTTCACGTATTAATATACAAATCATTACCACCGATAGCGATTGTTCTAGTAAATACACTGGCAACCCAAAAAAGTAATCCGTGAATTACACTTTGGTATTACACTGATTTTGGTTAACAAGGGTTTCATCATTAGATATACTATTTTTTTTTTCAAACTGACTACGCTATTAACCCGGCAAGGTCTTAACAGCTTTACCGAACTCCTAAGGCGAGCGCTTAAGGCACTCAGAATATACAGAAAAGCAAGCATGCAAACTGCAGACTGCATTGAAATGCAAACTAATTGCAGTCCTTCGTAACTATAAGGTACCTAAAAGTAAATAAAAACAAAAAAAAGAAAGTCATCAACCTTTTAAATGAACATAGTAGTATAACACTTAGTATTATCCAATAAAATTTTATATACGAACCGTTTGTAGCAAGATAAAAGTATGTTTATAAAACCGGTTAAACACGTGATTCTTAGCTAATGGATTATTAATACTGCTAGCAGGGCAAATGCACTCGCGATAATAATAAATACGTATTTTTACGGGTAGGTATCATTATTGTAGCAACTACGCGCTACGCTATGAACAACCTCTGTTTATTTAGTCATAGTTCCTTTCAATTACAGTGCGTAATGAATCAATTATCCGTTGCGGTTAGTATGACACCATCTTTCATCATCCTCAAAGCCTTACGCTAGAGCTATTATGATTGATTTGTGGTGTAAGAAATACAATTTAATATCATATGCTACAAACAAAATATAATTTTAACTTGAGCTCGTTCATTCACATTATAACTATAGAAAAACTATTTATCTCCATCCATTTAGCTAAAAAACGTCCACTGCTGGGTATAGTCGACTGCAAACATCGCTATGACGTCCAGCGTGTTTTCACGACCTTCAATAGGTCCTTAATCAATGGATTTAACCACACTGTGCTTTGTGATGTGTGGTTGCCATTTGAGAAATGTTGCCAATTAATTACTTTCTATATGGCTTTGAGCTTTCTTATGTTGCGCATTATTACTTTCTATGTCTCAGAATACTTGTGCGTGTACTGGATTAGAATAACATCCACACCTTCTCACCCCATAAATGTCATAAAAGATACCTAAGTGACAGTTAAAGGACAAGTGTCCTTGCAGTACTTTTATAACCAAGCTACG
Source organism: Antheraea mylitta (assembly GCA_014332785.1). NCBI lineage: Eukaryota > Metazoa > Arthropoda > Insecta > Lepidoptera > Saturniidae > Antheraea > Antheraea mylitta. Next base: position 10,207,603 of record JACEII010000003.1, read on the forward strand.
AAAGTCAATTCGCGACTCGAAACAACCCTATCATGAGAACGATAACAAAAAAAAATTCTTATAAATTATAAAAATGAACCGGCAAAAATAAACAATATTGTCATACACATTGGCTTATTAAGTAATCTTGTTTACCCAGTTTCTGTCTTTCAATTGTAATTTGGTAGTTGCCACATCAGCTTTGGAAGTAAAGAACAAAACTACTGGTTCTTATTATAAATATAAAACGTAGTTGTTTAAACACCAAAGGAATAGACGGGTACGCCAAAATTAAATCCATAAAAAAAATTAAAAGTACTGATTATTTCTGAAATACCACATTGTTAATCTTATTAAGTCCTTGTATAAAAATTGTGTTTTAAATACCACCTAATCATAATATTACTATTTTAAAGTTACACAAATATCCAATCATTGAAATTGAAATACGACATTTGCTATTATGTGTCTTACATCTTAGCAATAAATAAAACAATATAATATTCGTGGGCTAATTTAAAAATAAATTTGATATGAAGTTTTTAGGGTCATAAAAACAGCTTGAAATTGTACAAGGTCAGAAAATACCGAGTATAATGTCATAATTTTTTTTTTTCGAGATGTCTACGCTATTGACCCAGCAAGGTCTTAACAGCTTCACCGGACTAGATGTCATAATTAAATTCGTTTCCCGGTTCATAATCCATGCCAAAGGACTGCCGGAAAGCTCTGTATGAATTGCGGTTGTGTGCATTAACTTCGAATAGATTTATTTTCAAACGCTTTAATAAAGCAGGTCAAGACTGCGACCTGCGAAGAACGATGCAGGGAAAGTCACTCAAGCGTGGGCAAGTCGTAGATTTTTTTTGCAAGCCGCGTGTCGAATATCAAGTTTGCTTGCAATCGCATGCGCGGGGCATACGATCCGTCAGTGTTGCGTGAAACCTACGTTCACTTCGGTCGCGCGATTGGTTTTCGCGTCTAAAACCGGATAATTTTGTGTGCTTATGAATAAAGAACAAGTGTGTTTGTATGTCGGGTTGCGATGAGCGGCGCGGGGGTAGCGTCCCGCAAGATGGATCCCGTCTCCCTCCCGTCGGAGCTCCCTGTCAGATTTTACATGCGTGCGCTCCGACAGTACCAGAAACTGGTCGATCTAAAACGACTTTCTTCAAAAGACAAAGTAAGAATATTATTGTATCTTTCTTTATATTGCACATTTTCCTTATCGCATATTTTGATAACTACTTAATTTTCATACAATTTATTATTCATTGCGCGTTCTGAATCTAGTTCTAAATTCATTGTCTTTATTTTGAGTATTGAAATCTTATTCATGTAAACGCTGTCTTTCGTTGGAAGATTATGTTAGGTTATGTACTTTTTCCTTAATTTAGTAATATTTGTAGAGGTAACATTTTATAATGCATAGCACGTACTCGGTGAATTGAACACGATTATAACTATTATGTTGTCAGTAAGAATGCTTATCGTGTCCGTTATAGGTATCTACATGTATCGATATTTTAAACGAATTGTATTTGTACAAGAATAATATTTATAAACATATATATTGCATATCAGTTGTAAACTCTATTTCAGATTTGTACCCCAGATTCTAATGTTAACTATAATAACTGTATTAAAATTATTATTAACATAATTACCCCTTAAATGTAACTGGCTAACTTGTCTTGTGTTAGCTAACTCTACTTTTATACATTATTCAAAAATTAGCAAAATCAATGTTATATTATAGGCATTGCACTCTGACATATCATGAAAGGTTATAATGTCTGTCTGTCTATCCGTTAATTTGCTTATAACTTGTACAACACTAAACCGATTTACTTCTCTAATCTCTTCGTCTTCTCATATATTTTTAAGTATATATTTTCCTTTTGGTCAGATTTTAGTATAGGCTTTGTTACTTTAGATAATATATTAAATAAGCTATGAGGCTAACAAGTCAATAAACAAGTAACTTTTGCTGTTTCAACTATGAACTAATGTAATGCACGATTGTCTACAATAAAAATACTGAACAAATTGGGCGATATCATCAGCGAAGTTATTTCTCAATTACAGTGACCTTTATTTCTTACCACCAAGTCGTTGTAAAAATGTTAAACGTGTTATTAAAAACATTAATTTTATCCGAATAAAATAATTTCGTCATCTTAGTTGAATTTGTCACTTCTTTAAGGCATCCCATTTGTTCCATTGTTTGAGTAATACATATTCTCTAAAAATACCCGATGTTTAAAATCATACTTAAAAATACCTTAACAATAATTCTGTAGTCCACGCAAGCGAAGCCGCGGACGCTCGTAGTATATTAATTGTATTCTGCTAAATAAAATTAAAGATGAATATTCTTATAAATTCATTCAATTGACACTTTTTTTCGAACTGACTTACACTGCAGGCCTGACTGGTCTTTACAGTTTTATCGGACTTATTGGGCGAGCGTTTGTGGCAATCAACCTTTTGCCGACAAGCACAGGGCCACCTAAAGGGTCGAAAGTTGGCATGGGTTGTTGCCTTGATTGTAAGCCGTTTGGCAACAAGGTCAAGGGCGCCAAGTAGCTGAACCTTGATTGCAACATCGCGACTGTTAAATTTGACTAAGCTAAGGTAAACTGGTAACATGTATATGTGTTTGTAAGAGATACACGTGTGCCTCACGAACTCAAATATGTGAACTCAACTAAACTAACCAAATTTGAAAAAAAGGGAAAAAAACCTCTTCCATCCTGTGTGTATGTGCACGTATGTGAAGGTGATCTTTATTTTGAATGTTGCGCTAATGAGAGAAAAATTTTAGTGTCACTGTATTGTGTTAGCAGCGTGCTCAAGGGCGATGTAGGCGAGTCGCTGCTGAGGGTAGGTCACAACGAGTGTGCGTGAGAAAAATTCACCACCAGATCATGACAACATGATCTGTAATTACGCGGACGTGGGCACACATACGTTAAGTTTAAAGAGTCGGAGGGGTATTGATCGTCCTCTAGCCTTGTTACCGGGAGGCTCGGAAAAGAGCTTTCGCGGCCATCTTTCATAGCGCAGGATATTCGGTACGGTCGTGTAATTCGCGGTGGATACAACTAACAGGCTGGCATGATGCACGGCTCTATCGAAATAACTGGTCTAGACGGACTTTATGTACGACCAAATCGACGAAAATTACAAGCCCATATGGAGATCGATTTTCCGAACATACTAACCGCTTTCAATAATTAGCGATCTTGTAAAATCCACTTACGAAAGCGGAGGTCTCACATATGAGCAAAGACGAGATAACTGTATCAGAATGGAGCGGATGCACGACTTATAAAGCATGAGCTTATCTCTTCGAGCATTTCGGTGGATGCGAGCCATTCATGGCCATGACCGGGTTTGTTCCGGACTCTATCAACGTGAATTCCCTATCTAAGCAGTCACGCAGGTACTTGAACTGGGATACCTATGGTATAGAGACTCCGTATACATTGACGGGAACCGGCGAAGACATGACTTTCTTTTATTTTACGGTATTGAACCTTCTTTAATGAATTTTTCCATATTTGTATATATTCATCCATATATTTCTTGATAACCGTAATAACAAATTCGTAATGAAAAGAAAATATTTTGAACTTTATAGAAAAGTTCAGTTGGGTATGTTCACTTCGTTAAAAATAAAATACAGTTTAAAATATGTTATTTTTATTATTACGGTATCTACTGCTACGAAAAAAAAACATATTTTGAACGGCATGAAAAAATTCAACGGAGAATGCTATAAATTACTTTATAACGGGAAATTTGATGTATTAGTTAACGTATACATTTTTCTTAAATTTCAATGTTATTATTAATGTCGTAGGTAGGTATAATTAGAAGGAACGATCGGAATTACCACTTTGTTTCAATGAACTAAACCGTCCATATAACGGAATAAATTTTAAGGAAAACTGATTTATTCAACCTTTACAATTACTTTAAGCCTGAATAATACTTTTCGGACAATCCAATTATCTAAATCGCTATTAAACCTCAGTAACATACAAAACTAACTAGTTTTTTCTCAACACGAGAAGCAAGCAGGACTAATATCAGTGTTTTACAGCTTCATAGGAGTATATCAGTGTTTTAATCATACGACGTGAGATGTATAGGAACGGAACGAGATCTTACTAGTCCGTGTTACATTAATTTTATTCTTGTTTTATATAGAATATAAAACCTTGATTTATTTTGAATGTAAAAACTGATGAATAAAAATTTGAATATTCTAATGAATCGGTCCGCGTATTAACTATTCAACATGATCACTAAATTTCTTAATCCATAGAATATGTTTATATGTATTCGGTACGTATACTTAGTCTGGCCATAAATACTGTTACAATTAAAAATAAACAAAATATTACATTTCAATTTGGGATCTGTCATTTTTATACAATTATCATTGAGTTTTCTCATTTTGGCGCCAATACATTATATAATATTTTGCGATATTCAAATGGAGTGGGGTGATAAAGAGAACCGTATCGCTGTGATTGCATTACACGAATTAGGTATGGAACTAAATATGATAATTCGAAGTCCCCAAAACAATACGTACGAATGGCAGGGAAGAATTTTCTCATGAAAAGAGTACGTGCTTCTATTGATAACTGCCCTCAACGTTTAAAGGACTGTATTGCAGCCAATGGAAACCACTTCGAATAGGCTTTTTATATTTTAAATTGTTTTATATTTGTGTATTAAACTAACACATTGTAAAAGTAATAAATGTTATTTGCAATAGAAAATATTTTTTTCTTTGTTTCACTATTTATGGCAAGACTAGGTATACACAGGCGCATCGTTTGTTGTCGAATATTGATCGCAAGTACAGAGCACGTCTCGGCTTTCCGTGTCCGAATCACTTCCTGTTGCGGGGCTCTGAGCCACAGTGTAAATATGAGATACAGTACGGAAACTACCTACAAACGCTCTAAAACGGCACCTGAAACAAACATGCGCATCCTCGAAAGGTTTTAACAGGCTATCGACAGCACCGTCAACATCTTAGGGGTCTCGTCGATGCGAATGTTTGTATGAGTGTGCTGATACGAGCGTTTATTGATAGTTCTGTACTGTCTCTTACATGAATACTGTGTCTGAACTGCGTGTTGCCACGCCTCGGTATGTCAAGCTTCCCGAGGCAACGACTGACACGCGACTTACAGTCACTGTATTCTGTTAATTAGATATTTCCGGCTAAATCTATTATGTCATTAAAACAACCTGTACAACTAAATACAAAGTATTAGCCTAAATTCATAAGCTGCTTTAAAACGCAATGTTTATTTGGATATGTGGTTTACGCGTCATCTAGAGTCTGTTCTCTGTAAAATGTGTACAAGAACTGATTGCGAAAACATTACCTTTAAATAATTTTTTGTGGTTGTCCTCAGTTTATTAATAGCGCTTGTTAATGCATTTGCACGGACAATAAATAAAAAAATACATAGCCATACCAATCTGTACGTAATTTAAAATACAGTTATAGATATACTTAGAAGGCAATAAACATAGAATAACAGGAAATATTTACTTATTTCATAGTGTTCATATATAATAATATTATTTAATTTGAAAAAAAAAAATTGTAATAGAATTGTATTTACGATTTTCATCTGTTCTTTTTTTACCTGTAAATTTCTTGGATACGTGAAAGTAATTCTGCAGGTTTTTATTGTTTGTTTTTTTTTTTTCTTTTTTTTTACAAATTTTATATTCTGTTTTTTTTTTTGTTTGTTAAGAAAAAATATTATTGAGTTGGCAGACCTTCATTCCATAAGTTTGAGTGGTAATGGCGGATCTCGACGTAAGATGTTAATCTAATTGATAATTGTTACACTTATATTGAGATGGTTAAAAGCAAAATAATAAATACAGTATAAACAAACCTCTTTTCATATTAATTAGCCACGTTTTTGTTACACCCCACCAAAAGATATCTAAAATATACATGTATAGTTGATACACGTGCGTAAATTATTGTTCGATAACTTTGACGATAAAACGCAATTGAGAAACATTGTTGATAATATACTTTCAGTTTAAGTATATTTTAAAGTTATAAATACTGATAGTTTGTTTATCTTATTTTTTAAACTTTCTATTTTTGTACATGATATAATATTTGTTTAAATAACAATTACCTGCGGCTACAGACGCGTTTTTCTTGCAGTATACAATAACCCAACATGCGCATTTAACGTCTCACAGTCGGCACATGAAAATGAGTGCATTATGCAGTTTTTTGTTCGAACTGCACCATTGGCCTAGCAAGGTCTTAACAGCTTAACCGGACTATGAGTGCATTATGCAGTCATTTCAAATAGTCTCGCGTCGCTTGCGTCCTTGTAAAAACAACTTTAAATAATTCGGATAAGGTTGAAATTGCAAAACCATAAGTTTATCGTATAACTATAAGTGTATTAGGGAATATTTGCGGCCGGTTATGAGTGCCACTTTTATTCGAATGTGTGTTTTGGATTTTTATATGTCAATGGCAGTCCCTAAATATTTTCGATTATTATACTTTTTGATTTGATTATTTTTTACTTTCCTTTACTTATAATATCCTGTCTCATGATAATATTGTTGAATCTGTTATCATTTTGCTTGTGAGAAAATTAACAAAAAGGCTCTTAGATTTTTGTTTACTATTAAAAGTTAATTGTTTTAGCATAGCATGAGAATTTATGAGACTTTTCAACAGGATTTTAAGTAAATCTCTCCATTAGTATTTAAATGTTTAAAAAATATATTTTCAAATTTGTAAAACAAAGTAATTTGAAAATCGGTAACGAGTTATGATGTTTAGACTATCAACAAAACCATATCATAAAAATAGTCGCAATTAATTCATCATTGCTTACTTCGACAAATATGTAACATGATGTTATTTAACTATTTCACATGTTTGATATTCCGAAATTTCGAAGCGGTCCAAAATTAATTTAATTATTCCAGCGTCAAACTAAATATGTAAGTAAAATATTAAAGACGACGTGCTACAAATTCGCTTATCTACATAAACTATTATCAAGTAGTACTGCTAAAAGCATTTAAGTTAACACTCTTATCAAAACCATTGCCAAGGCGATCCAGCTTAGCAAAACATTATTTTCTCCGACTGACTGCGGTGCTTACGTCAGTAATTTAATCGAACGTAAATGAAATTCGTCCTTTGTGAATAATCTTTAACTTCCCAATTGCTTACAACATGATTTTAGGTTTACTTTGACCCATATATTTATTGCGATTGACTCAACAAGCTGGAAAATTTCAAAACTGATTTTGCTGCAAAAACATGTTGAATGCTACGATGATTTTAACTACCTACTTCATATTGCCACTAAATCTATGGTAATGAAATTATGATAGGGCAATGCACAGAATTTATTACTGTTTTATAATGTTATTTTTAAACACAGAACCTCGTCTAAAAAAAAGATAATTATATCCTTGATATTGAATATTTTCATTCAATTTTATCGCAATCTTTATATTGTATTAGCTATTTAGGAAAATTTATTATTATTTTAGTTTATATTATGTTTTTCTTTATAGTATTTTGATTTCGTTTGTCTACCACATAGCTCATGCTGTGGCAGCTTTTAAAGATCAATGCACTTATATATTGTTCATATATAGCGTTAATTCATGTGTGGCATATTGATTAGTAGCTGTTCTTTAACAAATAAATAAATAGATATCAGTAACATTTATTTACATTACGCGAAAGTATTTATGGTTTCTTCATATATTGCCAAAGCTATGCCAGAACACGCTATCAACTATCAACTAGTTTCACACAAAACAGCATATTTATATTATATATAAATATATATACGTGAAATAACAGTGCTTGCATTGTTGTGTTTCGTTCGGTCAGTGAGAGAGCCGGAGGCCCACGTCCCTTCCTCTTTCCTTCTTTCCCTTTCCTTCCCCTCCCCTCCCCTTTCTCCCATATACAGGCTGGCAACGCACTTGCGACGTCCCTGATGTCGCTAGTGTCTATGGACGGTAGTGATCACTTAACATCACGTGACCCACCAGTTCGTTTGCCTCCTTTGATATATATTTATTTTTGAGTACGGACTTCAATTAATATAGATGTAGCAGGAGAAACCATATTTAGATGTATGTTTACTTGAACATAAGATGGATTCTCCGAGAGCGTTCTCAAAAAGACTGTTCATGGGATGACGATTTTGAATATTTTCGTACATAATATTATAAGACCATCTTGGAAGCAGTATAACAATGGTAATGAAAATGTTTTATGTTTCTTTTTTTATTATATCTATCTTAGAAGTACTTTATAAGTATAATAAAAAAACTAAAAGTGGTAAACGCGTTCCCGGGTTGATAACTAATTGATGTATATATACTTAGTAAATATTGAATCCAAATGTGCTTACCACAAAATTATAATTTAATAGTAGGGAAACAGACTGGCAGCCCTTTATGCCATTATTTTCGCCTACTACTGGAGCCAGGAGCACTCTAGTGTCTGCGTTCGCTCAAAATTGTTTTCGGTCACTTGATCTGCGTTTTCGAAAATAACGCTAACGCTATCGGATAAAATATCGTAGGAAATTTGTAGCCAAATTAGTTTTTTTTTTTTAATAATACCATCGAAGTATTATTGTTTAAATAATACTGTATATAAGTTACAAAAATGTTTTTTCATGAAGATATAGCTATTATAGTAACGTTCGTACTACAGGATACGTTCCCCAGAAAACTTTCTTTTTTTTATTGAAGCACGACAAAGTGACTACACTATGCCTGATGTTAAGCATAGTACAATCCAAAAATATCGGCAACCACCGATAGACAGATTATCCATCACCGGTCGCCGCTGTCATGCCGGCCATAATGACGAAAGTCACCCGGTACTGGATATGCACAGGCTGATCCCGAAACGCGACACGCAGAAGCGAGTCACTATGATGGGCTTTTTCGCCCTATACATGGTGGTTGTGACCCAGTCGGGCTGTAAAACCCTACCACCCCGCTTTCGCCATTGCCTCTTTCGTTGATAAGCAGGGTGCACCACGTGCAGGTGAGGTTGGCTTGGGTGTCTCAAGTCTTAAGATGTTACTGCATATGTGTATTACAATAATTTAAAATTACATTCAATTTATTCTTGAAATATATTGTGTGATATACAGTTAAATCAACTAATTCTGGTGTTTTATTATAGTTAACTACTCTATAAAATTACCATTCCAGTAATTGATTTCTTGGTGAAGTAAATTTTCCACCTTGGTGATTTTGAATTCACATACTAAAAGTGTGTTATTTATAGTTACGCAGTAACTCAATATTTCATAATGCATATAATCTATGTCAAATTAACTAAAATTAATTCAACAGATAAGGCTACAGGACACAGATTATAAAATATGCCACAGATATCATTAATACAGTAATAAAAATATCATAATGTGCATATACATTTTACTAAATGTACCATAGTGACTTACTGTTCAATATTAAACCTGAATATGATTGATTCCTTTTATAGGTATCGATGTTTACATACAAAAGAAATTAGCATTCGTTCCACTTTCACCTCAAATGCTACCAACTTCATATGATTCTTTTTTTGTCCACGCAATATGAATACAAACACTAGGTTCGTTTGTAAAGATACGAAGAGAGGTATTTAGAATAACCCGAGTAGTCTCTACATAGTCTTAGGTAATAGCTGATGAAGTGGTTACAGAACCTTATAACTTATCATAATTATTTATCAGGCATGCTACAATTATTTTGTAAATGTAAACATCTAAAAAGTAGCTTCTAATATAATTTGATAAAACTATGTTTTTTTTTGTAATAGTAAGATATAAAAGTTTTTCTTATAAGAGCCACTGATGTATAAATCCATTATAGCTTCACTTTATTACTTGTTTCGTCATATCCTGTAGGTAAAGTTAGATAGGTTTACTACACCTTTGGATGTGAAACATCTATAGGCGGAGGGAGGGTAAACCTGATTAATGGCGTGGCGACGTGGCCCTTTGATAAATTCCGCCAAACACACCGCGCATGGGCCTAGTTGAATATTTGTATCTTCTATTCATAAAATAAATAAACAGTCATTATTTTATAGAACAAATTTGTAACGTATAGCTGATTCTTGTCATAATTTGTACTTTTATGCATATAACTTATACAAAACAATCTCGATGTTTCACATGTGCCAGGCGTCCCGTGACAGCTCATTTTTTTATTATATCATTGACATGACCACAGAGAATATTTTCTATTGTCCTTATTAATTTCCTTAATCCTTATTAATTATTAATTTGTAATGATAAATTCGTGCGGTGCCGCGGGCATTGTTAGTTAATATATAATATTACAATCCGAATATTGTATTTCATCATCAAATAACAAAAAAGTAGGTATAACATTATCATTTGTAACGTCGCGCGATTGTCTGACGCGTGATGATAATTTTGTTATTCTATAAAAATAGACTTGCATATGTCTTTTAAACATACGCTTATGTAAACATAGATAACCCTTGAAGTTGTCTGCACGTTATAAATTGATGTCATTGTTGAGTAAGATTTGCGATTCTAAATCGTAATGCCGTCCAATGTCGAATCCACATACGTTCGAACTTTTATTACTGTTAGAAGTGCGTGTAAATTGACGTTACCCTATGTCAAGTATATTAATAACTTTATAATTAAGTATTTAATCTTTGCCACTGTAATGTAATGTGTACAAGTGAATTGTATATAATTATGTCATTAGCTATTTCCCTTGACTTATTCTTTTTATATCATAGGAGCCAAATGAACAGGTGGGTCACCTGATGTTAAGTAATCACCGCTATCCATAGACACTAGCAACATCAGGAGGGTTGCAATTTCTTTGCCAACCTGTATTTGGGAGAAGTGGGGAGGTTTTGAGATGGGCCTTCGGTGCTCTCACTGACCGAACGAAACGCAACAATGCAAGCGCTGTTACTTCACGTCGGTGTTTCTGTGGGTCGGCTGATATTACCTTGGGTGAGCCGGCTCATTCATGATGAAATCAGTAATAGCTTCAGCATGGATCTATCACCTACCTTCATCGGTGTGTGTTTTGTATTAAATAGGCTCTTTTTCCCCACAAGAAAAAGTGCGTAATAAATATTTACGATGAAAATTAGTCTATGTCGCAATACGAAATCCAGGCTATATTCTAAGCTAAATTTCATTATGAATTAGTTCAAGTGATTAGTCGAGGAAATGTAAGAAAGAAAGTTGCATTCACATGGATGATATTAATATCGTTGTGGATATATTTAAAACATGGAATAATTTAAGGTTATGTACGTTTGTCATACCAGACTATTTTAATTAGTTTCAAAATCAAAAATTCTTTATTCAGTTTAGGTCCTAATAAGGCGCTTATGAACGTCAAAAACTACCTCCGTTTCGGAAAACAACCCAGCCATCGAGAAGAACCAGCAAGAAACTCGATCGGGTACATTTTTTTTACATACATTTCTAATTCATTTATATATACTTAATTTATGCATTAATATATTTCGTCTTTTTTGAAAACATAATAAAATACGAAAAAATTGAAACAAACAAACTCACATTCGCATTTTAAATATTAATTATGATTCAAAAATATAGTTTTTTTTATATTTCTCTATGTTTCAGCAATGTTCAATATTCGATTACATTTATTTTTGTATTTTTTAAATCATTACTAATCATTTTTACATTTACATATTACAAATAAAGTCACAGAAAAACGCAGTAATCTATCTATTAATAGTCAATTCTTATATAAAAATGCAAATGAATGTAAACAGATACCTTAGTTCATTCTCATAAGCATAATTTATTTGTACCCAGCCACCATTACTCTATATATGTTATTCGATTTACTACAGCTATAGAGTCAGTAATCGAGATAATGAGGAATGTAAACATTTGTCTATAACCACGCCTCCAACAACGATGGCAGTCTGATATGGACATAACATAAAACTACGTTAGGTTCCATAGTATATTAAAAAAATATATAATAACGTTTACAGCCGGTTTTAAGTATCATATACGTAGAACGGGGCTATCTCTAAATTCTGATGAGGTTGTCTCGTGTTGTTTGTGACGCAGATTACGATATCATTCGAAACTAAATATAACTTCTTCAACGATTAGAAACGTTTTATATAAAAACGACATTTCTTATAACATTTAATTTACTGTGGTCTAAATCGTTCCTTTCCTTAAACGAGTAGTTCTACATTATTTCGGTTCAATAATGTTACGAAGCGGAATAACATACTAAATGTCCCATAGAAATGAGAAGATTAATAAAAATACTCACTATCAAACTAAAACACACTTAAACACCTTGTTTATATAACAAATAGCGGTCCCTGCGGACGTTGTCCTGCTTTAATGATTTGAAAAAATCGTAATTGTCAACCGCAATGCCACCTAACGGGTCCAATTGTGAATCTAAACCATTTTAAGATCCACTGGAATACGTCCACAAAATTTCATCAAAATCGGTCCAACCGTTTGGGAGGAGTTCAGTGATATACACACGTACAGAAGAAATGTAAATAAAGATATTCACGATAATATATATTTTTTCGAACTGACTACGCTATTGACCCGGCAAGGTCTTAACAGCTTCACCGGACTACATCACGATAATATTAATTATTCTTATCTCTTTTATATGTATCGGACTATCTATATTATTAGAAATGAGCAACGTTTGTTTGTTGGTAGGAAGTAATCTCCGGAACTAATGAACCGATTTCAAAATTGTATTCCCCAATACGGAGCTACACTATCCTTGAGCGACTTAGGATATGTTTATTCTTATTTATTTTATGATCAAAGAATAGCAAGAAATGACGGATTACTATAAAAGACTAATCTTCATTTGCGTATACGACTTGAAAATCATTACTTATGATTGACAACCTGTCTGTTATACGCAAAGTGGACGTTACGGTTTCGTTTGCAGTCCGGTGAAGCTGTTAAGACCTTGCTAGGTCAATAGCGTAGTCAGATCGAAAAAAAGGTTTCGTTTGTTCAAAATATTGAGATACTGAAATCAATTTAAAACGATAGGTTATGAAAAGATTATCTTTTCATAATTTGAAATATACAAAAAAACCCTTTGTAGATAACTTTGAGCAAATTGAGATATAACCTCAAATTAAGGTTATCAATTTGGAAATCCCACAAGTTCTTTGTTTATGTATGATACAGAATTTTATCATATTAAATCAAGAAAAGTTCGTAAAAGATGTTTTATTTTCTGTTAGGCGCGGATCTTTACAATTAGTTTTACTTCTATTGTAAATTTAATTCATTACTGTTATGACGTGTCACCGTTTCTATGCTCACGCTATGCTAATACAATTTCCCTTAAAATATCCTAAACGGGAAAAACAAAATATAACGATTACCAAAGCATAGTAAGAAACGTGGTCGAGCGATTGACGCGAACGTAAGGCAACAAGGCCAAAAATTGTTAGAAAAAAATGCGGTGTAATTGAAACACTTCGGTTTTTGTGGCTCTACTTTAATTAAAATAAGGTTACTCACTGGACAAACAGATAGTTTTCTTTTAATACAATTCGTTTCTTACATTGAGCATTTAATAGTACGCTACTAAGTAGTACTTTAAACTACAGTATACTTAAGTTATAATTAAATATGTATTCGTATTACGTTAATGAATATCATCGGTAGTCTTAAATTTAAATTCAACATGTTTATTCGTATACTTTGTACATTTACTTGAAATAAATTATTAACCTGTGGTATGCGGTATCAATAGATATTCCTCGGATGTCTTTACTTCATAATGGAGAAAACCAACAGGTAATAATTCCTTACGAAGTTCTTAATAATCGATACGTATTTAGTGTGTATGATATAATCATAGTGCGTATATAATTTATTTTTTAAAATAAATCAAAAACTATATATACCAGGTGAAAGTTTAAACGCTCGCAGTATTCTATGATATGATACTTCATGGTAACATGTAACGTATAAAATAATAATATGAAAATAAGTTTCTACGAAGATTTTCAAAAGTATAAACACAATCGAGGTACAATGACCGGTGTCGAAAGCTACAATGGGCGACCCTGAGTTGATAACTTTCAATAATAAAACGGACAATAAACCTTTTTGTTTTATTCTTGACGTTTCCACGTTCCATTTCAAGTGGAAGTGCTATCACGTGACGGTTTTTTTTCGAACTAACTACGCTATTGGCTTAGGAAGGCCTTAACAGCTTCATCAGACTACGATCACCCGACGGTCATTGACACTGTGCTTTAACATAAACGCGTAGAAGATTGTGTACAATTTTTGTATTTTTCTAGATAATTCAAATATTAAATGCCAATTTTTTAACTTGACTAAGAACTAGAATCGAGTGCAGAGTATCATCCATAAATATTGCTACAGTCTAAACATTCATCGAATCTGTATGTCGAATTTAATATATGTCTGTAATGTAAATATTTCAATATACACTGCTAACAATACTACTTGGGTTGGACGTCTTGTAGTAGTTTTAAATTTATAAGCGGAAATGTTACCTGCTTCATCGGTAAGTTTAATGAAATCTTCGAAATCGAAAATCAATACTAGTGTTATAATGAAGTAAAGTTTGGGAGTTTGTGTCGTTGTAGGCGGTAACCTTGGGAACTACTGGTCCGATCTGAAAAAATGTTTCAGTGTTATATAGCTCATTTGCCTAGGAAGGTTATAGGCTATATATCATCACGCTAAGACCAAAAAGAGTGAAGCGCTAATTAAGAATGTTTTAAAATCAGTGTAGTTTTTCTCTTGAGAGCTCGCGCCGCGTGTTAGCGTTAGCATAAAGTAACTATTCCACGCGGACGAAGTCACGGACAGAGGTTAGTCATTTATAAATACGCATCCCAAAATTATTACGCAGTGTCTAATGGTTAATATTTGTCACGATAGAGTCCGTCTTGTAATTCCACTAAGATGAATCGACGCGCCTAGTAGATACATAATAAAGACGAATCCATTAATATATATTTTTATATTTATTCACGAGTTATATAATATTGGCATTCTTAGATGAAGAGTTTTCAAAAGTCTTTCATTACTATATTACGTCATATAAGGAATTCTTGTGCAAATTTTCATAATTTTAGAAACACTGTTTTTTTATCTCTAAGCGAGGATTCATTTTTTTGTATAACATGTCATAGTTGTACATGAATCTCTACGAGTTTTCGGATCAATATTACAAATTGATGGTGTCCGAAGCCCTCATATATTGGTTAAATTTCAATGCATCTCGTACACATTGTAAAGACAAATGAGTTACGATTCGGAAAAGGCACATTGTATTACAGTAACGTAGTAACGTGAATAAATTAATATACTATATATATGTAGATCTTATATTCGAATGGATTTAATCCTTATATGTAACAACATAATTGACAGCAATTAACTTGGCGCTTAGGTCCAGCGACCTCGGTACAATCTTATCATTTTATAAAAAAACATAACAATAAAACTATGACAACGTAATAATATGATGAACTCGATGATAAATCATACGATGTATCGCAAAAACAACTTGTCAAACTGTGTTCTGATTTTATACTAATACGGAGTTTTTTCATGTACCTACCTTAAATGAACTTAATCAACTGTGTATAAAACGAAAATGTAAGCCTTTTCTATTTTATTAACATATACATTAATTTTGAATACAAAACGTTAAATACACTTTAAACCTTATTTATCACAGATCAAGTGAATCAAATGTTAAAAACTTTTTCCTATATAGCTTACTGGCTGACCCGTGCCCATTTCGTTGGGCGGTAAACATTAATAAAAAACAATTTTTTGTCGCTGACATTTTTCTAGACGTTATTAAGTTCTACAACTTTTCTCCATAACTCAATGATATATATATCTCTTATCATTAAGCCAGTGTTCGTAAGAAACGTTTTCGTTCGACCGTATTTTCTCCGATTGCAAATCCGAGTACCACAAAAAAGTCTTTTCATTTTTCGGGTTAATATATAGCCTATGACACTCACAAATATTCTTTCTATTGGGAAAAGAATTTTCAAAACCAATCTAGTACTTCCTGAGATTACTCTCCTCTTTATAATATTAGTATAGATTAATATCTGATAATGTATACCCAACGTTTTACTTGACAAACGGGAATTATCAATAAGTACTTCGAAAAATTATTAATTCAACATAACTAATATCCTTACTATAAGAACACTGAAATTCTTTTTGATCCCATTAATGACCGAATAATTCTATTGAGTATTTATAAGTAAAAAATACATTATGATCTCTTCATTCTTTTTTATTCATAGACGTCCTACTTAAATATTTTAATAAAACTTATATATATATATATATATATATTATAATTAAGAGGAATCTAACCTCTAAATCGGTTCATTATGTCACCGATTTAGAGGTTATACACAGCCATAAAGACAATAACACCGCTAAAAAACCCACTCTACAATAGTAAATGGTTAATTTAAACAAAGATAATAAATGTTTAAGTCAAAATAATACTAAATAAATAAAAAACACCCAAGAGTTGCTCACAGATATAAATTTATACGCACACAATAAAAAATAACGAAAGTAAAAAAAGGTACAGACCAAGAGTCTGCAGAACAGAAGAAGAAGAAAGAACTCTAAATCGTATGTCAAAGAGCATCAACCCGTTTATACTAAGCTTGCCAAAATTGGTAGAATAAAAAACTTGAGAGGTGTCAAGGGACACCCGGATGGAACGAAGTTCCTTTCGATTAATTAGTGAAGGAATTGTAATAAATTTTTTTTTTTTTTTTAAGTTATAATATTTTTTTTTATTATTAACAAATATAATGTTATATAAACTTAATCAGTAGGCTCAATTTTCGTAATAATTGGCTTGTGGTAACTGAAGTAGGAAACATATGTTTGGGATCATTATTATTATTATTTACAAAAAACCTGTATACACTCAACAAAAATAATCGTCGCGACACCACACTGTTCAATGCGAAATAGAAATGAAAATATCTGGCTTGCTTTCTATAAGAGAGAGAGACAGACAGAGAAATATGCGACGCCGCACAGCTTACTATAGCAAAAAGTGTCGTGACAACTTTTCGTAAGAATTTTTTCCGTCTAGCCCCCTTTCACAACGCGCGATAAGGAACTTCGTTCCAAAAACTTGAGAAAAGACTCCATATATATCCCTCTCCGTTGTCGGATAAAAAGAAATATGAATTTGTGTTTCTAAATTACTCTATGGAGTTTCATCGATCGGGACAAACGACTTACATAAGTAGATAAATTTATTTGACTGTCAGATCTGTTTGTCAATGTTAAACGTAAAATATTCGATTCGAAGAAGTCCATATATATTAAGGACACGTGACATTTCGGCAGGTGATTTTGTGTTTCCGATTTGTTTCTGATGATTCTACGCTAGTTTCTACTATAAACTAACTACTAGTTAGACAGCAACTAAAGAAAAGAATAATAGTGAAACATGGTGACAAGAGTATGTTAATTTCTTCTGTTTTTTATAGGTGGTAGAACCACGCTGTAGTTATTACTGGCTTTAGCATGAATGGGTCAGCTCGCCCGGAGTACTACCCTCTCACAGAAAACCGACGTGAAGTAACAGTGGTTGCATTGTTGCGTTTCATTCGGTCAGTGAGAAGGACCACCTTTCTTCACCTTTCCCCTCTCCTCTTCTCTTCCTCCCTTCCCCTCACCCAACACAGGGTGGCAACGCACTTGCAACTCCCCTGGTGTTGCAAGTGTCTATCGACGGTGGTGATCACTTAACATCATGTGACCCACCCGTTCGTTTGCCTTCAAAAATAAAAAAAAAGATTTCGGATAGTGGTGCAATTAAAATGTGATAAATTTGTAGTTTGTGATATTTGACCAAGTTCTATTTTGTATATCGCTTACTTATATATACTATGTATTACTATTTTATTTTCTGAATCGTAACTGGTACGGTTCGAAAAGAATAGTCGTGTAATTATATTTATTATCTAGATGCGTTTTTATGAATATCTGTCTCACAAGTAATATAAATATTACAAAGCTCGACTATATACTTAAATATTATAATTAATCACACAAACTGACAAGCAGACAGGCCGTTCTTATTTATGTTAACCAGTTTCATTCCTTTTAAACGCTCGTCTAAATATAGTAAGTAGCATCATGTTTGTTGTGCGTGGTTACTGACGCGACGGACGCTGAGATATCTGATTATAATGATTGCGATACCCACAGTCTATGATAAAAACGATGATTTTATGTGTTACGTATATAGATATTTTATAAAAATCTAGTTTTGTACCATACAATTATTTGTCTTTTAGGGACGATCAATACATAAGAAAACATTGATGAGAACTTACATACTTTTATGAATTTAACTGAACTATCTATACTAATATTATAAAGAGGTAAAGTTTGTGTGTTTGTGACGTTGTAGGGGGTAATCTCACGAACTACTGATCCGAATTTAAAAAAAATATTTTAATGATATATAGCTCCTTTATCGAGGATGACTATATCATCACGCTAAGACCAATAGGAGCAGAACACCAATAAAGCATTTTTAAAAATGTGGGGCTTTTTCCTCTCGAGAGCTTCCGCTGCATGTAAACGTTAGCCCAAAGTATTTATTTCACGCGAGCGAAGTCGCCGGCAGAGGCTAGTTCTATATATAGATAGATGCGTCACAAGCCGAAAACTTAGGTTGATCGCGCCTCTTTATCGCTTGTTCCTCGCTCTCGCTTCCACGCTCCGCTCTCGCGGAACGTAATTTTAGTGCGTGCAGCTGGCGTTCATAGATTTAAAAGACGTTATCATGTCAAAATTACTTGAAGTTGGATTGTTACATCATCATATAGGGCGCGTTCCGGGAAACGCTTACAACACTCACAACGCCCTTTTCGCCGTTCCACTAGACAACCGCGAGCGTTGCGGTCGTGGCGAAAACGTCATTGATGACGTCATAACATACGCTCACGCGAAGCTCACGACGCCCCATGTCTGGACGTGGGTCGACGTGAGCGTTGTCAAAATTGGCGGGATTCTCAATAAAGATGGCGACCGTGAAAATGTCATTACTTGATACGGTGTAGGATATTTATATTAAAATAACATATTGTATTGAAATACGTAAATAAAGTTTTGATAATTTTACGTCTTTTGAAAAATGTTGTGAATTCTAAAATTCAATTTCAAAATTAATTTATGATTATTTCATGGTAATTTAATGTTTTTCATTTAACCAATAAGGTCATTTTTTATGTTTTTATGATAATTAAAATAAAAAAATTGAATTATACATTGTTTCTTTAATATACTTAAATGAATTTCATAATTATATGAATTTATTGTTAAGACTTACAAAGTGTAACTTAACCTCTCAAAGTTTTTGTTCTATTTTTTCTAGATCGCCATTTTTATTATTTATCTGAACGCTCACAACGCCCACAAATGCGTTCCACTAGCTCTTACGATCGCAACGCTCGCGAGCTAGTGGAACGGGAAAACTCGCAGTCGTGAGCGTGAGCGTTGTGAGCTACTACCGGAACGCAGTCATAATAATATTCGTTTAACAAAAAAAAAAGTCTGTAAATTTTATTTTTAACCAACTTCAAAAAGGAAGAGATTCTTAATTCGGTTGTTTTTTTTTTATGTTAATTACCAAAGAACTTCGTCCTTTATAAACCGATTTGGATTTTATTTATTTATAACGAGATATTTTAAGATGCCTCATTTTAATGTCATTGTCATTGGACTTGCATTTCGAAAATAACTAGGAAACTTCTCAGTAGTAATAGAGATACTGGTAGGTTTATGACACTGAAAGATTCCGCATTTCCAATTTTATTTTGTGTCAAAATTTTCTTGTATATTTTTATATGAAGCTCTAGATGACTACGCTATTGCCCTAGCAAGGTCTTAACAGTTTCACAGGACTACAATAATTGATAGTGTTCCCGAAATCTAGCTGTCATACAAGAAACTGTTATCTATTTTATTTTATTGATAAAAAATTTGTTTAAAAGTAAAAAAAAATTGATCATATTCAGAAAAGTACAGATACCATAGATATCTTAATTTGTCATTAACAATCGCCGTAATGTGTCAAGACCGGATGAACTCATTTCGGTCGTTAGCCGTACCCATGTGTCATCAGTATACTTTAGACTTCGTGTCATCTTGCAACTGACATTGTCTTCTGTCTTTAACGCGTGTATGTTCTATATATCTAATGAAAATATTTTTATTTAAAGAGCGAATTACGTCAAAATTACTGAATATACCGACCATTTGGTCTAGGATTTTTGGGATTGGAAACTATTTTCTCTTAGCCATTTTTGATGCCCAACGGAGCTGGCGGGAATTATGTAGTATCTATATTATATAAATTTATTTATATACTATTTTAATAGGTGGTAGAGCCACGCTTTAGCTGTTATTGGTTTCAGCATGAATGGGTCGACTCGTCCGGGGTAGCACCTCCCTCTTACAGAAAATCGACGTGAAGTAACAGTGCTTGCATTGTTGTGTTTCCTTCGATCAGTGAGAATGCCGGAGACCCATCTCCCCTACTCTCTCCTCTCCCTTCCCTCCTCCTCTAACCCCCTCTCCCTTTGTCCCCATTCCCCCAAACACAGGCTGGCAACGCATTTGCGACTCCTCTGGGGTTGCTAGTGTGAATGGATGGCGGTGATCGCTTAACAATAGGCGACCCGCATGTTCGTTTGCCTCCTATCTATACTAATATTATAAAGAGGTAAAGTTTGTGAGTTTATGACGTTGTGACGTTGTAGGGGGTAATCTCAGGAACTACTGGTCCGATTTGAAAAGTTTATTTTTATATAGCTCATTTATCGAGGATGGTTATAGGCTATATCATCACGCTAAGACCAATAGGGACGGAGCACCAATGAAGAATGTTTAAAAATCGGGGTGATTTTTCCTCTTGAGAGCTTTCGCTACATATTAGTTAGCCCAAGTTAAGTATGTCCACGGGAAAGAAGTCGGGGGCAAAGGCTAGTATGAAATAAAAAAATTAGTACAATAATGCAACAAAAGACTAAAAAGATGTAAGCAAAATATATACTTTGGCCTTCAATTTTTTCTTCTTCCTTTCACAAGATATATTGTTAAACAACGCAGTCAAAGTCACGGGCGTATCAGCAAATTTTTCATATATAAGTATTATAAACATTGTGGCTGTATCTTTTTCTTAGTCTATTTGTAATAAGGTTGAGTTTTTTTCGTCGTTTCCATTATTACAGTTGACGTATGTTTTGATGAACCTGCAAGATTAATTATTTGGAAACGAAACGTCAAAACAATGTTTCCCAAACACCTCCGATGTTATTAGATAGAAAAAATTCAAATACATATTAAATACTTGCTTAAAAAAGGTTTCGTACTAAATGCACCACGGTCGCCCGAAGCGAGTTCGCGTTGTCGTTTTTTCGCAAGTCTAACCTAACCTAAGCAAAGCGAGACAAAAGAGCAAGATGACGAACATTCAGCGAACGCGGTGCATTTAAAACGTAACCTTTTTAAAGCAACTAATTAATACGTATTTAATTTTTTTGTAATAAAACCGATCATGTTTGTGCTTCTGAGATAAACAGCAAATCTCAAATAATGTTTACTGATTATACAGAGTACGTCGGACATTAAATACGTATATTTAACATTATAAGCATACTGTTCTCTCAGTTTTCGATATTTTCCATTCAGACTTCACTACAAAATTAAGACAGTAGCGAGGAATAAACGATAAGTTACAGGTCTGTCATTAACATACCTTTTAGTTAACTAATTGGTTTATTTAATACTTCAAACAGCGTAACCTATGTATATTATTGAATCAAGTATGAGTTCATTATAGAACTAGAACCTTGGTATTTACAAATTCAACATTCGTAAGATTCGGTTAGAAGTGGTAATGTAACCTTAGAAATAGTCTATTAATTATAAAGTTGTATTTTACAATGGTATTGTTTAGTGATTGTTTAACAATAATTTGTCGCATAGTACGTTTTCATAAACCTATTAATACTATACGAAAAAACTTACCTGGCACTGTTGAATCCTCACATAAATATAATGACGTCACTAGATTTAAATATGAAACTCTCAATATGTTAACAAATTTCTTATTAATTTATACATTAATAAAAATAATTACTATTTAAAGTTAATATAATTAATTCCAATTAAACCAGCCATTAGAATATCTCTATGTACCTTTGGATCTTAATACTATACAATTACTATTCAAACCTATATTAGTGGTATCAATCAGTATTAGAGTTAACTATTTAAAAGATTGTTGTGTATGGAGAGTACAATGTATTTAAGGTTTAACTTGGTTTTTGGAATGAAAAACGAGGATAATGGTGTGTGTGGCGTCAGCCATTTATAATAACTAACAAATTAGTGGTATATACAGAAAAAACCTAAATTAAAAATATTTTTTTGGGTTGCCAACACCATTGCTGTAATATAATTTTGTAGGCATATGAATGCACCAACTGCTTCTGATTACATTAAAACCCATATTTAGTTTCGCATAGTACATTTAATTATAAGTCCATAAATTTATCAAGCAGTATCGTAAAAGATGTACACATATCTAGTTTAATCGTATTGTCATACTGTATCCATGGGGTTTATGCTTAGGGTCTTATATATTACTAGTTGTGCCCGCGACTTCGTCCGCGTGGAACCCGATGTACAAAACAGTGTTTAATAAAGTCTTAAATATATTAAGTCCATTTACTTATCTACTTTTCTCTTGTACTTATGCCGTGTAGTCATTAAAATTACAATCACTTTTGATAAACTGGACCGATTTTAATGAAACAAACACTAAGTTGTTTTCAAAGATATGCTTTATGATTTTCTTCGTGTAGTTTTATTGTGAACTCAGTACTTTAGCAGTGATGCGTGTTCTTACAAACAGACAGATAGACATTTCTAAAAATGATTGAAATTTATCTTATTACTAATTCCTAAACACCGGTAACATTTTTTTTTCACGAAAATTGAAAAGGTACAGACACGTTAGATTTACATTCTTATTATATCTAGAGATTTAGTAAAATTACCATCAACAACTCCAATGAAAATTAATATTTGTTGCTGCAATAATCATTTTCCTGTAATGCTTCACAGATAGTGCGCTGTTAAATCCACAATGTCGGTTACTATTGCGTAAAATATTTATGAAATCATTTGATTTTTCCACAACTATGACGCATTTAATCCATTAAGTATTCAGTTCATCGCTTCTAGTACTTATATGGATTTTAACGTATTGAAATTCAACACATTTTTTTCCTGAATGACAAAACTTTCATGGTTGATATTTAATTTTGAATATCTCTGTAGAAATACGTGTACTATTAGAAAAAGTAATAATATTAAACAATATAATAAACTCCATTACGTAACACCATATTTTGTGGTGCTAAATTATTTACGCCATTTGCAAATACTACTCAGTAATCCTAGAAGCTTTCACTGTGGTATTTCTAGGTCAACATGTTATTGAACAGCATTTAAAATAACGTAAGACTATTCGCTATAAATTTAAACCTATAGAGATAAAATTTGTTTGTGACGTTGTAGGGGATAATCTCAGGAACACTGAGGACAATCCGGGCATACCGCACGGTGTCATCGGCGGCGGCCTTTACGCTCGCCGGCTCCCTTCCCTGGGAGCTGGAAGCTGGAGTGCTCGCCGCCGTGTACGAATTCACGGCGGCGAGGAAGCGTAGTGCGGAGCCTCCAGCTCCCAGGGAGATAGAAGTTAAAAGGCGGGAATTGCGGGAGGAGGCTATAGGGGGGTGGATGCTGGACCTGGCGGACGCGCGCTTCGGGACGCACACCGTTGACGCCGTCCGCCCGGTCCTGCGGGAGTGGATTGGGAGGAGATGGGGCTCCCCGCGTTCAGGCTGGTGCAGGTGCTGACCGGACACGGTTGTTTCGTGTTTCGGAGGAGGCGGCGCTTTGCCCAACTCCTCTTGCCACCGTAGCCAGACCTGAGGGGATGTAGTCGGGGGGCTCATCCCCTCATTGCAGGGGTCCGGCGGACGAGGGGAGGCAGCTAGTGTGTACCCAGCTGCCTCTCTATAGGTAGGATCCCGGCGGCCACCTTCCGCCGGGCGGATCGTTGGGGCGGCTATCTAAGGAGAATAGCTTAGCACGATCCCTTGCCGCCCCAACACTACGGTCTGACGGTACACCGTGGGGTTTTAGTCCGTGCAAGCCGGACGTAACCCATGCTCTCCCCCGGGAGGGTGTGTATCCATAAGGGATATCCCCACGTAAAAAAAAGGGGATAATCTCAGGAATCACTGGTCCGATTTGAAAAATTATTTCAATGTTATATAGCTTGTTTATCGATGAAGGTTATATATCATCACGCTAAAACCAATAGGAGCGGAGTATCAATGAAAAATGTTTCAAAATCGACATGTTTATCTACTTGAGAGCTTCTGCTGTGTGTTAGCTTTAGCCCAAAGTAACTATTACTACGCGGACGAAGTCGCGGGCAGGGTCTAGTTGGCTATAATTCTGTATACGATAACTACATACGCACAAATGTGATTTTATGAGCCACTGTGGAGTTTATTTGAGTAGTAAGATGATAAGGAATTTAAAAGATATTCTCACACGTGTTTTATAAGAATTTATTTGATAAACTAAAATACGATTAATGGCAATACTGAAAACATCTATGTTTTGTTACAGAAATGTAAATGTATAAAAATTATGTATTATACTAGCAAACGCCCGCGGATCGGCTCGAGTTTTTCTATAGCAATTCTTTTTGACGAATTAATTTATTTTAATTTATTTGTTAATATTATAAATTGAATTTGAATTGCCTTACAATACTATACAAAATTTTATTAAAGTACGTTCTATTAAAATCGGTTAATTACTCTATTATTTATAATTTTTATAGTGCATTGATTTAAATTTTCGAAAAATATTAAGTTTTCAAACAGAATAATATTGTTATTAATATGTATAGGTGTATATAAGAAAAAATTATGAGAGTTTATTGGTAAAAACAGATAAAAGAGTGTTATTTTTATGTAATAACAATAATTAAATCATATTTATAAATATGTCACAAAATATTTATATCAAAAAAGTTTGTCACTAAAAAAACACAAAATAAAGATGAAAGACTGGCTAAATTTTAAGATACTTATGTTATAATTTAAAACTTCTATTAATACTATTTTTACATTATAAAAAACCTTCTATTACATAATGCAGCTTGAACATTCGTTTATATGAAATGAAAATCAAATTTGATCTCATTTCATATTGTTTTAATGAAAATGTTTAGTTTATCATTGAATAAGTAGGCATAACATACATAATGGCCACAGTAAAATGTATAATGAAACGTATTTCAAATGTTGTAATGCCTAGATTACATCTCTTTGTTACGCAATCAGTATTGAAGGACATAGCAAGTGCACGTGTTATTCAACGGATGGGGTTATTACACCGAAGGGGAACATACGAATATCCATGAATTTTCTGGACGACGTTTTCGGAATAACAAATAGTATTCATAACAAGATGTTACATTTCAAGTAGACGTCTCTGCATAATAAAACCATAAAGCTTATGGTAATAATTTCATGTCGCCATCGCTATGATATACGTCGTAAACAACTTTACATGTGGAAGATCTTCATTTACCTTCTGACGTCTTGTTTGTGTTACAAACAGTTTTGTTCTTAAGG
Organism: Antheraea mylitta; assembly: GCA_014332785.1. NCBI lineage: Eukaryota > Metazoa > Arthropoda > Insecta > Lepidoptera > Saturniidae > Antheraea > Antheraea mylitta. The sequence goes on from JACEII010000003.1 coordinate 10,233,494, forward strand.
TATCCGTGCTTTTCTATACATTTTTCATATAACACATACCGTGCCCTTTTTACTTCTTTATTAAACTAATAAATATATTGTATGTAGATTAATAAATAGAAAAGAAAGAGAAATTAAAAAATAAATCGTAAATAAAATATTTTCAAAAAAATATGATATGAACTTATAAGATTTTCTCATTGCCATTTTGAAGTTGGCAGAGAATAAGAAGTGTCAATGATACTGTTATTAAAGATCGAAAAACTTGAGTATTGATTTTAGAAACCAAAATAAATTTTCATATTAATAAAAAAAGAAGTCGTCACGGGACGTCTGGCAGATGTGAAACATGGAAATTGTTCGAATCGAACGAATCTCGAATTCTCAAATTACACTATAGGTATGGGAGCTGATTGCGGCAAGAGAGATTACGCACAGTCGCTTGCCCATGCAATAGTCGCGTCGTCGCCACGTCAACAATCAGGCTTGCCGCGCCTATAGATTTTTCACATCAATAATGAATGGAAAATAATTATTTCATTTGAAAGCGAGCGACACATGCAAAACTAGCTTTTAATTTAATTTTTAAATATTACTCCAAAATTGTTAAGAGTATAAATAAGGTTTGATTAGAAATTATAAAGAATTAATTTCACGAAATTTCAACTACATTTCATAAACTCAGAGTATATGTATTTCGTAAATATCGACTTATCCATTGAAATGACTAGTAAAACATGTAGGAATCAAGTAGTACACTCATATTTTGATTACAATAAGAACGAGTAAGACATAATTACTGCATAGAACACGTACGGAGCCACGAGCAGTTGTTAGTGTTAAATAGAATTATTAGCCTTTTCTCGAAGTGCTATATAACTTTCTAGTCGCTCGCATTACAGACGGTCACTTGCAGGTAAAGTCATCATCCCAGTGACGCACCTGGTAAATGATTGACGGTTAAAAACAATTTAAGTTATCAGATAAACAGTTTGCAAATGCTTATATTAAGTGGATTTTTTTATTATTGTAATTATTTTTACTTTATTTTTGGCAACCAATCTTTCAGATTATTACAGCCATTGTGGTGTAATTGATAATATTACAAGCGTCGTGTGATTATTTAAATATTCTAACAAAATGGTGGCTCAGAATTTCATGCTCCGTGGTTATTACTTTCCATTCACTTCACTTATGCACAATAAACTAACTATAATACGTAAAACACCACCAAATTTACAAAATATAGAATCAAATAACAAGATTATGAATAAAATATAAGATCCACTACATGAGAGACTAATATCCCACCAAAAACTCTATTGTAAATTTGCAATATATTATCATTTTACTTAGTTTTAATTACTTCACTTTAGGTTAAGGTTTCATTTAGAGGATTGACACTGTTTAAACCTTAGTGTGTTGCTTAGCAACCACAATTTATTTTACCGCTTGATAAAAGAATTATGAGAACATTTATTAAGAGGAAGGTTTCCTTACAATGTCACCATTAAAAAGTTGTTGTTTAAATAAAGTATATCTGATTATATAATTATTATTATCTACTTGTTTACTATAAACTTAATTCCAAAAACATTGATGTTAATATTATGCAATTTAAATTATGTAAGTTTCCAAAACATCTCGTTCTGTGATAAACTATTTGTACGAGCTCGTGTACAGAGTAAAAAAAAAGGAATAAATATTAATGTGTTACGATTCAATAAATTTAAAAGTTTCGACACGTATTTTGTATAAATGTAAAAAGTGACGCAAGTTTTAGCCTTGTCCAGATGCGCCCTATTTCATAACCCCAGTCGGTCCATGTCGATGTGCTGCCTAGGAAAGTCACATTGGAAATGACTCGTACATACACCTCGGATGTAAGAATTAATCACATATCAAAGTTTTCTTAATTTCAATATTGCGAACGAGCAGAGTTTCCGATTGAAATTCTATAGGTTGATTCATAATATTGCCGATATTAAAATAATATATTATCACATATGTACATCAAAGAGTTGTTCAAATATTTATTAAAATTAACATTTTATTAAACTTCATAAACAATACATACATCTTCATAACGATTATTATACCTACATATTTCATCAGGTGTTGGTTTCAGCATGAGTGCCTGTGTACTCTGCCTTCCCAATACATTCTTAATAATTTAATATATGTCCGAAAGAACCTTGATAAACTGGATTTTGTAAAAGGCCGGCATAGTCTAAATACTAGGAACCGTGACAAACTGGTTATCCCATGTTTTAGACTTAGTAAAACGAGTAATTTTTTGGGAAATAGTGTACGGTTCTATAAAAAAATTCAAAGGATATTACCGATTTGCTTGATTGTGAATTTAAGCGCCATGTCAAGCGGGTTTTGGTCTCAAAAGGCTATTATGAAGTGGATCAGTATGTGAGCGACAGTGATGTCTGGAATTGACTCATCTCTGTGCATCCATTAATATTTTTTTGCATTAAAAGTTTCTGTCATGTATCTAATATAGTCCAAATATTATATATATTAAGAAGATAAACCAGATCGAGTTTCTTGCCGGTTCTTCTCGATGACTGGGATGTTTCCGAACCGGTGGTAGTTTTTGACGTTCATAAGTGCCTTATTAGGGCCTAAACTGTATAAAGTATGTTTGATTGATTGAGTGGACCAGCTCACGCGAGGTAGTATCACCCGCTCACAGAAAACCGACGTGAAGTAACAGTGCTTGCGGTTGCGTTTTGTTCAGTCAGTGAGAGCGCCGGAGGCCCATCTCTTCTCCTCTCCCCACTCCTCCCTCCATTCACACTCCTCTCCCCCTCCACCTTTCATTCATTTCCCCAAAACAGTTTGGGAACGCACTTGCGACTCCCCTGGTGTTGCTTGTCTCTATGAACGGCGGTGATCGCTTATGATCCGCCTTTTCGTTTGCCTCCTATATGATATAAAAAAAATTACATACATGAATGAACACATTATACAGACATAATAATCCGGTTATATTCGAGTAAGGTATTCTTGTCATAAGTTTATTCGAATAATCTATAAACTATAATTTTACGTGAATGTAAATGCTATTCAATTAATCCATCATACTAATATAAATATTAATAAGATTTTTAATAAATTAAAAGATGTTAAGAAAATGAGATGCTTAGTATTTTTTTTTTTCTTAACAAATATGAGATCCATAATACTTTTCAGAACGGTGCACTAAATGGTTACAATAAAAATTACTGTGTCTGCACTCTGCGTGTGTACAATTCCACCAATAAGACTGCTCTTAGTCGGAAAGCAAAATTTGCACGTATATTTATACATTATCATTTTGTGAGTAGGATACTTACAAGGATACAAGGATGATCATCACTTCCTTCTTCCGCGATGTATCCTGAATATTGATTAAATAATTTACAATCAATTGATTGTTCGGCAAAAGGTATAATGTCTGGTAAAATCAATTAAAAACAAAGTCTGGACGTAAATAAAGCATTCCTTTACTAAGATTAATATTGCTAAAGGTAACTGTAATCTATTACTGTACTAAATACTCTGTTTATATTTATACTAAAATTTACTTACGTAACAATATTTATTAATGCTCATATTCGAATAAAAGACAATTACTCTTACTTTTAATAGTTATCAGTGTAAAGAAAACAAAATTACAGTCCTCGAAAAAGTTTTTGACCGCTCTGAATATAGCTGCGGAGAATAAACATGTGGCTATAAAAAGATGTTATCTATTCTAATCTATAGATTACATCTAATATTATAAAAAGGTAAAATCTCTGATTTTGTGACGTTGTAGGCGGTAATCTCAGGAACTACTGGTCCGATTTGAAAGATACTTTCAGTGCTAAATAGCTCATTTATCGCGGAAGGTTATAGGTTATATCATTACGTTAAGACCAATAGGAGCGGAACAGCAATGAAAAAATGTTTCAAAATCGTTTTTTTCTTATTTTAGCTTCAGCTGCGTGTTAGCGTTAGCCCAAAGTAACTATTCCACGAAGTCGCAGGCAGACGCTAGTATAATTTACTATTACATCGAGAAACTTTAGGATAAATAAAGGCCAGTTTTAGTTTCTCTAATAATATTGTTTTATTATAAATTTGTTTTGTATTAAACTCTTAACAATATTACGCGTAACGTAGTTCGGTGAAGCTGTTAAGACCTTGTTAGGTCAATAGCGTAGTCAGTACAAGGAAAAAAAATACATGCAAGCCCAAACTTACGGGTATATTTAGAACGACCACAAAGTTTGACGAGGACTGTAATAAATATATTCAGTATTGTCAATTATGTACACAGATTGTTTTTATAAATGAATAAGATAAATATAATAAGATTGTGATGTTAGGGAAAATTAACACTTTATACTCTCTGTGTAACGTAGTAGGAACGCAACTTAATAACAATTATGAATACACGATTAGACCGTGTATGTATGTACATATCATGTACAGTATTGTAATAAACAAAAAACCACAAGGACTATAGTACATCAAGAAGACAATGGTAATCTGTTTACTATAGTTTTTAATTATTCACTTTATAATACATTGTCTAAATTTAATTTTATCTTGTGAACCTTGTGGGCAATTCAGATTAAAAGGCTTAACTCCGAGAAATTCACAATTCTATAGTTTCCCACATACATACAAGAACATTTCTCAAGCTTGTCAGTCGATAGTCTTACCAGTTTAAATAGTAAATCAGTAAAAGGCTCAAACATGCGAACATCGAGAAGACCACCACGACTTTGTATACAAATATAATTTTAAATAGTCATAATTACACGTATTGTAATGCATATGAACGAGTTAAGCTATAGTAAAGTACACATACAAATTGTTTCGTATTTCTCAAGTTGATAAAATCCTTCCGTAAGCACCTTGGCCCTGTTTAATGACCGGAGTATCTCGTTCGTTTATCCTCAAGCCATGGTGTACCCAATACCTTCCGCTTTGATCCACACTTTGTTTGTATTCGCTAGAGTCGATTTCCGCTTGGCGATATTATTAACATTTGACCCCCAACCACGAAACCACGATTGTTCTGAGCCTGCCTACGTCATCATTTTTGGAAACGGTATTGCATAAAACGCTTTTGTTTTTTTAAACCGGCCTATTAGCGAAGTAATAATATAAAAATAAAAACGCTTTTTTATTTTAAGCATAATAATGATAATTAATAAAAATACGTAGGTATTTGTTTTGGTGTATCATGTAAGATTCTTAAGCAATTTTCTTACATTATTGTTTCCTGTATACTAACTGCAATTATGAAATAAATATTGATTTCGAACAAGTTCAATGCACTTACATTCAAAAGAACCTTATAAATACTTTATTACTAGTAGACTCGTGTCCACTTCGTTGGGCGGAAAATATTTTTACTTGTGATAAAATTATGAATTTGGTTCGGATAGTATAAAGTGCTTTGTACTTTGTTAAGATTTTTTTTTTAATTATGAAAAAAATTCAATTTTTGTGACTTAAAGATAAAACTTATTAAGCTCTACAACTTTTCTCCAGAACTCAATCAATGATATATCTCTCGTCATTAAGGCAGTGATTGTAAGAAACGTTTTCGTTCAACCGTTCTTTCTCCAACTTACTTTGAAGATCCGACTATCACAAAAAAGTTTTAATTTCTCGAAGTAATATACAGCCTATGACATTCATAAATAACATGGCTTTCTCTTGTAGAAGAATTATCAAAATTGGTTTGGTAGATCTAGATATTGCCCCCTACAACCTCACAAACTCACAATTTTTACCTCTTTATAACAAACATTGTCAGTAATCAGTATTAGTACAGATAGTCTAGATTTACAGAATCTATTTTCCTATTCTGTCTATTAAATAGTTTGCTTAGTTTTTATTTTCTATAAATAATAATTAATAATAGATTCAAAACAATCATTGAAAATTCCTCTCGACACAACCGATGTTTATACAAATTGTAAACATGACTCATTTCATTCCAATACAGTTTTGAATAATTTAAATGTATTTACTGCGACATGTACGTACTTTAGTACCAACTGTACTAATAAACGCAAACGCAACCTATCTAGTTAAACATGTACCTGCGTCATCACAATTTTGACACAATATAACAACGTACGCACGCTATCATATCGCTAAATATCCCCGAAACCTTTTTCATAATAATATGTTGCAATGAAATAAGCAATGATATTATAAGCCATCAGTGAGAGAATCCATCATCTGTCTGAGTGTGCTGCGTGGGAGGAGCAGCGTCGCACTCTGACTGCGGCGGTAGACAAGGACCTCTTGCTGCTGAGTGTGATGAAAGCCATGCTCGGCAGCGAGTCTGTATGGAATTTGGTGGCCTCATTTTGCGAGGAAGTCGTCTCACAGAAGGAGGCGGCGGAGAGGGCCCGCGAGGAGGATCCTCTAAGCGGCCGTCTCTACCAACGAAGAATCAGTAGGAGGAGGCGACAATTTGTCCGTCTCCTCTCGCTACCGTAGTTGGCCCGAAGGAAGATGGGTCGGTCGGGAGGGCTTATCTTCCCTTGCACCGGTCCGGCGGATGGAGGAGATAGACGGTAGTCACAGAGTCGCCTCCTTCCATGGAGGAGGCCTAGCGCGGTGTCCTTTTCACGCTGGCCCAACCGCTTGGGGCGACACGATGAAGTCCAATGAGATCTCGTGTCACCCCAATCATAGCGGCAGATACGACATAAAAAAAAGATAGGTTGCGAATTGCATGTATCAGGCAACAGCCCAAGCCGAGGTGCACCCTTGAGCTAGTTGTCAAATAAAATCGGCTGAGTGCCTTAAGCGCTCGCTTTAGTAGTCTGATGAAGCTTTTAGACCTTGCCGGATCAATAGCGTAGGCAGTTCCAAAAAAAAAACTTATTATAAGTCTTGAACCGGATATGCCCTCCATTCTTCTAAAATGATTCAGTATGTTTCTCAAACAATATGTTACAATTTACTTACAAAATTACCCATTTATAAAGCATGATAATAGTTGTTCAGTTATACTCGACTGAAAAAATGTATTCCATACAAATTACATAACATAAATGTACGTTGTGAAAACCCAGGAAAAATTTAAATTTATTACTCCATATGCATTGTTCACTGAAAGTGTTTTTTAAGTCGAAAACTAAAGTTTATTTCTTAGGAATACCAAAAATGGAGTTTTATTTTTTGTAGATATTAAACGATTATATAACTCCACTAGAAATACTTTTAACATTGATCGTATAAGAACATACTATTTCGTTTGTATTAACTCAAACATTACTTATGACGTGGGAATAACACATGTTTTGTACAGTTGAATGAGGTATTGCTTTCGCAGTTACAAAATAAATACCTACAAATCAATCATAAATTAATTCTATTAACGTTTTAAATTCCTTATACATTATGCTACTTTAAGTATTATTATAAGACCAGTCGTAGGATTAAGAATGAGTACATCAGAGGAATGAAAATAGTACTAGTGACAAAGAAGTTAAGGAGTAATAGGTTATTATGGTATGGGCATGTCATTAGGAGACACGGAAGTCATATAAATAGAAACGTTTTAACTATGAAGTTATATGTATAGGAAATCCGAAAAAGTTATGGACAGATTGCGTGCAAAATTATATGTGTATAAAAGTTGTGAATACTGAGATAACAGGGGCGAGTGGAATAGGAAAACATGTTCGGTGTTATTACATAAAAGTTAAATACGTATTGAATACTTGCTTTAAAAAGGTTACGTTTTAAATGAACCGCGCTCGCTGAATCTTCTCCATCTTGTTGTTTTGTCTCGTTTTTGTAAGGTTAGGTTAGACTTGCGAAAAAAGGATAACGCGAACTTGCCTCGCGCGATCACGGTGCATTTAGTACGAAACCTTTTTAAAGCAAGTATTTAACTTTTTTATAATAATAGTGGTTATGTCAGCCCTGTTTAGGTATAGGATAAGGTAAAGAAGATGCTCAATATTTTATAGATTGTGATATTTGATGTTAATTGACGATTTGATCTAAGATCGTAACACACTAAGTCTACGAAGGTGAGCCTCCGGCACTCTCACTGACAAAACGCAATAATGCAAGCACTGTTACTTCACGTCGGTTTTCTGTGTGTCGGGTGGTAACTACCCCGGACGAGCCGACCCATTCTTGCTGAAACCAGTTACCAACCAGTGGCTCTACCACCTACAAAATTAACATCAGGTGACCCACTTGTTCGTTTGCCTCCTATGATATAGACAAAATGTGGCTTCATCATGATATTTTCCATTATCGACATTCTTTTATATTTTTCTTCATTCGACAGGAATGATAAAAACGACGAAAGTTCGAAAATCAATGTATATTTATGATAATGATTTTATGACTGTACTAAATAACCGATATGGACTTAAACTGGTTTTTAGTGCGTGCGCGTTAATCTAAAATGTACGGAAATCATTCATTATGTCAATTGGGGCTATATTTCATGTAATTATTACGTCGCAGATAACGTCCAAATCGATGTACGCACAAAATTAATTTATTTACAATACATTTTTTTTTTCGGTTACTCAAAATCTTATGATATGATGTCGTGAATAATCTTTAGGTCTAAAATCCTAATAGTAAAAAAAGAGTAATTAAGAGTTGGAAATTTAGATGTTTTTTCGCTCGATTCCTATTCTTATAACCTTCCTAAATTTCCTTGGTAAAGTGAATTAATGTATGATACAGATATAGACAACTATAAGAGAAATTAAAAAGCGTAGTAGAACCTGTAGTAGAAGGCTGCATCACAATAAAATTCAATGTCTGCGCTGTTACAACGCAAAAATGTAAACCATAGGAACAATACCAAAATCTATACTATAATTTTTAAAAATTACTAATAATAATATTTAATAATATTAATGATGAATAATCTATATCTATACTAATATTATAAAGAGGTAAAGATTGTGAGTTTGTGACGTTGTAGGGGTTAATCTCAGGAACTACTGGTTCGATTTGAATAATGATTTCAGTGTTATATGTGGGATTTTCTTCGCCTTCAGAGCTTCCGCTCCGTGTTAGCGTTAGCTCAAAGTAACTATTACTACGCGGACGAAGTTGCAGGCAGGGTCTAATAATAATATATAGAAGAGTATATTTTTACAAATAAATTCATAAGATAGTTCAAGCATGCCAGAGTAAACTTGAGACAATCTATTAGTTGTCGTTAAGCATATTTGATTTTGATATTATATGTACATGACCGTAGTGGTATCGTAAACATTGGAAAAGTACGGGAGTCCGTCAATATACAGACAATGCAGCCGTTTGTTTTATTGTAATTTTATATGTGAGTTTTGCATGTCACGTCAGGAAAACAGAGTTTCTCAATTGTAATTCATATGAAATATTTGAGATACATCGTTTGTTGATAGCGTGCTAAAAAAATTTTGCCGTCCCGGGACGCCTGGCAGATGTGAACGTCGAAACTGTTTTGTATAATTTATATGCATAAAAGAGCAGATTACGACATGAATCAGCTACGGCATAGTCAAAAGATGAAGCATAATTTTTTTTCTTAAAATATTGACTATTTATTTTATTACATAATTATTCATTTTTATTAAATACAAAATTTCAACTAGGTGCGGGCGCGGTGTATTTGGCGGCATTTATGAAAGGGCATTAGGTCGTCGGCGCGTGCCGCGTAACACTAGTATAAGGAGTGACGGCAAAAGAATTTGATTCTTATGTTTATACAGCGAGTGTTGCAAATGTATTGAGTGTTTCGTTAATAGTGCAAAGTTCGTGTTTTGCGTCGCCACGTCAACAATCAGGTTTACCCTCCGCCTATACATGTTTCACATCATAACAAGACTAAAACAATTCGGTGATTAATGGTATGAATTTAAGCTGTCATATAATGGTTTGTCACAGTACCTTGAAGCGATGGAGGCACAGTGATTAGCATATTCTGACATAGCATCAATCAATGTACGCTTAAAAGGATTCGAGTAGAATACTTGTGAATGAGCCAGAGATTCCAGTCAAGGAAAAACGTAATGACGACATCACATAATGATGGTAAGGATTTTCATACGCCTGTCTCCAGCCTGGGTAGTTGCCACACTTAAATTAAAATTCCATCGAAAATAACTTATAAAAGGATTCGAGTAGAATACTTGTGAAGGAGCTAGAGATTTCAGTCAAGGAAAAACATAATGACAACACCACATAATGATGGTAAGGATTTTCATAAGCCCGTTTCCAGCCTGGTTAGTTGCCTCTCTTAAGTTAAAATTCCGTCGGAAATAACTTATAGGTATAGGTACTTATAGGTCTCGCAGCTGCATTAGAGAAAGTCCCACATCGATTTAGATCGTCTTAGACGACACTGTCATTAAGCAAAAGCAAAGCCAAAAAATGGTAAAACCTTGCACGCATAACGTTAATATGTTTTATGATCTAATAATGCTACCTCAACAGCGTCCGAATGACTCGCTAATGCTATATAACAGAATTAATATTTGTCATAGGGACAAAATCATTGCCAACCGTCGTGACAGCGAAGGTTAGCGATCAGTGTAATCTGTCAGTGAACGCGTTCACTCTTGGTTTGTGCTGTTTTTATCAACACACCACTTTGCTCTACTACTGTAAAAAATTACATACTTGCAGGAATAGTTACGTCTAGAAATAACACAAATAAATATTGGAGAATAAATAAAAGCAGCATTGTAATCCAAATATCGGCCACATTATTACTAATTCGAGGAACAGTTGAGGCTACGAACTTGGTCTAAATTAAAAATATGTGGGTCAATCTAGTACAAATCTACGCGTACGTACTTCTATATCATATACATGCATTTTTTTATATTCAGCTTGTGCCAATTTCACTTAATTATTCATATTAGGGTCGAGGGCAAAGCGAGTCTGATAAGCAAAATTGAATCACTTCCCCTTGACAGTATTTTATGATGAAGGAAAATTTGTTACCGGATGACAGATAACAATTATGATAAAAGGTTATTTACGTATACTATTGTATATATTTTATACTAGTAATCGTCCGCGATTTAGTCTGCGTTTGAATGTAAATTATAACACTTATCGCCATGTAACTCTAACGGGTTAGTAGCATTGTGTGCCAGTCCATACGTTGAGATAGCTCTCTCAGGTGGTATTTTAGCTTACTTGAAATTTATCGTTATTTGGCTAATACCGTTATAAATTACTAGCTGATCCGTGCCCACTACGGTGGGCGGTAAACATTTTTACTCGTGAAGAAGTTATGAGTGTGATTCGGTTAGTACTGAGTGCTATGTATTTTAATAAGAAATCATAATTGTTCTTAATAATATGCCCATTAAACATCACTTAACGATTTAAATTATTACCATAAAAAACTACTTTCACATTACAGAATTTAATTTTTAATTGGGTATAAACGTATTTCGAATTGGTTAAGGATTGTTTTGATATTTTCTTTCAGATTTATAAACTAAAGGATCCGACGTATTTCTATCGTTCCGTCAGTATGGTTGCATATCGAAAATCAATAAACATATATATTTTATTATTTTTTGATATCGTAGATACATTAAATAACGAGGTATTTGGTACAAGTTTTTGTCACACTAAATATGGGTTGTTTCATGAAATAAATAATCACAAAATAAATCAAAACAACATAACAACTAGTAGGAACATGCTGTTCCAATATTTAACTTCAACCAATTATATTAAGCATTAAATTGTTTACAACGTGAATTAAAAAGAATAAAATGATGGTACCATAAATCACATATGTATAAATTTTTTTTTTCGAAATTTAAAGGTCTTTACAGCTTCACCGAACTATTGAGGCGAGCGCTGAAGACACTCAGCCGATTTAAGATGTTTGGGTGACTAACTCAAGGGTGCACGGCACACCTCGGCTTGGGCTGTCACCTGTTTTGTGCAAAAATCGCGACCTATCTTTTTTTTCTTTTTTTTTCGTGGGGAAATCCCGTATGGGTACACCACCCTCCCGGGGACAGGGTGAGTTATGTCCAACTCACACGGACTAAAACCCCACGGTGTACGTCTTCCGCTATGGTTGGGGCGGCTTAAATCGCAACCTATCTGTGCTAACCTAAGCTAAGCTATCTAGGTATACATATATGAATTATTGAAACATGCATGTATACCAAGCATGCGTGCCTCAACGACTCCTATATGTATTTTGTGTCGGATATATGTATAAAACATAGTGAGCACTGTTTTTCTATTCACGCGAGAAAAGTCATACACACAGCTAATTTTTAGTACTGACAACTTTTGGAATCAACCCCGCCCACTATTTGTATAGATAATTTTAAACCGCCTAATAATAATGAATACGTATTTGAATCGTTCGTCACAGCTACATTTTTGGTCCGAAGGATTTATTGCTTATACGTTATGCTGACAAATACGGATTGTGTGACGCAATCATATTTTTAATTTAGTTTGAATAAGTATATTTGACGTATGTAGCTCCAATGTTTATGGAAAAGTATTAGAGTAGAGTTTAGTATTGAAAGCGTAATTAGATGGCGGAATCTTTAATTACAGACTGAGCTTATAACTATGCCCTAATTAATACTCTAAGATATTTTTAAGGAAAGATATTCACTGAAAGATATGAAGAAAATTTTCTTCAAGTGAATTTCATAGTTCCTACAGTATGTTAATAATAATCTTAGATCACTTATCATATCACATTAAAGCCACGGGTTGTCTGTGCATAATGCACTTCTCGGTGCATAAACCGCAATACCTTGTAAATGACCTTGACCTGACCTTCCTACAGTGCACACAATGGTAGAAAAATATAACTTATCAAACTATATAGAGAGTGTCCTAAAAATCTCTAATTTGTTATCTACACTTCTATACCAATATTATAAAGTGGTAAAGTTTGTGACATTGTAGGGGTAATCTCAGGAACTACCGGTTCAATTTGAAAGAATCTTTCAGTGTTATATAGCCCATTTATCGACGAAGGTTATAGGTTATATATCATCACACTAAGACCAATAGGAAAATGTTTCAAAATCTGTTTTTTTTTCCTCTTGAGAGCTTCCACTGTTTGTTGGCGTTAGTCCATAATAACTATTCCATGCGAACGAAATCGTGGGCAAAGGCTAGTTACAAATATGAAAGTACCTTTATATGAATTTTATCCTTTAATGAAGCTTAAATGGCCACATAATTAATGGAAACACGTATGTAATATTTATAAATTTTTATTACTTTTAAAACTATATCTAAATGAATATAAATAATAATTGATATCATATACAAAATTATAATAAATTAGTTAATTTTATATAAAATTACACCGAAATGTAAGTATTAACTCCATAATTAATGTTATTGAGTTGTGCACATTATTTTATTTATCAGATGAAGACGAAAATTGCAAGCAAAGTATACAATTTATGTATGTATTTTTATTATGAATATGTTTTAAATTATGTCATATGATAGATGCTTTTTACATTTGAAAAAAAAAAGTTAAATGTTTTTGAAATTTGAATATAATTTTACTGTAATGTAATTTACTGTAATTTTTGTATTAACGTATACAGTATAATCTCACTAATCCGACACTATTAAAAATCGGAGGATGCCAAATTATTGGAATGTTCAAATTATAGTGAAAAAGTCATAGGTAATGAATAAAATAAAGCATTTCATAGGGGGAATAAAAATAAATTGTATTAAATTAACATGTACATATGTAATTACATAGTTTTATAATATGTAATCCTTAATTGAGGTCTGCGTTTGTGCAACTTGTAGTCCTTGCTTAAAAACCTTTTCTCACATGAAGAATTATTGCCGGATTATTGGACGTGCCGATCTATCGAAGTACCGACTTAGTGAGTTTAGGAATTCCGTCCACTTCGATAGGGTGATAAACAAATCCTATATGCTATAATACTCCGTAATCGATATCTATTTCAAATTTAATTATAATTTATCTAGGTATTTCATCGTGATTGATGAAATGTGTTACATAAGCAGATAAAATAGTATTTTTTGCAATCATACTGTAGAAGGCAACGTCAACGCTGTCTCGCGGTGCAGTCATTGTTCTATTTTCTTTATATTCTAATATATAAGCACAGATATTGTTTATATGTTAGTAATTTCAGTCCACATTGTGCTTTTTTTAAATCCTTGAATGTGTAAAAAAATCTTTCGTTATTGCTTACTTTTAAAAGTGTAGTTTATACTGAACTGTTACTAGTCCTTTTTTTTCTTTTTTTATATGATAGGAGGCAAACGAACAGGTGGGTCACCTGACGTTAAGTGATCAACAGGGTCCATAGACACTTGCAACATCAGGGAAGTCGCAAGTGCGTTGCCTGTGTTGGAGGGGGCGGAAGGGAAGAGGAGAAGGTGAGGAGAGGTGGGTCCTCGGCGCTCCCACTGATTTTTTTTTCGCGAACTGACTATGCTATTGACCTAGCAAGGTCTTAACAGCTTCACGTGACTACGACACACTGACCGAACGAAACACAACAATGCAAGCACTGTTCATTCACGTTGGTTTTCTGTAAGAGGGTGTTACTACCCCGGACGAGTCGACCCATTCATGCTGAAGCCAGTAATAGCTTTAGCGTGGCTCTACCACCTTATTTCGGGTTTCTATCATTAAAAGTTAGTAATTAAAAAACTAATACATATTAGAGTGTTTAACTTGATCCTTACTTCGTTAACAGTAAATGTGAATGAATACTCAGGTAAATATTGGCGGGATTTCTGGACGGGGACTATAATCTATTATGGAATTTTTCGATTACACATTAGAATTTATTATATATCGCGCAGATAGGACGGTTTAGACGCAAATACTAAATTAGATGTAAATAATTACTATACAAAAAAAATATAAAAGGCAAAAACTAGCGTACAAATATATGCGCCGCACATATATAGAATACATTAAAATGAAACGACTTATTCGTTATTATTTTCATGGATAAATATTTAATTGTCTCAATCAAATATTTATTTTTCTAGCTACTATATTATGCCCCTAAAACCTCTCATCGTAATTAATAAATCATCAAGCATTTTATAAATTAAATAAGACCAAACGAATAATTACTAAACCGTTGATTCAAAATTGAATAATTAGCTCCATAAATAATTGTGAAGGTAACTCGATACGCAGTATTTCATTATTTACATAGGATATGGATCGTCTTTTTCTGGTTAATTAATTTTAGCAAAATTGTCAAATCCCAAATAATATGTGCCTCACCAAAGTAGTATATGTATGGTTTGCTGAACTCGTAAGGTTTTAGTTAGCTAGATTTAAATTAGGTAACAGCCAAAGCCGAGGTTACGCCCCGGCCTTGGGCTTGACGTTTGGCTTTGTGTCTTAGCGCTCGCTCCAAAGGCCGGTGAGAATTTAACCGTATAGCTAACAATATAAAATAGTTTTTTTTTTTTTATTATTATTTATTTAGGGGCTTTTGTGGCTATATCAGCCCCATGGTACCCTTAACTTGATTTACAGGCTCAAAATCTTAAATAAACACATTATTACAGCTAATATAAAATAATATAGCGCCATTAATTACGACTCAACATCTTAAATAGGTACAGTGCTTCAATACTATTAGGTATGGATAATAACCCATGAAACATTCCTATATTTTGTAGATCCAAATTGAAAGTCGACATCAGTAACTGTCTACTCACTTGAAACCGACTACATTCTGTTAGTACATGATGCACATCTTCTACTATCCCACACACATCACAGTTTGGTGTAGGGGATTTTCTAATTAAATATTTGTATTTGTTGAATGGAATGTGTCCGGATCTTACCCTAAAGGCGTTGACAATATTCTCTCTAGAATACTTATTATTTGCAAACCAAGGGTAACGACAAGGCTCACTTTGAATTGATCTGTACCAAATTCCTTTCGTTGTGGATGAACGCTCAAATGATGACTTCCACATCTATCAAATAGTTAGAAAAAAACAATTCACCATTCAACTTGACCTCCGTTTTTACAGCTACATTACTAATAAATCATGTAAAATAGTCTAAAATTAAAAAAAAAAAAACACTAACTGTGCCCGCGACTCCGTCCGCGTGGAACCTAATATAAAAAAAAAAAACAGTGACTTATCTACTTTTCTCTCCTACTTCAATCGAGCCATCATTCAAATTACAATAACTTTTGATAGAGTGAACCGATTCTAATCAAACAAAGACCGAATTATTCTCGAGAATATGCTTTATGATTTTCTGCTCTTCTGTGTACCTGGTACTGTAGCAGTGATCCGTGTTCATACAAACATACAGTTGTAGTCCGGTGAAGCTGTAATAGCCTTGCAAGGCCAATAGCGTAGCCAGTTGGAAAAAAACAAACAGACAGACAGACAGACATATATTTCTAATAATGATTAAAATGTATTTTATTACTTAATCCTAGGCACCTGCAACAATTTTTTTTTCTCGAAAATCGTAAAGTACGGAGACGTTAAATTTACATTCTTATTGTATGTACAAATAATATACGAAGATTTATTAGCGATCATTTATATAATTGATTAGGTATGGAGTTTCACTAGATATCGATGAGTCATCTGCATTCTCATTGTAATACTATCGATCTAGATCAAGAGTGTACTCATTAAAACTTATAGTTTGTTTATATTGAAAAACTAAATACCATATCGAATAAATTTCGAATCATCCAATAAAATATCCATTAGAATGAAATCGTCATAGTTTATTACGTAATAAACTAATGCATGTAACAAAAACTATCATAATATAACGTATAGACCGTTTTGTGGTAGATTGTATATATACGGCGACGTCATATGGGCCTAGGAGGTTAGTCTGTTCGTAAGTACCGGCTGCTATGAAACCGCTTGGAAACGAGCGTCATATTTGTTGATTTCATTCAGTGTGTCTTCCTTCCCCTTACGTCACTCGTTATGGACAAACCAAGCCCGTACGTCACGGACTGATTTCAATATAATATTTAACGAAATTAGTGGTTTGTGAACGTAATCAAACTGACCCCTAACCACATTCACATCAAGAAACCCGATTACTCCTTCAAATATGCGTAATAATGAATATGTAATACAGCTCAATTCATATGAAACATATTTTGCTGAATTTGAATTTTCATTAAAACCTTTATACGATGTTATTACAAAAAGTTAAATACGTATTGAATACTTGATTTAAAAAGGTTTCGTATTACATTGTTTAGCACTAGCTGATTGTTCGCCATCTTGCTCTTTTGTCTCGCCTTTTGCCTTGTAATTAGGTTAGGTTAGACTTGCGAAAAAAGGATAACGCGAACTTGCCTCGGGCGAGCGCGGTGTATTTAATACAAAACCTTTTTAAAGCAAGTATTCAATACGTATTTAACGTTTTTGTAATAAAGCTGATAGAGTACTTAAATATGAGAGCCATTTTGTTTTCGAGATTTGGATGTGCCTCAAGAAATACTTACTTGTTTTGCTTCCTTTAACCCTCCTATATACGATTTTAAATTTTAAATTCTAGTTATTGTTATCTCTTTATACTTTTAAGTATAATAGAATAAGTAGTATATAAAGCATTGTGTATGCGCATCATTTTGAACAGCCTATAATAAGACTGTTCTTTTTTCATTTGGATACTTACGAGCTGAATTATAGATTATATTATTTCTTATTATTTTATTAGGTTTCCGATAGAATGTTATTTATATAGGCGGAAAGGATCTAGTACTACGTGCTTCTAATCTTATACACTTGTTTAATACCCTTCAAATGTATCAAATAATAGTAATAGCATATGAAGAATTTAAATTGTATTAAGATAAGGTTTCATAGTCGTCATGTAAAGTAAATTGACGATGTGGCTGAAAATTTTCTCCTTAAGTCTATATTTGGAACTAGATATTACAAAACGAAATACACCAACATTTTTATTAATAGGTCTCTCAATTCTCAACGTCGCTGAATCTACGACCTACGGTGCGATATCTAAGCGCGGTAACATTAAATATTATCGCTTCAACGCGATATAGAATTTGTTCGAGGGCATTATTATATACATAAATTATCGTAAGTGCGTATACTAAATACATAAAGTAATTAACAATTGGTAATATTATGGTATAATTTAACCATGTTGTTATAATTATAATTTCATTAACTTATTCCATAACAGGAGAGATGTTGAAACTTTATAAATGTGGTCTTTAATTGTAAAGTTTCATATTTTAGGTTTATATGTTTAGTTCTAACAACATATTAATTTATGTTAGGATAAAATGTCACTTCGTTTTCGATCTTGATTTGAGGGTTTGCACTAGATCTTAATGGATTATTGACAATGTCTACGTTTATACATTTGTTATATGAAATTAATGAACAACTATTGATGATCGATTGGATTCTTTAAAATAGCGGTAAACAAAATAAATAATTGTCTACCGCTCAAATTGGATAATATATGATGCACACAAAAATCCACAAATAATCGGTTTATAGTTAATATTTCGGGAAGTAATTGTTTTAACATCGAGGTTTAGGCGTATTTATGTAGCGCATTAAAAATAACTATACAACCGGCTGTAGAGATAACCAATCAATCAATACAGTTTACTTGTTATGGAGTATATTGGAGGGGTTAGGAAAACTGAATGGCGCGGTCGGAGTGCGGGTCGCGGCGGCGCCGACGTCACGAGAAAGCCGAGGTCTCTATAAAACGGACGCGATCCCTCCCACTCATACCATTCGCGAGCTAGCAGCACTCGTTAGTTCACGTACGCACTAACTCGTTATACTTGTTCTACTTGTTATCGTTCATTTTTGCTGTCGCCTCAGACGCGTACGCACTCATACGTTATGACAGTCACAAGCAAAATGAACAGTGTCTCTCGCCAGTCGATGCTGAGCCGTCTCGGTCCTGGTGGATTATTATATGCCGCCCATAAAATTCTAGCGGTACGTAACCAAAGTGTGAATAAGTGAAATTCAAGTTGTGGTTGGATAATGTTCTGAAATAAGTTTGTGTGTTGAATGTTGCTATAACAAGTATTTTGCCTTGTCCTCAGGTTGCTGTGCCTAGCAAGGAGGAGGAACGCTGGCGTGTCAAAGATAATGGTGCATTGTTTAAACGGTGGCGACGCACTGTATCACCTCCGGAGACGACACCCACACCCGCGCCCACTGGGCCGCCCGCACAGCCGTCAGAGCTACTGAAGTTCTTAGCTATTGTAAGTAAACAAATTATTTAGATATTTATAAATTTGTATTAACATTACTTATTGATAAAATGGGTATCAAGTTCTCGCAAACATAATTAGGTGGATTAATTGTTTTTATTTTATTTTTATTGAAAAAATAATAATAAGAAACTATTGGGTTATTAAATAATATGTATCTAAAAAGTGTAGAGAAATTAATAAAAAACTAACTACTCAATATATAAATAAAAAAAGCTAAGTACTTAACGTAATTTTCTTTTTTATTTTCAGAATGCATTAGAATTATCAGCCCCTGCATCAGATGCTTTGTTGAAATCCCGGTCATCGGAATGGTTCCAGCTAGCAGGTCATCCAGGTTCTCTGGCTCCTGCCGGACCTGGAACGGTATGGAAACGTCGCGCTCCGGGGGACCATCCAGCTCATAATCCGGAACGTGATGCATATGAAGCCCTCGCCGCCTGCCCGCATATGCGAGGAGTCATCCCGCGCTACTACCGTGAATTGGAATACGGAGGAGAAAGATTCATCGAACTTCAAGATTTACTTCACGGATTTCGTGATCCACATGTCATGGATGTAAAGATGGGCACACGCACTTTCCTCGAAGATGAAGTCAGCAATGCGCATGCACGCTCCGACCTCTACGAGAAAATGGTGCGTCTTGATCCTAATGCTCCTACCGAGGCAGAGCATGAAGCACGAGCTGTCACTAAATTGCGGTATATGCAGTTCCGCGAAAAGCAATCATCATCAGCGGAGCAAGGATTCCGCATCGAAGCGGTTAAGATGCCTGGTCAACCACCACTTACTGATCTACAGAAAGTGCGCAAACCTCAACAACTATCTGCGACCGTGGCACGCTTTTTGGGAAAAGACGAACGTGCTCGACGTGCTATAGCGGCGCGCCTTCGTGAAATCAGAACCCAATTCGAGCGCTCTGAATTCTTTAAAACCAATGAAATCGTCGGCAGCAGTATATTTATTATTTACGACGATGAACGTGTTGGAGCTTGGTTGATCGACTTCGCTAAAACTAGACGTGTACCCAATGGCGCTGAAGTGGATCACCGTTCGCCTTGGCAACAAGGCAATCACGAAGAAGGATTTCTATATGGCTTGGATAGACTTATAAACACAATAGAGACTGCAAAACTTCCGGCACAAGTTGATGAAGTAGTGACGGAACCTGACGTTTCACGTTGAACATAAAGGGCGAGAGGACCCTGAACTCGTCCCACGGTCGATGTCACCGTTAGCTTGGCCTTGCGCCTCAGTGCAGCCCTTGTCGCGTCAGAGATGATGCATGGAGATGTTCAAAAAATTGTAACGTATTTGAGCATATGAAACAATTGCGAATGTAGAAACGCGATTTATTGTTTAATTTTTGATCTAGTCCTTACCTGTATAATATAATTAATAAATTGAACCTAGTGATTTTCATTTTACCTACTTGTTTTATTTCTCTAATTTTTAATTATTTACAAAAAAGATGATAATCATGTTACCAATTCTACTAATAACCAAATAAGTATAAAATCTCGGATATCATAAGCCATATTCCATTAGATGGATAAATCCAATACATATTTTAAAGATACCTAAGCGATTAAATATAAATGCAATATGTAGAACGCCTATAGAGCAGTCCTTCCCAGTCTCCATTGTGTTATGACAGAGCTGTACGGCCTAACGCAAACTAAATTTATACTAGATCTATGCAAATACTAAGCATGTCTTGAATGCTCTATGGAAATTAGGCCATTGATATTCTATGGTCCACAGATATTTATTTGCTATTGATATACTATGGTTTATCAAGGAATTTGTTGTTTACTTATTCCTTGGGGTTTATATAAGTGACTACAGCCTAATATAGATTTCTTTTGGATTAGGTCTGTTAATAGAAGTGTTCCGTAGTACTACGTTCCCATGCTTTATGGAATTCATTGATTGGTTATAGACGCATAGACCCTATACATATCAAGATAAACACGGTGTTAAAAACTAAAAATGATATGAAAAATAAAACAGAGTCAGGGTTAATTTAATTATATAAATTCATGTAAATTACAATATGCAAGTTTATTATATTTAATATACATCGAGAATATTAATTATAGCATTATTATATGTAGTTATAACAAAGACAACTAAAATGGCTGAAATTAGTAGACAATTGGAAAATAAAATTATTCATAGCAGAAATACAAATAATTAATAAAGTTTAAAAAGGAAGTGAAGGTAAATAATCTAAAAAGTTAAATTACTTTGTAATAATAGTAACGACGTTTAACAGATGGTGGATTAAAATGTACAGTATTTCAAAACGTATTATATTTACTTAAACATTAAACAATAAATGTTTTTTATCTACACTAAAATAGAAAGTCAACATTTTAAATTTTTTGTCAAAATTATCGAATGTCATAATTCACACAAATTAATAGTACAGTTTCATTTTTTTAAGTATGTATATTTTTTATTTTTCATTAATTTCACAAATTTATTGATCTATATATCTGTTTTTATGAACTGCTAACGCCATCTATCGTAATTTTTAATAAATAGTAGTCAGAGCTCTGAACGGAATAAAGTTTTTTTTTATCTTTATTTTTGACAACCAATCTTTCAGATTAATAATCTGCCATTGTCGAGTAGTTCATAATATTACAAGGGTCGTGCGATTGTTTAAATTTTTCAACAAGATGGTGGCTTCCTTGTTAGCACTTTCCAGGGAATTTTTGTGGCATCTCAGAATTCACACTCCATTTTCCATTCACTTATGGACAGTGACCAACTTTTATTACATAAAATACCACGATTTTACAAAATATAGAGTCAAATAATACAAGATTATAAATAAAATATAAAATCCACAACACAACAGACTAAAATCCTAAGAAAAACTCCAATAAGGTTATTATTTAAGAATTCTATAAAAAGTAACAAGGAATTCTACACAACTATTACAAAGTGTGAAACGGCTTTTACCAGTATTGTCTTTCTCGGTTGAGTTATTTACCGCTTATATAGTCTACCGCCAAACTTTTTGGCCGCTCTGAATATAACTGAGTAGATCATAAATTTACGTAATAATAGGTATTCTATTTATAGTTATACATATAACATTAAGACAACTTATGGGTAAATAAATGCTAATTTAGATACCTAAATTTTAATCTTAGTTTGTTTTGTATTAAACTCAATGATATTACAATTACAATATACAAGTCTTTACTTACGGCTAAATTCAGAGCAGCCAAAAAGTTTGGCACGGACTGCAGTTTACATAATAGTACGATTATTCATGATTCTAAACAACATATTCAATTGTCCTCTAATTTCAGTGTCGATAAAATAGGAAAACAGAATACATTTGAATACAATCCTCCTTTATATGACATTATTATTAGTCTAAATAACTTGTATAGACTTCTCTACATTCCTAAGTATATTTCTAAAATATGCTGTATATTGTTCAACAACTATACAACATGAATGGAGTGTTGAAACATCATATCAATTATTAAATTATCAAAGAATATTATAATACGTCCATCATTGAAAGATTTTTCTTTGCCTTTATTATTCGGCAATTGTTCACCTTTGTTGCAAACCGCAAGGAGTTCAGAGTTTCATTGAAACACTCATCGAATTGGTTGATATTTACCAACATAAGTGTCTTAGAATTCCCACCAAGGCTCGGCATTAATAAGTGAGTTAATTTAGAATTCCTGTAAGGTATGTGTGATTGGTTAGTCTGTAATGACAGAATTACTTTAGATAACTCAGATAATGATCTATTTATATGCTTAGTTTCATCCATTCTCGTAGTTGTTTTACCACTTTCCGATCCTGCCAAATCAACCAAGTTTAAGCTGCTGGTATACCTCTCTTTACGTTTCTCATGTATAGCTGATATCTTAATCTGTGCCACTGAGTGAGATCGGGAGCTACGTTCATTATTTAGTGTAGCTGCAGTTTGTCTGTTACGTTGTGCAAATATCATCAACCTGATGAAGTCATGAGAGCTCTTAACCTCCTCCTCTTTCAAATTTGATACATATAAATCATTTCCCTTAGAATTTACCATCTTAATGTCATGGTTTACTTGATCTTTGCTGGAATTAAGTAGGTCATAAATTATTTCATTGTATATTTCTAAAAATGAAGCCTTCACAGTCAACTCCCAGCCCATTCTCTTTAAATCCTCCATGGATGTGAATATCATGTCAAATGCACGAGGAATTATACCATACTGTTCAGTCCCACCACCACCTTCCATAGTGTATGTTTTACCTGACCCTGTCTGTCCATATGCAAAAACACATACATTGTACCCATCAAGAGCCGATTGGACCATGCAAGAAACTTCAGCAAACACATCTTCCTGTGACGAGTGTGGGGTAAATATACCATCGAAACTAAATGTTTGGGGTTTCGCTTTTCGTGCTGAATTTAATAATTCAAACTTTTCAACCTCAATGGAACAGGCGTCCAGGACATTAATATTAAATAGTGGTTTTGATGCTTCGGACTCTAAAGGTGGGCGAATTCTGCAGTATACTCTTATGTTTCCTTTCAAGTCTTGTAACTTATTCCTTAAATCTCTCTGTTCTTTATACATAGAGGCTAAAATAGTTTGTAAAGACTCCGAATCAGATTTATACTTTGTGATAGTCTCTTGGGCATCTTTAAAGTCCAGCTTTATTTTATCATATTCTATTGAAATCTTTTTTAACTGTTCAGTTAGTTCTCTCAATGCATCAGTCTCTTCTTTTAGATTATTGTGACGCCTAGTCAAGTCTTCAAATTGTGATTGAATATGATCCAGATCAGACGACTTTTGTTTAAGTGTTGTGGTGATATCATCCAACAATTTCGACTTACGCTGAAGGTCTTCATTTTCATGCTTTTGAATTTCAAAGTCAACTTTCATCCTATCCAATTCTGTAGATTTAGCTCTTAAATCATTAAGACTGTTTAGTAATTTATCTTTAAGCGTATCTCGTTCATTAGAACAGCTTTGCACAGTTTCTTTTATTTTTTCATAATTATCTGAAACCTCGACATATTTTTCTTTTAATTCAGTGAATTCAGTCTTCATAGTTTTGTGTTTTTCTAATAAATCATTAAACCTAGCTTTATAGTCGTAAGGTGGAATCTTTGGTGCTGCTTTCTTTTCTACTTTCGCTACTTTACCAGGCACTACTGAGCATGATGGCGCTGTTGCTGATCTCTTTAGACGAGGAGCAGCGACTATTGTTGATGATCCTGACCCTGGATTCATAGGTTTAGTATGATTAGCAATCAAGGCTTTTTTGTCAGCGTCACTAAGTCCATTTGCCAAAGTTCTAGACCGACCACTTAACAATCCTGGTCTATTTTTAGACGTGGAGACTGGTAATTTAGTAAAATTTGACATCTGAAACCAACATTATAAGCATTCATTATTTAAGTCTCTTCAAACTGATTTGTTATAGGTATAATAACTAAATATATACATTAATTTTCTTTTTCGATCTAATTACGCTATTAACTCAGCATGGTCTTAACAGCTTCACCAAAATACAAATATTTACAGCTTCTTACCTTTAAATTGTATTGTTATAGTCACCCATAAAATACACCTTTACAGAAAAACAATCATATACGTTTATTACTCCACGTAAATATATGAAATTTACACCATTAAACAAAGAAACAAAAGTTTATCAAGTACACGGACCCTAACTTTATAGCAGATTTCTATGTAAGAAATCTTTTGTAACAATCGTAACAAAACGGACAAATTCAGTTCGAAATTCAAAAATGATGCTATGGCCAGTGCTGCCATTTATAGAAAAAAGTAAGTATAGTTTTTTATTTAGTAGAATAATAACCGTTAATAATCTAGTACATTTACAGTGATTGAAAAACTGAATCGAGTCATTTATGGAGATAAAATATATTTTAGTCTAATAAAATATTTGTACATATTTTTCTTAAAACTATTTTTAATATTAATATTTTTAGTATTAAAAGATGACATACTGATGTTACCAGCAAACCTTTTCAATTTTCATGCTTGCAATATTTTTTTGCTATTCTGTTTTCTTTGGGAGATAGAATTGTGCGTGCTATAAGTTTCGACAGTGATTGGTTGTCTTTTTGAAGTTCGTTTATTACGCCAATCACAATATAAATATGGCTGGCTTTATTGGTACTAATGATTTCACTGACATAGAAAACTAAAATAAATCACATTATATTGCCATTTCCCGTATTTCGATATGACACGAACTGTAGGGAATGCTTTGTTTTATAGTGATTGTTTTTGTGTCTTGTGCGAGTGCGAAGTAGTAAATAATATGAAATCTAACTAACTGAGTTGTTGTTGTAATCATCATCATAAGTTTGTACAAAAATAATAAAAACAAACTGCATTGTTAACCTGTTTATCACCATTGACGGATGTTCTTTTACATTTTGCAAATACGGCAGTGGCGGTAAATTTGACTTTTTAAATCGCTTTTCGTTTTATCATGTAGTTTTGTTGATTCTGTTCTTAGTGATGGGTAGCCCCGAAGAAATTGTGATCGCTAGCGATGCAAATGAACTAGAAAGTGAAACCGCGGGTGATTGTTCGGAAAATGAAATAGGCGATGCAGCTGAATTATCAGTGAATTCTAATGATCCAGCCGGACAATCTTTGAGCGATGCAAATGTGTCGAAAGAAAGTGACGTTACTGGAGCAGCTATTTTTAAAAAGATCAAGAAGAAATTCCGTTACGGTAAGAAAGGCCACCCGCCATCCAAAGATAACATCGACAGAAATGTAGTTCGTAGACTACATCACACAAGCACAAAATCTAAACAAGGGAGGAAACGAGCATTGAGTTTTCCATCTATTTCAAAATTTTTTCTACCCCATAAAAGACCACCCAAAGAAGTTTTCATACCACCCACAAAGTTCCTTCTCGGCGGGAATATATCTGACCCTTTAAATTTAAATAGTCTGCAAGACGAAGATGTGAACAGGGCAATGAATGCGGTGACTCCTGAATCATCACCTCTACCAACACCACCTCGACATAAAGGCAAAATAGATGTCATAATTCCTCCTAACATAAGAGACCCTTTGAATCTGCTAGATCCTTTGGATAATGATGAGTATGAGAAGCGATTAGAGATGCAGCAACGGAAGCCACGTAAGAAAGCAAGGATAAGACGTCGCACGACAGACAATACATCCCCCATACCTGAAATGGATGTACAGATAATTGAACATATCAAGGAACCGCAACCACCCGAACCATCAACATCGGCTTCAGTCAAGTCTCGTAAACGATCTTGTAGTGATAGTGACAATGCATCACAAAAAGGCAAAGATCCAAAGAAACTACGTAGAATGGACTCATTGGATAAAATTGTGAGCCCTGTTGTGCCACAGCCTGGTGCTTGGATGAGAGCAAGACCTCAGACTCGTACTGCACAGCCAGAAAGACCAGTATCACCTCATCGCACTAAGCCAAAAGTGAAACCTGAAGGTGAACAGAAACTACCAACATTTCATCCTAAAAACTCAAGATACCAGTACGGGAACTATGACAGGTAATTAAATGTTTATTCATATTAGTTTTCTGTGAATTAGTATGTAACTATTTTTTTTCCACAAGGTTACTCAATGTTTACTTTACATAGTGGAATTGTGAAGTGTTTTAATTGTTGTTGCCATTTTACTGTAACTATGAGTACACATATTTATTTAAATATAGTATGCCACAGAATTTTCATTACAATATGAGGATGGATTCTGAATAACAATCTAATAAGAAGTATCCAATACTATATTATAAAAAAATAAAATTTTTGAGTATGTCTGTATGAAATAAATCTCTATTATTGATATTTAATACATAAAATTCCATTTCTTTTAGAAAATTACAATTACCCTTAAGTATTCTAGTCCATATATTGTTGTTTTTAATTGTTATTTAATATTTATACATACAAAAGTTGCTCTAATTTGATTGGTTTGAGAAAAAGTAAAATATGTAAAAAAAAAAGATTTTTCTTATGACTAATGGGACAAATTAATTGAAATTTTTAATAACTTGTAAGGGTAACTAATAGCATCTAGAAAATTCCTTATTAATACATAAGGTCATTGACAAAAAACATTTTTTTTTTACTAATAGTAATGCGGTTTCCTTGCAATTATAAAACTATTAATATTATTGTCCAAGCCTTATGTATTTCCCTAGGACATCATGAAATTTAAAATGTATAAAGTAAATATTTATAATTTTTAAAACAAGTGTGTCATATCATAAAGAAAATTTGTGCAGTTTATCAATTTTCCTATATATTATTGTATTTACTTTTTTTAGCTTAATTCAATTTATATCTTTTATATATATTATAGGTAATATTTCATGTATAAAATCAGGACATCTTTTTTCTGTTGAAATTATAAAATAACGTAAAATGGAAAAATAAGAAAATTGATATTTTTACTTTAAAATCTGTTTTGATATTATTGCCTTTAAAACTAAAAGTATTACACTTATTTGATTAAGTTATAGGTATATACATTGCCTTTTTTTACGTGGGGAAATCCCTTATGGATACCCACCCTCCCGGGGGAGAGGATGAGCTATGTCCGGCTTGCACGGACTAAAACCCCACGGTGTACCGACAGACCGTAAAGTTGGGGCGGCAAGGGATCGTGCTAAGCTATTCCCCTTAGATAGCCGCCCCAACGGTCCGCCCGGCGGAAGGTGGCCGCCGGGCTCCTACCTATAGAGAGGCAGCTGGGTACACACACACCAGCTGTCTCCCCTCGTCAGCCGGACCTGTGCAATGAGGGGATGAGCCCCCCGAGTACATCCCCACAGGTCCAGCTACGGTGGCAGAAGGAGTTGAGCAAAATGCCGCCTCCTCCTGCCGGTCCTCCGTTGGCAAAGACGGCCACTGAGGGGGTCCGCTTCGAGGGCCCTCTCCGCCGCCTCCTTTTGCGAGATAACTTCCTCGCAAATGGAGGCCACTACTCGCTACGCCTGCTCGCTGCCGAGCATGGACGAAACCACGCTCGGCAGCGACAAATCCTCCCTCACCACCGCCGCCAGAGTGCGGCGCTCCACCTCCCACGCAACACACTCAGAGAGAGTGTGCTGCGCGGTATTCTCCTCAGCGCCGCACTCATGGAAGTATACACATTGCCTATCTGTACAAAGATTTAAAGAAATACTTTATAGCTTTCAGGGCTTCATCACATCTCATCTAATATTAATTTTGTAGTCTGTTGAAGCTGTTAAGATCTGGCCTTCCTAGGTTAAAAGGAATATACGAGGAAGTGTTTGGCAACAAATTTTCAATTTAAGAATTGTGGGCTTATAACATGACCTATGACCAGTTACTCCAGTTACTCCAGTTACTCGTGCTTATGCTAGTTTTAATTAAACAACACAAAGTTTATATTTTTATGAAAGCACACTTCAAATGTGTCTAATTTTAATAAATATGCTAATAAAACATTTTATTTATTTGACCTCTCATTTACATTCTTAAAACTATACAATATTGTTTATGAACAAAAAAAAAAGTATACATTTTATAGAACTTAAAGTTACGTTAATTTTTTTTTATACCATTGGAGGCAAATGAACAGATGGGTTACCTGATATTAAGTGATCACCACTGTCCATAGACACCAGCAACACCAGGGGAGTCGCAAGTGCGTTGCTAGCCCGTGTTGGTGGGGATAATGCAAGCACTGTTACATAACGTCGGTTTTCTGTGAAAAGGGTGGTACTACACTGGGCGAGCCTACCCATTCATCCTGAAACCAGTTACAGTTTCAATGTAGCTCTACCATCTGTTATTTTAATGTTATGTCTGGAGTCTGAAAAAGGATCAAAGGAACTCTACAAATGTCCAGACTTTCATTCTCTAGAATTAAGCTATGTTCTTATTATTTTTGCAAGAAAAAATAAATCTATCAACAAAGTTCTTATGAAACTATAGATAATAAATAGATTTTCAGTATTATTGTATGAAAGCGTTAATGACTAATTATGAATAATGCGTTCTGCTTTAGATTAGTTAAATGAGAAATTTGAAGAATAGAGTTACTCTGGTTATAGTGTATATGAAAATTGTTGACGCAGCAAAATCGTCTCATATACGTTATGCTTGCGTCTTTTACTTAAGTAAATATTAGGATCATACTTTAATCGATAGTGTATGGTTAATAAAATCCACATGTAAGGGCTTGAATATCTATAATTATTATTATGGTTCTAGGTATTATGGATATCGTAACCTGAATGCGATGATGGATATCCGCCTTCAAGTATTTGAGATGCACAGGCATTTGTTTCAAAATAAAGACATATTGGACATCGGCTGCAATGTTGGACATATATCTATTGCTGTGGCGCGCACTCTCGGCGCTCGGTCAGTCCTCGGAATAGACATTGATCCAGTACTTATAGGTAAGTGATACTCTCACCGGTGAATTTTATTAATAATCATTGCACTGTTATTAAACATTTTTATGATCCATAAACCATTCAAGTTAATACTATGTTGCAGAAATAACATGGCTATTAAAATTTCCCTTGTCTCTATGTTTAATTAAAAGCAGTTAACTATGAAATTATCGATAATAAATCATAAAATAACAACAGTAATATCCTCGAACATTAGCGTATCTACCAGCTTTCGGAATATCCTCAAGTTGGCATTTCATGGCGAGTTTATTTCCAGTAAGAATTGAGAAAACGATAATACACGAATCAACTTTTGTTTTTTTTTCTATGGCCCTTGATATCGGTCATGTGTTGTAATGAGATCTCTTTAGAATTTAGGCGCCATCAGTCGAGGTTTTTGATTGAATAATATCTTTGGCCAAAATTTGATTCCTTCCTCTCATTTCCTTAACCGAATCACGCGCACTGGGCATCGAAGCCACAGTTTTACGGTAAATTATATCTCGGCACGAACTAAATAGTTCGCAAGTTTTTATAACTTTACCATACTGCGAAGCTGGGGAACAGTCTCCCGGTTAGGGTGTTCTCTCAAGTCTATGACATGGGCTCCTTCAAACGTAACGTGAAGATATGTATACTCAGGTGGCAGCCGGTATAATAGCGGCGACTAGCTTGGGATAGTTTGTATGTCGATGGTCGCCGTTGTTTTTGGATCGTACTGTACTTACTATCAGGGCCTAGTGCAGTTACTTTGCCGTGCTATAAAAAAAAAAATCTACTTTTAATCGACGATGTGACCAAACCAGAAAGAAATGGCAGAGTGTGAAAATTAAACTGCATCTCAAATTCGGTTCTTACGACAGTCTAATAGATTCTTGGCTACAAGTTTTCAACTCTCTACGCCATATCATAGTACATAGCATTGACAATTAATTAATAACTTAAGTATATAATGCGTTATATATGCATATTTCTCTAATATCTTAAAATAGCACCCGAGTCAGGTGATACTTGCACAGGTGGTTGAAGAACCCAGTGCATACATAAATATGTACATACAGCGGTACAACGCATACAAATGTGTATAATAATAATGTTGTATTTAACAAAACCATCTGTAATGCCTTTTATTATAGTTACGTGTATTTTAAAATGTATTTAGTGAAGGTTGAATTATTATGAAACATTCAGAGAGCTATATTGAATAGGTATTATGTCATATAGTCGGACGTTTTCGTTTTGTCGGTGTAAAATTACTATTTTATTGTAGAGTGTTCATGCAAATTTCTTCTCCGTCTCCCATTCTACTCGTGAATTTTGTTACATTCTAGTTAGATCTACTCTGTAGTTATTACCGCTCCGATGGAACAATTAACCTTTTTAAATCGAAATCAAGTTATATACCTCTTTTGTAAATGTAATTAAAATCGGCTCCGTACTTTAATCGTGTGACGTAATGTACGAATAACAAACGGAACTCATCTTTACCTA
Organism: Antheraea mylitta; assembly: GCA_014332785.1. Lineage (NCBI taxonomy): Eukaryota > Metazoa > Arthropoda > Insecta > Lepidoptera > Saturniidae > Antheraea > Antheraea mylitta. The sequence goes on from JACEII010000003.1 coordinate 10,264,698, forward strand.
TTTGGAAAACTGGACACATTGTTCTTTATGATCACAACTTACTGCCAGTTTTATTAAAACTAAAAAAATATCTTTCATCTCTGTTTCTAGTTGCAACTTTGTAATTTACAATAATTGAAATAAATTTGCCATAATTTCTATACACTCTATTAAGTGAATTTTGAAGTCATCTGTGATTGTAATCTAATAAATTAAGCTTTTTAATTTTTAGAGCATTTTCTATAGTCCATAGCTAGCCACTACGGACATTATATTTTATTCTTTATCTTGTGTTGTTTAACTTTATATTTTGTAATTTTGGTGGTGTATTATATAATAGAGTGCACAAGTGAAGTGGATCGGAAATAATACCATGGAGAATGTATTCTGACTTGCCACAAAAACTTCCTGAAAAGTTCTAACAAGACGGCCCACCATCTTGTTAGTAAATTGAAATGATTGCAAGAGTCTTGCAATACCATTCCCTACTTGACAATGGCAGTAATGATCTACTAGAAAATTGGCCAAACACAAAATAAAAAAAAAACATTTTGTGACATATTCAGACGTAGATTCTTATAGCAAATTTATAAATGAATATACTTATAAAGCATTAAAAATACAAGTTATATTGTATAACGGAACTCATACAGAACTTAACATCTGCAACTTGATTTATAGTCCATGTTATTATAAAAAAGTTAAATATGTATTGAATATTTGCTTTATAAAAGTTTGGGTACTTCGTATTAAATGCACCGCCCTCGCAAACCGCTGCCGTGGCAAGCTCGCGTTATGCCTTTTCACAAGTCAAACTTAACCAAACCAAACAGAGAAAAAAGAGCAGAATGTCGAACGTTCAGCGAGCGCTGTGCATTTAATACGAAAGTACCCAAACTTTTATAAAGCGTGTAAACTTTAACTTTTTTGTAATAACACGTAGTATGTTAAAACAACAATGATATAATTGTTATTTTTAATTTTAAAAATAAACGCAAATTTCGTTCTTACAAAATCAGCTCTATATCAAAAATAGAATCGCGTGTGGGATTCATTCAACAGAAACTGCATAATTGTGTTTAATCTGCTGTGGGTATTGTTATTATAAATACGCTTATACATACGTTCGGTTGATCAATTATTTATGAGCGCTTGTTTAAGTTAACCTCGTTTGTTAATTAAAGGACGTGCGAGGAAAAACTTACATTCTTTCATACCGGTTCCTGTCGATACACCGAAGATGGACGATGATAAGAAGCCCGATGAAGAAGATAAGAAACACTGTTGTGATAAATGTAAAATGGATAAATGCGATGAGTGCAACGTCGATCACAAGCAGGAGAAGGTTGATGACCCTAAGAAGGTGTTACCGGGGAAGAGATTGCGGAGGCCCAGGAAGAATAGGAAATCCGTGCATAAACAGGATCAGGGGCAATGTTTCTTTCCGATGTCTATGTCGATGTTGTATGGGCCGCTGGGAGATCCTGCAGCGAATGCTTCGCCTCCCGCGTTTCCTTATAACGTCACATTCAAACAGGTGAGTTGATAATTGTTATCTAATTTCTAGTGGTAGAATCACACTGAATCTATTACTGGTTTCAGCATGAATGGGTCGGTTCGCTTGGGGTAGTGCCACCCACTCACAGAAAACTGACGTGAAGTAACAGTGCTTGTGTTGTTGCGTTTCGTTCGGTCGGTAAGAGCGCCGAAGGCCCAACTCTCCTCACCTTCCCCCTTCCCTTTCCTTTCCTCCCCCACTACCACCCTCCCCAAACACAATTGCAGGCAATGCACTTGCGAATCTCCTGGTGTTGCAAGTGTCTATGGACGGTGGTGATCACTTAACATCAGGTGATCCACCTGTTCGTTTGCCTCTTGTGATATAAAAAAGCTTTATAAAACAGTATCTGACCAGAAGTAAGAATTGTTAAGAAAAAAAAAATTGAATTATCTGTATAGTCCACCTTTTTTTGACTAAACTTTTTTTTGACAATTTTTTGGTCTGGCCAGATACTGTTTTATAAAGAGTCAAAACACTTCAAGTGGACCCCCCCTTTTCCACTTGATTATTAAATTCAGGTATGAATATTTGTTCATGAAGTATTTTTTATGAACAATTAATCCCCAGAACAGTTTTTGAAATTTTTTATTTTAACAAAATTTTTTAAAAAATATTTTAATGAAACTTTCAGGATTTATAGTTTAATAGTTGTACTTTGATACGATATATAAAAGTTTAAAATATATTTTTTTTAATATTGTTAATTAACTTTTTAGTTAACAAATGAAAATTTCAATGAATTCTCCCTCAAATAACATTTTTTTTCTCTCGATATTATGTATTAATCATTTAAGTAATAGAACCCGCAAAAAAATTTGAATGTTAAAATAAAAATTTTCAAAAACGTGTTCTGGGGATTAATTGTTCATAGTAAATACTTCATGAACAAATATTCATACCTGAATTTAGTAATCAAGTGGAAAAGGGGGGTCCACTTAACGTGTTTTGACTCAAAGCGTTTCGGGTTTTAAATAATTCTTAACCAAAACGATATTTTGATAAATCGCTATATTGGCGTTAGTAAATGCATGTATAGATGATTTTTAAAAATTAATGTATAATTTTCAGGGAAATTTCGTACCCGGTGAAGATGCAGCCGTCGTCGGCACCGGCGCCGACGGTCCCCAGTTCGATCTAATTTTGTGTCTATCAACTACTAAATGGTTACATTTGAATTGGGGTGATCAAGGTCTGAAACGTGCGTTCCGCCGTATGTTCGCTGATCTACGTCCGGGAGGCAAACTGGTGCTGGAAGCTCAAAATTGGGCTAGTTATAAGAAGAAGAAGCGTTTAACGGTAATTTTTTTCTTTAAATCGAAGATATAATAGAAATTATTGACTTTGTTTTTTGAATAATAATAATATTTGTTACACTTTCATATAGAAGAAAGTATTATTCCTTAGGAAAAGGTTAAATAAGATATATATTGAGGCGAACGAGGCCGCAGGATAATACTTCTTGTTAAATCAAAACACATTTAGATGATAACAAAATATATTATTAAATAGTTATTTTTCTCTTAATTCCAGCCAACGATATACGAGAATTTCAATGCCATTGAGTTGTTTCCGAATAAGTTCCGCGATTACTTGCTATCGCCGGAAGTCGGTTTCAGCAAGTGTTGTATACTCGGTGTGCCGCAGCATGCCAGCAAGGGCTTCCGTCGACCGATACAGTTGTATATAAAGGGTGATTTCACACCGAGCAAAGCGCAGTGGTCGGACGCGTACGCGCCGTCGTCGCATCACAGGTTGGAGGCGGAGGCGGCACCGCGTCGTACTGTGTACGCGCCCGTCGAGCCGGCGTACCGTCCGAGCGACGACGCGCCCTCCTGCGGTGCGGCGACTCCCTATTCGCCTAACTTGGACTGTTGCGCGGACGACTCTCCGTTCTATAACCCTAGGAGCGACTCGTACGCGCCGTCGTACCAACCGGCTCGGCCCACAGTGTACGCAACCCTCCCGTCGCCGCTCGGTAGCGCGTCGCCCGCGGTGTCACCAGCCGCGTCCCCCGCACCGCACACATCCCCCGCACCGGACCCGATGTCGGCGCGTGGCTTCCCCGAACCACGGATGCATGAAGAATAACCGAGCACTTTCCTATAATAAAACCAGAAATGAGGACGTGCATATGTATTTTTAACAATGGAACGTTCCAATTATGTTTACGCTAATTCTGTAAACGGTCTTTGCGGTTTTCGAAACCATTTTATCTAATCTAGTTCTAGATGTATGTTTGTAAATTTTAGACAGATCGCGGTAACGATGTAAATTATCTTAGAGTCACGGGTGTATTGATTTCTCACTTCTGGTTTTTTTTTTTGTGTAATCACTCCCTTCCCGCCTTCTTTTTTCTGTGTAAATAGTGATCTAGTTTTAAGGTTATGTTTTAATAAGCTGAAAGTATTTTATAATATTATACTCGCATATTAATCAGTCTGAAGTTTAATTTACCCTTTAACGTCAATACTTTTAGTACACAGTATACTTATTCTTAAATATGGTATAAAATTTGGCAGTCATTTGGAAAGCAAAGCATTGTTGGCTTCAAAAAAACTAGGTGTCCCTAGTAAATAGAGCAAGACAGTATTTCACACTAGAACATCGTTTATTATTTTATAAAGTGCAAGTTCGCCCACAAGAAATACTGTTCTCACCTTTCGGCTGGGGTGCCTCAATATCAGATGCTTCAATAAGAGCGGCTTGAATCATTGGCGACGAGGTTTAATATCCAATCGTCTCGACTCATTGGCACTGCGTCGAGATATCGCGTCTCTTTGAGTCCTTTATTGCATGTACCACGGTGAGTGTTCAGACCAGTTGTTTGTACTTATACCTACCGCTACATTCCATTATCGTACTACCCGCCTGTAACTGAAATTTCATACACACCACCTGGATGGGTGGAGGTCTCCCACAGTGAGGTTTTTAAGATCGTTTTGGCCTCGCACTTTGACCCTGTGGAATCGACTCCAGCGGCGGTGTTTCCAAATAATTACGATTTATAAACCTTCAAAAACGTGCGTACATTTCTTTAAAAGGCCGGCAACACACTTGCGACTCCCCTGGTGTTGCCAGTGTCTATGGACGGCGGTGGTAACTTCCCATAGGATGATTCGCCTGTTCGTTTACCACCTATGATAGAAAAAAAAACAAAAAGTGAGAAATGAGCAAGCCGCACTATTGCCATTTTAGCGACTTTGTTACTAGATCTAGCGGATTTTGGACAGCTTTGACGACTTTTTTTTTTAATCTAGCGACTTGAAAAAAATAGCGACTTCTAGCGACTAATTGAATATTGAAAATATTTAAGTATTTTGGTACTAATTTAATTATAATTACTGGTAACAACATGAATTGCTGATGTTTTTGGAATTTGTCTACCAGAATGATGTTCGATCTCGGGGTCGACCATAATGAAAACAACAAGAGGAGTTATAACGTGACTAAAAGTTGGTATAACTAATCTGACTAAATCATTTTGTTCGTTTTATCACAGTGAAATACTCGCAATATAGTATTTTCACCATATTTTTACCATGAAATATTTATGAAACATTAAGCGACTTCTGGCGGATTTTTTAATTATGTATTTTTCAAAATCTAGCGACTTTTTAAATGACGTCTGGAGACTTTTTTATTTCTTAAACGGCAACACTGGTAAGTGGTGTGGCGCGAATGTGCAGGAAGGGCGAAGTGAACGGATTACACTGCTTGTGTACACTAAAGATGAAGTCTACATAGGACGACGCGTGTGTAGTCCAGTCCATTGAAGCTGTTAAGTCCCTGCTGTGCGAATAGCATAGTCCGTTCGAGAAAAAAAAGGACGACGCGTACATGCACGCGTAAATGAGATTTTTTTTTGTCTCTCGGAACCAGGCTCAAAAGTTTCGTTTAGAAGTCAAAATAGGCCTTTGAAAATATGAACCCGTAATATTGATATCAAGCTAGTCCGCATCGCACTTTTCAATTTTCCTTAACAATAACACAGGAAAAAATTTTTTCATTTGATTTTCATAATTAATGAACCATACACTACTCTGCAATTTGCATCAAATGTTTTTAAGAGAATTGAACGCTCTACAAAAAGTTCTTATATCATTTTTCGTAGAATGAACTCTTTCAAATGTTATTACATTTTTTTTTTGAAATGACTACGTTGTTGACCTAGCATGGTCTTAATAGCTTCACCGGACTACTATCAAAAGCTATTACTTCAATAACTACTACCTCAACGTCAACCCGACGCAATATTATGTATATAAGAAGAAGTATAGACTAGCAGTCTCCCGCGACTTATTAATAGTAATATACTTAAACTTACTAATAACGATACATATTGGTTTCTTAATGCATATTATGTACCTGTAACCTCTTAATGCCTATATTGAAGGTGTTGGTGTCTTTGACAACGAGAGAAAGGTAAAAAAAAACATCATATACGTGTAGCATAGAGCCGTGCGTAATGTATGAAGACATAATGATAAGAGACACAATCCGCGTTAAATCTGGTCGCAACAAAACAATAATGACGTGTATGAATTAAACAAATACCGAATCCATTACACGTAGTATGTACATGATTCATTGCCGTTATTACGTAATTTTGTTATGAAATGTATCTTCAATAAATTGTGTAAGAGTATATTATACTAGCTGCTTTATTAAAAAAGATCAACACGCTGAACCAGTATTACTAATTTCGCCATAATTATCCTCCGTAACTCACACTACTCCGTTTCCATTAACAACCTGAACTTTCAGGCGTAGGTAATCTCCAAACAAAAACATTTAATACAATAAATACAGTATTCATAACAACGGTGTAATGAGATCGACAATTCATCGTCAGACGTCAGCGACATACTAATTTTTTTCGGTGGTCTTAGTTGACGCAACGAATAAACGTTAAAAAAGGCGTCATCTCCAATGGCGTCACAATCCTATAGTGTATTGTCGTTATTGTTATGTTATAATATATAATATATGTAAGTACATGAGAATAAAAGTGAAGTGTCTATTGTTTGTGTAGAATAAATTCCGAAACAGTTGAACCAATTTGAACTACATTTTTAATGTCAGTGCATACTTTTCTTAGTATTCATTAGACTAGTGGTACTCAACCTACTTTTTACACGGGCCACAAAACACGTTTCGCTTATGATATCTTGGGCCGTAAACTATACATATTTAGATATTAAATAAAAAAACGTAATTTAAATTTAATAACGTGTAGGAGCTACGGCTGACTACTATCGAAATTTAGACTGACACGGACAGCGTAATAATACTCGGAATACGTAAGATAGACTGTTTATTTATATGACCATATATGGTATTTATACGGACATGTGATATTTCATTTGTTTGTTCGATTGTTTGAACGACATTCTATTTACAATATTACAAATGTTTCTGCAAGTCTGCCAAAGAGGATGACATACGCGGTAGTTACAATCGTATTAATGTGGTGAAAAGTGGTTGTTCAATAAAACAAGCTTGCGGTCGGGTTATCTGGAATCTATTTAGTTTACTCAACGTGGTCATAGTTTTTTCTGACGGGCACGATATTTAAAATAATTGAAAACAAACTTGAGTCGGGAAAGGTTGGTCGCAGATTGAGTATAACTGATTTAGACAACAAATAATTTACTATTCCTCATAGAGGTTAAACTTCAATGATAAAATTACATAGACCAGTGTTTCCGAACGTGGGGCCCACGCCCCTGCAATTTGATAGTTAAGGGGAACAATTTAAAAATGGACTTGACACAAGTTTAATCCTTTCACTTTGGATTATTGAAATGTAATGCAAAATATCGGTGACAAAATTTAACAGAACAGGTAAATTCTTCAAAAAAATGCTGTAAATAATTATTAGGTATAATTTCGTTTGACGTTAGCAAACTATCAACTGGGTAGTTAGAGTCATCAAACAAGTATTTTTGAAATTTTACATACGATGTCTTGATAATAATGTCATAGTGATTTCTTCCTAAAACTTATCATTTAGATTTCTTAAGGAAACAACAATTTTTAAAGTTTAAAAAAAAATTATGGGGGTTATAATAATTTTAGAAATAATAAGGTGGGGCATGGACTAAAAAAGATTGGGAAACACTGCCATAGACGATACTTTAAATCGGTAAAAGGGTTGTACGGGTTAAATAGTTACGTTAAAATTATAATTACACCCACTTTTATTGCACATCAAACACGCACTTCGTATATAATAACAAAATCATATACACGAGCACAAAGTCACGATAAACACGGTGTTAAATACAACAAGTAGCATTCATACATTTAACGTAGCTCATATACATTTTCAGTTGTATAATCCTTTATGTTATCATATAAATACAATGAGGCCGAGATTTTGTCGAACGAAAATTCGTGGTGAATCCACTGCATCGCGTTTTATAAGCTCATGTAGCCTAGGCGTTCACAAGTTCATAACCTGAAAAAATCGTAGTCAACGTAGTCCGGTGAAGTCGTTAAGACCTTGCTAGGTCAACAGCGTAGTCAGTTCGAAAAAAAAAACTGAAACTATCAAATCAATATGAATCTAATACAGGAATGGATGGGTGGATGGAATGGAAGGGTTTATGATAGAAATTATTACGATTTTATTGGTAATGATGAAAATATCAACTAGCAGAAAGATAATGATAATGCACTAATTTTTAACACTGAATAATTTCCAGGAACATTATAGATTTTTTTTTCTTACCAGAAACAATGCTCAATGTAACAAATAAGGTAGCATGGTGATTCATCAATGCGTGGGAAAAGACTCATTGGAACTTTATTACTCAGAGTATTCTAAACAAATGTACAGATGCTAAAAATAGCGTGCTTCGAAGCTTCATCTTTTCTTTTAAGCTTTACCTTGTCGTAGATTAAGTTGCATTGTTTTCCAGGAATACCTATCCCTTTGTTTTATCTAGTCTATAAATATTACAAAGTTTTTTTTTTCGAACTGACTACGCTATTGACCAAGCAAGGTCTTAACAGCTTCACCGAAGTACTAAGGCGAGCGCTTAAGGCACTCAGCCGATTTTATTTGGGCGACTAGTTCAAGAGTGCACGGCACACCTCGGCTTGGCTGTTGCCTGTTACATGCAAACTCGCGACCTATCCTAACTAACCTAGCTAACTATTCATATATGTTTGAGTTGTTGAGACGCATATGTGTACCAAGCATACACGCCTCAACAATCCTTCTATATATTTTTTATCGGAAAATTAGAGTTTTTCCAGTTCGATAAGGAAAAAATAAAACCCTTCCACTTCCATGTGTAAGCGTATAGGCGTGCACGTGTGTGGGAGTGATCGTGTAGTGTTGTACCAGTGAAAAGTTATGAACGTCAAAAACTACCACCGGTTCGGAAACAACCCAGCCATCGAGAAGAACCGGCAAGAAACTCGATCGGGTACATTTTTTTTTACATACATTTAAATACATCATATAGCTTATAGTGGATGCACAGAGAGGAGTCAATTCCAGACATCACTATCGTTCACATACTGATCCACTCTATAATATCCTTTTGACACAAACACCCGCTTGACATGTCGTTTAAATTTGCAGTCCGGCAAATCGGTAACATGTTTTCGGGACTTTATTGTAAAACCTAACACTGTTACCTAAGAAACTATTACTGGTTTTACTAAGTCTGAAACATGGCACGACCAGTTTATTACAGTTTCTAGTATTTACATTATACCGGTCTTTTACTAAATTTAGTTTTTCAAAGTTTTTACGGGCATACATCAAATTATCAAGAATGTATTGGGAGGGTAGAGTTAAGATACCGAATTCCTGGAATTTCGTTTTTAATGATTTGTGAAGTCCCATATTATATATTGCTCGAACTGCCCGTTTTTGTAATGAAAATATGGTGTCTACCTCAGCAGCCGTACCTCACAGCAGAATACCGTAAGACATTATGCTATGGAAGTAAGCGAAGTAGACTAACCTAGCAGTGGCAAAATCTGTAAGCGGGCGAATTTTTCGTATTGCGAATGCAGTTTAATTTGCTCGCCATATTTTTAATGTGAGGGCCCCATTGTAATTTGGAATCTAATGTATAAATTCCCAAGCATACAGTATTGTCAACTAACCCTACTAGATTCCCTTCGATCTTGATTCTACTATTAACCTGTCTAACATTGGGTAAAGTAAATCTTATACATTTCGTTTTATCTGCATTTAACAATAAATTATTCAACGCAAACCAATGACAAATTTCATTTAAAGTATTATTCAGATGCCCAACCTCTGAATCTATCCTTTTCACTTAAATAAAATGCTCTGAAAAGAACGACCAACGATTGAAATTCTCGATTAAAATGTCCAAACGAAGCTCTGGCGAATATATATGTGACGAATTGCACGAGAACCACACGTCCAACACGATACGATGCGCTGGATGACCGACACGTTGTACTAATCGCTATATAGGTGCGCACTTAAAAGTGCGGTTTTTAAAACACTCGAAAACAGCACTCGCAAATCACAGTAACACTACGTATTACACTGCAATACACTGTATCCCTATATTGTTCCGTGCGCACGGACACAACCGTTCCCGGCCGCGTCAGAATCGGAACTCCGTATTACAAAGCTTTTTTTTTTTTCGAAATGTCTACGCTATTGACCCAGCAAGGTCTTAACAGCTTCACCGGACTACTAAGGCGAGCGCTTAAGGCACTCAGCCGATTCTATTTTGGCAACCAGCTCAAGGGTGCACGGCACACCTCGGCTTGGCTGTTGCCTGTTGCATTTTGTGTCGGAAAAATTTCTCGAAACTATATAGGATAGGATAGGGAAAAATAAGGGTAGAACTCTTTGTTGTGTGTTTATTTTTCTGAAAAAGAAAAACAGCATGTAAGCGTGTAGGCGTGCACGTGTGTATAGGTGATGTGTGTGATGTTATAGCAGTGATGTAAAGTTTTGTGTCACTATATCGCGCAAGCAACGCACTCAAGGGCTCCCTACCGAGGGATCGAACCTAGGCTTGAGCCACTGCCGTGGGAGGCCTAATCGGGTGTGCGGGAGCGAAATTAACCCCCAGACCACGGCGGCGTGATCTGTGGTTACGCGGGCGTGGGCGTGAGCACGCTCTGTTTTGAGGGACAGGCTGGTACTGATCGTTCGCTGACGTGATTAAATCAGGAGGGTCGGTAAAAATGCATCGCGGACGTCTTTTATAATGCGCAGCGTTAGGTACGGGTTCATAGTTTGCGGCGGATACCACTACGGATTGGGATGATTCGCAGTTTTTTCAAAATAACTAATCGTAAGTGATTTTACGTACGCCCAGATAGAAGGGTTCTCTAGGTCTCTGTGGAGATCGACTCTCCGAATGTACCACGGAGCACCGGTCACTTTACGTAAAACACGATTTTGGAGAACCTGCAGCTTATGAAAGTTATCTTTGGACATATGCGCAAAAACGGGGCAGCTATATGTCATCACGGGACGGATACACGTCTTATACAAAGTGAGCTTGTGTCTGAGGGACATCTTACTCTTATGACAAAGCAACGGATGGAGGCGACCCAAGACCATAGCGGCTTTGTTTCGCACTCTGTCTGTATGTGAATTGAAATTTAAATGTTTATCTAATGTGACACCGAGATATTTGACCTCTTCGACCCAAGGGATATCGATTCCGTATAGCCTGATGGGCTCAAATTTATTAACGCGTTTCGTGGGATCGAAGAGTATTGCGGCACTCTTATCGGGATTAACTTCAAGCGCAATCGACGAAACCATTCACCGAGAGTATGAACGGCTTTTTCGATGCGCTTCCTAAGAAAGTCCGACCGCCAGCCGGATGTGTAAATAACGGTATCGTCAGCGTAACAACCTACCTCGACCCCCCGAGACCGAGGTAGGTCACTGATGAACAGATTGAAGAGCGTGGGCGCGAGTATGGAGCCCTGTGGCACACCTGAGCGTATCGGGTGGGGCAGCGATAGTTCACCATCCACTCTGAAGCGGAATGTCCTATCAGTAAGATAATCGCGGATAATATGAATTAACCTATCGGGTACGCGAGATTTACATAATTTATGGATGAGCCCTCCATGCCAGACCTTATCGAAGGCCTTGGCAATATCGAAGAAGACTGCAATTGTGCGTTTCGGTTTACGTTTCGGATCGGCATTAAATTTAGAGAAAATGTACTCCGTGAGGCGGTGTACTTGATTCGTGCAAGAGTGTTCGGCGCGAAATCCGAACTGCTCAGGTGGTATTAATTTTAAATCTGTAATCGAGAACTGAACACGGTTCAGAAGGAGCCGCTCGTAAAGTTTTCCTAAGGTATCTAACAGACTAATGGGGCGATAGCTAACGGGAAGCGTAGCTTTCTTGCCGGGCTTGTGAATACCTATCACTACGGCCTTTTTCCAGACGGCTGGAAAGTGACCCTGGGACATGGCCGCATTGAAGACGCAGATCAATAGAGCTATGATGCGATCAGGAAGGAGTTTCAGAACCTCGTTCCTGATCCCATCGGGACCTGGGGAGTTCCTAGGCTTGAGACGCTTGATTGCGCCTGCAACTTCATCGAAAGTGATCGCGGTTAGGGTATCCGCCGGAGGAGACGCGAGTACATGCTCCGCAGCTGATTCGATTAATCCGTTATGGAAAGGGTCAGTGTTATCAGTGTTTGGCAAACACTGTTTCTCTAAGCTTGCGGCAAGGCATTCCGCTTTATATATGCTATCGAACGCGGGAGGCAACCCGGGGCCTCTGTCGAGAGGAGGTATTGGAGTGGCCATATCTGATTTGAGAGTTCGCGCTAGAGTCCAGTACGATAGGTGAGACGGCTGGAGACCTTCCAGAAGTCTGTCCCACCTGTCGCCCCGGATCTCAGAAATACGAGACTTGACTGTTTTTCGTAACAAACGTAAACGATCGCGATTCTCTACAGACGGGTAAGCGTCGTAAGCTCGAGTCGCGGCGTTCTTTTCCGTGATCAATGCTCTCACGTCGTCAGGGAGTATAAAACGGCGATCGTTCGCCGCTTGTACCTCTTTCGAGGTCACCCTGACGGCGGTCTGGAGGTAATCAACCAGGGAATCGATGGCCGAATCCACGTCGGCTTTAGACACCAACACGTCCGGAATCCTGTCTAAACTACTAGACGACGGATTTTCTTTAAAATATTGAACGAGTTTCGCGTAATCAGCCACCCTAACCGACGGCGGGGTGAAGTCTGAATTGTGACCTAACTGTAAAACAACCGGGCGATGATCTGAATCAAGTTCGTGTACTACTTGTATGAGTCGTACAGGAAGCGTGATATTTTTTAATAGAGCTATATCTAATACTGTGGGTCGGCAATGATCTTGATAGTGTGTGGGTTCCAGAGGGGCTATGACGTCAAAAGCGAGAACCCTACCTAGTTCGTCGAGTATTCTCCCGTTACGAGAGGTACACGGACTATTCCAGATAACGTTCCCGCTATTGAGGTCCCCCGCTATAATAACTGAATCTCCTAAGTTAAGTAGCGCCTGTAAATCGGATCTTAGCAATTCTTTGTTTGGTGGCAAATACGCGGAAACTAAAATAATATTCGAGTGACCGGTCATACCTAATTTACACACTGACACTTCCATATTGGTTAGCGCGGGCGGATCTAACGGCATGCAATACAAAGAACGCCTAAAATAGATTAACGTGCCACCCCCGCGGGTGACACGGTCCTTCCTGACTATACAGTAATTCGCGATTCTCGGATTACGCATACTCGGTTTTAACATCGTTTCCTGGATAAGGAAAACGTCAATCTGTCTATCACGCAAAAAGTCAGCTACTAGATCGCGCTGTGACCGAAGGGATCTCGCATTGAAAAACGAGAGACATAGACCGCGTGGTTTTACTTTATTAAGACTCGTGAATTTTAAAACTTATTTAA
>JACEII010000003.1:10283170-10312867 GCA_014332785.1 Antheraea mylitta
ATTAATAAAAATATGTTCTGACATGTTTCATTATTAAAACTGTTCTTTAAATAAAATAAATGATCATCTAAGTTTCAAGATCTTAGTTGATCTTATAATTGATTATTAAGAGTATATAATAAAAAAAAAACATTAAATACTAATAGGCTATGAGTATTGGCTAAATTAGAAAAAAAAAAACGGTAAAATATTTTTAAAGCTTAGTTTAAAAAAGACTTTTTAAGAAACTTGAATTTGATATTGTTTATTTTGGATGATGAGTGTTTCGACAATTGAGCTAGTGTATTTTAATGTTTTGTGGCTGATAGATAAAACAATAAAATTATGAAACAAACTGAGGTTTGTAGCATGTAACGCATTATCATTAGTCATCCACATGTTCTTGTGATATAGAAAATTATCAAACATTTTCACACGCACTTATAGTCATTTATTATTTAGTTGATAGTTTTTGAAATTCTATGATTAATTTAGAAACAACCGTTTAACGTGTATAGTTGTAATGCAGCGATTTTCGCCTACCATATCGTGATTCATCGGTTTGTCGTAAGCATCTGGCAAATGTGTGATTTACAAAGTCTCACTTGAGTTAAGTTTGTACTATCAAAATTTCTGCATGTAAATGTGTTGGAGTGTCGCGAATTTTTAAAGAGTATGTTAGTGCGTCACTGAGTAAAAAAGATTGAAAACCGTTGACCGAATGTTTTACTTCACAAATCATGATTACGTAATCACATTCTCTTTCATCTCAATTTTTTATTGTAGTCTTACGTATTGATTCTAGTATATTGTGGCTTGAGTAGATAAACTGCAACCAAACAAACAGCATTTTATACGTAAAATGGAGGTTATTACAGACATCTTGCGTTTTAATTGTTTGAATTAATCGCTTCATTACTTGTTGTAATTAGTACTTTTAAATCGAATCCTTTATATTCAGATTTTTACGTGAATCTTAGGAATTACATTTACGCATGAATTAAAGATATCTATTTTACATTAAGTCGTTATGTTTTAACTTCTGGAATTGTCAAATAACATACATAACAACAATACACATTCTAGCATATTACATATATTTAGGAGTCAATGATATTTCAGTTATAATATCATTGCCTAGGAGTATTATATACATTTAATAGTAACATTACTGTTGAAATGTGGAATTTAAAAATTGGAAATTCACTATTCCCATGCGTCTGGAAATAGGTATGCTAAAGAAAGAGAATTTATATTAAGTTTTTTATTGACACATTCAACTGACAGCAAACACGACAAGAGCGTTTGGAGTTTCGTGATAGATTTCAACACTTTACATAGGTGTACATTAGACGGCGTTATTTAAATTGAACTTGATATAAATGGAATATCTATACATATTTATGTATTTTAACAAATTTATAAAAATAAAGTTGAATAAATGGCGCACTATACGTGATGACGTATTAATTTAAGTGGTCATCTCGCAGTCCACGCTGGTTATTTTGGATTCGAATCCCAAAATTTTAACACGTCTGTGGTGTTTCATTATCTGTTTTGTAGTAACTTTAGCAAACTCTCAATGGCGTCATCCAGAATCCACTTGTCTCATGTGTTCACCTGTTAAATACTAAAAATCAAATGCTGAATTTATGTAATCGCATCACTCCAGAATAGTTGCACCCACCTAACCTTTTAAAACATAAACCTCTTATAATTATAAAATGTCATCTAATCGTACACAAATGTAAAAAAATGCGTTAAAAATTTCAAGATTAAACAATATATGAGTGAGTGAGACAGAAGATAGTAGTGAGATCTTCAGAAATGTTAACTTTCAGTTGTCGTTTTATTTCTTTACATGGTCGTACTGTAAAAGCAAGATTTGTTTTCACTTTCTTTATTAATACACCCGTGCAAAAACGGGCAGTTAGTTTCTTTTTTTTACCTCATTATTGGCAATCAATCTTTTAGATTATTACTGTCATTTTTACGTAGTAGATTACGATTACAAGCTTCGTGCAATCACTTCAATATTAAGCGTCGTGTGAGTCAATATTCTAACAAGATGGTGGATCCCTTGTTAGAATCTTCCAGAGAGTTTTTGCGGCATCTCAGAATTTCATGCTCCGTGGTATTATTTTCCATTCACTTCACTAATGCACAATAAACTAACTATATTACGTAAAACACCACCAAATTTACAATTACAATATAGAGTCAAATAACACAAGATTATGAACAAAATATAAAATCCACTACATGACAGACGAAAATCCCGCCAAAAACTCGGGCAACTAGTTGTTAAATAATTAAGAGTTACAAATTCTACTTCACAGAAGTATTAATACATATGTATGATATTGTGTGATTCTATTGTATTGGTAAGTTGACAGTTTATTCACAAAATTTCGATAATATTTATATGATAAAATCTCTAAGTATCTTTAACAGTGAAAATAAACATCCATAACACCCCTATATTTTTAAAAATAAAATGAAGCGGATTAACCAGCACTGATGTGAGAACAGTTTGGAATAAACTAAGTAAAAAAGAACCATGGGTAGTCAAGGTCCGTGCTATAAATTTGCCCAGAAAACGTCGGGATAAAATCATAAGTGTTCAGCTACATTATCGTTTTACACCGTTTTCTCATTCTCTTTTCGATGCTGCCGTCGTTCTCGCATTTGCTCGACACAGGACTTTTTTGTGTTTTTAATCCTTTTGCATACAAGTTTCATCCTGATTGGCGTTATTGACAATTTAAAACCGTTATATGTATTTTGACGAACATTGATAATGTTCCACTTAGAGTACAGTATGTATATTATTATTTCACTTTTGTCTTAGTAGTGATTTTAAGTTCTCTTCAATTAACTCGAATCAATGTTTTAGCTAAAAGCGTAAATGTTACAGTCATATATCATTTTACAAAACACTAATTCACGACTATCATGCACGGATAGGTGCGTACAATATGATGACGTCACGTGCACAATAAATAATGCACGACGAATATTTAATTGTGGTGGTTAATATATCATATGATGATTATTATAATGAGAAATTCAGCCATCATTTTATTCGTTATAATGATATAAACGATAGATCTGATATAATTATAACGTATTAAAAAGTAAGTACTAAGAATATCGATTTAGATAAGAATGGTAACAGGTGAGGTACTGTAATAATCACGTGTCAATTTTATTATCAAAAACGAAATACATTTAAGTAACTTTCTTTTATTGACTAAGCATTTGGATTTCATAACTCGCTGCGTAGATTGATTTTAACGATTATTACAAAATGATATCTTTGCTATGGCAATGATCACTCGTTATATTTCGAATTCATTTGTTTTATGACAAAACATGATAAATTGTACGTTGTAGTGTATCTTTTAGGTCGTTACAGTTTGTATAGTCGTTATCCTTTTGTAGGTGGTAGAACCACGCTGAAGCTATTACTGGTTTTAGCACGAGCGGGCCAGTTCACCCAGGGTACTACCACCCGACCCACAGAAATACCGACGCGAAGTAACAGTGCTTGAAATGTTGCGTTTCCTTTGTGGAGGATCACCTTCCCACCCTGTCCTCTCCCCTTCCTCCATCTCTACCCTTCCCCCTACCTGCCAAACACAGGCTGGCAACGCACTAACATTTCTCCTGATGTTGCAAGTGTCTATGTACGGCGGTGATTACTTAACACCAGGTGACACGCATGTTCGTTTGCCTCCCATGACATAAAGAGAATATAGCATCATTTATTGTACACGAAACGAAATTAGCATTTTGCACATAACGTGCTAAGTAAGAATATTAACTTTAATATTATCTTTAATACGTACTGATATGCTTGCTTAATTCTGATTTCAATCGTAGGTTGTTGCATTATTAGTCTTGTAGTTATTAACCATTGAGATTTGACGATATTGTTTAACGCAAGTCAGTTTGACTTACTGTCACCTTATCTGCTCAACGAGCAAATAGACGAAACGACGATGACTTAGTTGATAGAGTATTGAGAAACCGCGTCGACAGACGTAGGTTCGAACCCATGCAACTTAGTCGGAACTTTCGTCGTAGAAAAACATTGTGGGGAAGCCATAGCTTGTTGGTAGGGATTTTTAGGGCCGGCTACCACCCTCAATTTAAAAATCTGTCAAGCACCTGTTGTTGTTGCAACTGCTTTTGAGAGCTAGTCCTAAATTTAGCGTGTATATCATCTTATACCACACCGTCATTTAATATCAGATAATATGTCTGTGATCAAATGTAAAAAAAAACCTATAATGTATGTTAAAAATAACGTTCCCACATCAAAAACGAACTACGATTGTAATAGATGTGAATTGTTGAAAGTTTTTTTTTCGAAATGACTACGCTATTGACCCAGCAAGGTCTTAACAGCTTCACTGGACTACTCTTGTTGAAATAAATAGTCCTAAACGCTTGAAGATATATTGTCAGCCATAGTGACGTAAGTGGTTGCGAAATCGCTGAAACCTACTTACAATGTTGTGGGAGTGCTTTTGATGTGAAACATCTATAGGCGGAGGGTAAACCTGATTGTTGGCGTGGCGACGCAAACACGAACTTTGCAGTGTTAACGAAATACTCGAAAACATATGCAACCCTATCGGTATAAACATAAGATTCAAATTTTGTCGGTCACTCGTTATACTAGTGATATGCGGCACACGTCGACGACCTAGCGCTCTTTGATAAATGTCGCCAAATACACAGCGCCTGCGTCTAGTTGAACTTTTGTATTTAATTAAAATGAATATTTATGTAATAAAATAAATCAACAGTCATTATTTTATGGAACTAATTTATAATGCTTTTTATCTTTTTATTATGCCATAGCTGATCTGTGTCGTAAACTGTTATTTTAGTCATATAGCTTATGGCCGGGTGCCGGGTGCCGTCGACTCTATATGGGAGTCGTGCGGGCGATGGTCGCCTATGGGGTACTGGTTTGGGCAGACACCCTCGATGCCGACAACGTGTGCGCGCTCCGCAATGCGCAGCGCATGGTGGCATTAAGGGCGATCCGGGCGTACCGGACGGTGTTCTTAGCGGCGACCTTTATGCTCGCCGGCTCCTTTCCCTGGGACCTGGAGGCAGGGGTTCTCGCCGCCGTGTACGAATTCAGGACGGCGAGGAAGCGGAAAGGGAAGCATCCGGCTCCCAGGGAGATAGAGGTTAGGAGGCGAGCGTTGCGGGAATGGGCGATGGAGAGGTGGATGTAGGACCTGTTGGACGCGCGCTTCGGGACGTACATCGTTGACGCCGTCCGTTCGGTCCTGCGGAAGTGGATAGTGAGGAGTCGGGGCTTCCTGACGTTCAGGCTGGTGCAGGTACTCACCAGACACGGTTGTTTTGGGGACCTGAAGGGATGGGCCGGGGGGTTCATCTCCTCATTGCACAGGTCCGGCGGATGAGGGGAGGCAGCTGATGTGTACCCGGTTTGCCTCTCTATAGGTAGAAGCCCGGCGGCCACCTTCCGCCGGGCGGACCGTTGGTGCGGCTTTACAAGGTTTATTAGTTGGAACGATCCCTTGCCGCCCCGACAACACGGGCTGTCGGTACACCGTGGGGTTTTAGTCGGTGCGAGTCAGACATAACTCACCCTCTCCCCCGGGAGGGTGGGTATCTATAAGTGATTTCCCCACGTTAAAAAAAGGCATATAGCTTATACAAAACAATTTCGATGTTTTAAGTCTGCCAGGCGTTCGTGACGGCTTAATTTTTTTGATTATATCAATTCTTATTACCCAGTCCTATCTCAATATACATGTGTTTTGAACTGTGTACGTATAATTTGTTCACTATATTTGGGATATGCGGCTTGGACCTTGTTAATTTGGCAAGTGTCAAGGGTATTTATTAATTAAATATGTCGTTGGTTCGAATCCTACATAGACCGTCTTTCATGTAGTAATTATATGTAATTGTAAGTTTCATGTTAGCCTGTTATTATTATTCATATGTTTGTACTTGTAAATTTACTATTAGGCTATTATCATAAAACTATGCTAAGTTTGGAAATAATGAACCGTGAGAAAATTGGTTCTATATTCATTGGTCTAGAATCCGATCGCAGTATCTCATATCGGGTCCAGTAATAAAAGTATAACGTCGAGAAACCCACTCAAACACAAAAGTTACCACGCCAGTACATTCTTTTAAGGGAAAACTACAAAAAAAGAATGTAGAAAATCGACTTATTAACGGAGAACGGAGACAAATGTTCCTAACGTTTTACTTCTGCCTAATTATATAAACATATAGTATCTAGACGATCGAGCCTAGCTCGGTTCTTTAAACAATATTTTTAAATTAAAATAAGCTGTTAGGTATGCCTCACAAAATTAGCATTTCTCAAATAAAAAGAAATATTAAAAAACGATATCTATCTTATAATTATAATAATAAATTTATTTATTTCATTAAAATACATTGTTAGGTTTGCCTTACAAAATTATCACGTTTTACAAAAAAAAAAAAATATATATACACTAGGATTCGAACTGGGGTTATATGGATTTTCGAAGCAACCAATTTCCACCTGATCTATTTTTGTTTTGACAGTTTTCTATGAATAATATCTAGCTAAATCGATTTATCGTCCCCGAAACTACTTACATACTAAGTTTCATGGAAATAGATAACACCGTTTTCGAGATCCTTAATATATACAAATATAAAAATATACAATTGCTCGTTTAAAGGTATTAGATTTAGTTGTCCACTCTTACTTCGCACGGGTCTACTAAAGAAGCAAATTCGAACTTCCATTTACGACCATGTGATTAAATATAATGACAATTTTCAATCAGTTAATTCTGATGACATTTTTGAAAATCTTCTTACTGTCGTCTGTCCTATTCACCCACTATTTTTAGATAGGGTTAAAAAATGTAACCCAAAATTTTCTGTACGATTTTTAAACATTTTCGGTGTTATTACAAAAAGGTTAAATACGTATTGAATACTTACTTTAAAAAGGTTGCGTTTTAAATCCACATTTTAATTTCATCGGCATTGGACTTTACATTTTAAAGGTGTACATATCTGGGAACTCCTTAAGATCTCAAACTTCTCAAAAAGGGCTTATAGCAAATAAAAGACAATTCGAAGCATTCTTAAGAGTTTTTTTAGGTTTTATTTTTATTCAATTTTTCTTGTGAAGCCCTTGTTTAAATGTCCATATGCAAACTTATACTTTTTTAATTTATATATGACACATGACAATAACCATCCATCTGTTATTAAAAAACTTTTCTCGAGTCGTTTACTCCAAAGGAATACTGTGTAAATACAAACAGAAAGTTTTTCTCATCTTTCCATACTGTAAGATACTCCTGGAATGTATAATAAGATTCAGCTGGAATACAATAAATAGCGTTTACGCTGAAAAAATAGAGACACAAACACAAAAGAAATGAAATCGTTAGACGCATATTTCAAACAAAAAAATCCGACCTTCCAGCTACTTTATTTATTGTTCTTTCGGTTATAGCGAGCCTGAAGCCCTGGAGGCTGGAGTAGTTGAAAAGAGCCCTTGTTTTCATCTTCGGTTTGTTTCAAAATCCGTCATCTTAAAAGATGACAATATTTTATACTCCTATTTTTCTTTTCGTATATTACCAGTACTTATTTGTTTTTACTTACAATGTCCATATTGTGTTGTATGTTGGAATTTCTTAGATTTGTTTGTTTTATAAATTATAGAGGAAATGGTTTTATCAGTTTTTAATGTCATAGGATGCAATCGATCAGGTAGGTCACCTGATGTCAAGCAATCACCACCGTTCATAGACACTAACAACATCAGTGCGTTGCCAGCCCGTGTTTGGGGGGAGGGGGAGTGGAGAGTGGAGGGAAGGGCAGGTGGGCCTCCGGCGCTCTCACAGACCGAACGGAACGCAACAATGCAAGAACTGTTACTTCACGTAAATGTTTCTGTGAGATGGTGGTACAACCCCGGGCGAGCCGACGCATTCATGCTGAAACCAGTAATAGCTTCAGCGTGGCTCTACCACCTACAAAAACCATGAACAATTTACACGTTTAAGAAACAAATTAGTTATTCAAAACCGAGACAACGGAATTTTGTGTCCTTATGAAAATTGCTATGGGTAGATATTCGAATATTAAGAACGTTTATACAATAAGTATCCGTTTTGTTATAACTCAGTTATTTGTCACAATAAATAATATTAACAAAAATAATAATAATAAACTTGTGTCGATCCATGGATACACCTAGTTTTATTTCATTTTTAGCGCCGGAGGCCCATCTTTCCTAACCTTCCCCCTTTCCTCTTCCCTTCCTCCTCGCCCCTCCCTCAACACTGGCTAGCAACGCAATTTCGACTCCCCTGGTGTTGCAAGTGTCTATGGACGATGGTGATCACTTAACATCAGATGACCATCTGTTCGTTTGCCTGCTATAATATATATTAAAAAAAAATAGTGGCGTGTTGCTGGTACATTTTACTTATCTATACATATAATAAAAATGAAGTGTCTGTGTGTAATATCAAAATAAAAAAAAATGACTGATTGGGTATGAAAGTATACACGTTTCTAATAACAAAAATGCAATTTAAAATTTTTGTGTGTCTGTTTGTTTGTTCCGGGTAATCTCTGAAACGGCTGGACCGATTTTAACAAGAATTTCACTGCCAGATAGCTGAAATTTCTGCGGGTGACATAGGCTACTCTAAATTAGACTAAGTATTAACTGCGGTTTGGTCTACAATGCTATCTCCAAAACGGATGGACCGATTGTCACAAAACTTTCACCAACAGATAGCAAATATCATAACATGTAAATGAATGTATTTTAATTTAGACTAGCCGTTAAACGTAGCTTCGCCCGCAGTACTATCTCTAAAACGGTTAGACCAATCGGCAAGAAACTTTCATTGGCATACAGCTGACCATATAAAAAGTAATTTAAGTAATTTTAGTTTATACTAGCTGTTGACCGTGGCTTCGCCGGTAGTACTATCTCTAAAACGATTAGACCGATATTCCCGAGACTTCACTGGCAGCTGACTTTATTAAAAGTTATTGAGGTAATTTTAGTTTATACTAGCTTTTGACTGTGGTTTCGCCCGAAGTGCTATCTCCAAAACGATGAAACTGATCTTCATGAGACTTTCACTGTCATTTATTAAAAGTTATTTTAGTAATTTTAGTTTATTCTATCTGTTGACTGTGATTTCGCCCGCCCCTGATAGACGAGGTCTTTCCAATAAGATCTTAGACCATAAACGTATTAACTAAAGAGTTCCATAATACAATCTCTCGCGGAACAGACAAGCGTTTATTTTTTTATAGGCACAAAATCTTAATTACAATGGAAATGTATATTAAATGTAATGTAAATGTAAATCTTTATAATCATATTCTAAGTAATTGTCTCATTAGTTCCTTATACAGCGTAAGTGAGCACTGAGGTAGTTATATGGTGGGGTAAGGTTCCAAATATGCTGTTGATGACAAACCTCATTTGGTTCACTGTTACTATTTATGTATCTAATGTACTCATTACACATTACTGTAAGCGACGTGCGTTTCGTACTTACCATTTGTTTTTAAAGAGTATTTCTATAGTTGTACATAGTCCCACAATTTTATAATTCTTTAATACAATTAAAAAAAAACGAGTGTGGAGCTGCGGGTAAAGCTAGTTATTGAATAAAAGTGTAACACATATTAATTCAAATCAAATAAAAAAATACTTTATTCAATTTAGACCTTAAAAAGTCACCCATGAATGACAAAACTACCACTTGTTTATGTATTCATTTGAAGATAAAATTAAATAAAAAAATCGGTATCCCATAATATACAAACCTTTAAATATAAGAGCGATGAGATCTATCACCGAAGATTCAATTAAAGAAGAACAATTGACTACAAATAATAACGAGGAGAGGAAAAGCAGTATACATCAAAACAATGCACCTTTCAGAATATTTTCAAAGTCTATGGTTTATTATTACATAGACTATATATTGTAGATTATAAATATGGTAGTTTAATTATAGTTACATCTGTTGCAAAATTATGTACAAAATATACAAAAGATAGATCTTTCCATAGAGTTGCATTCTAATCTGTTCAGTTGCGTTTATATTTTGCGTAGCTATCGGTGTTATTACAAAGTTTCAATTAAACACGCATAATAATTTTATGCAAATATGATACCAGTTGTTTGGTTACCGTTGTATAAACTATGCTTAATTTGCATTCAAATGGCCTTGATATGAGATCGCCTCCCGAATATTATTCTAAAATTATCAATTTATCTCGTATTTTTTAATAGGAAAATTACTTACATTTTTCGTAACCTAATTTCCTTCTTCACCAAGGAAGTAAACGATTGTCCATCATAAAATAGTCCCAAATGATCAACATCAATCAATCAACTAGATAATTTTAAAGAGTCGAAAGTAAGGACACTATTATAAGTCTTTTTCTTTTGGTATTATGGACTATATAGAGTTATTATATGTAGGCCATTAATTAATCTCTTTACCGTGGTGAAATGTCGCCAATTCATAAAGAAAGTTGACTCTTTAGAATTTTTGGAAAAGGATTCAAGTATTGGATAAACCTCAAGTAACTATACTCATTTTTTTTTTTTTTTAATTAGGGAAAACGTAACATATTATCAGTTCATTTGATTTTAATTGCTATTTATAACCAATCTTGAAATTACCGTTGCACTGAGGACATTTATCGTAGTAGGTAACTTTTAAAGCCTAAGTTGGAACACCTCAAATGCGATAACGTATTGGCTATTATACCCGTCCAATCAAATTAATACAGCGTATGTTTTTTAGGTTTTTATGTTTTATAACAAACTCCCGAAACACATTACCGATTTGCCGGATAGTGAATTCGAGAGCTATGTCAAGCGGGTTTCAACATCTAAAGGGTGGATCAATATGTGAACGATTGTAACTATTTGTTTTGTAAAAATATATAACATGAAGAGATAAATCAGATGGAGTTTTTTGCCGGTTCGTCTCGATGACTGGGTTGTTTGTGCGAACCGGTGGTTTTTTTTTCGAACTGACTACGCTATTGACCTAGCAAGGTCTTAACACGGACTACGAACGGTGGTAGCTTTGACGTTCATAACCGTCTTCTCAGAGCCTAAATTAAGTAAAGGATATTTTGATTTTGAAGTACTTTTTTGCAGCGGAAATTCTCTTCCGCATTTAAACTTAAAACAGGTTTTAGAAACTGATACGTTGGCCTGCTCTGATAATTAAATAAAAGTCTTGACAAATTATATACCTAAACCTTCCTCATGAATCGTATCTACTGTCGACAACCGCATGAAAATCCGTTCAGTAGTTCTGAGTTTATAGCGAAAAGACAAACAGACAGACGTGGTAGAGAACTCTGTTTTATAATATTTAGTGATGTACAATACGAATATATTTGTGGTAGAATAGCAAACAATTAATACCTCCAGGAATAAATATCAATATTTCGCGTAAATTATCGCCGTCAAAACAATTTTTAGAAGAGGATTTTAGAAGGGCGTAAAATTGATTTAGTATACAATTTATCCATTGAAAATGCGAGCGGACAATAAAAGTCTAGGAAGGCTTAGTAATTACTATTAAATATTTTAATTTGTAAATCCTGTGTATATTTATTTATTAGATAGTTGTTTATTTTGAATATTACCATACTATATGTAATATTTAGTAAAAATATCTTTTATTATAGTGAAACGAAAGTATAGTTTGTTGCGTATGTTCTTTAAAAAATACCTTAGCACATACAGCAAAGAGTTTTGATAGAAAAACGATAAACAGACAACATCATACTATTTGTTTCGGTCACTTTCATGTCTAATTATCGCGAATTTATTTATTGTTTGGATAAAATAAAGTATTCTGATTTAATCTCGAAAATTGTGAACTATTGGAATAGTTGTAATTCGAGTAAATCTTAATTATCAGACTGTCTAGAAGTTATTAATTGTTATTTGATTTCTATTCGTAAGACGAATATGATCTCTAAACGTTATTACTAGTTAAATACATTAATCAGTGCGTTTTAATACAATTATGGAAAATACTGAAGAAATATGTCTGAAAATAGTTAAAGTATATACACATATATATATGTATATACACATATATATATGTATATACACATATATATATGTATATACACATATATATATATATATATATATGTATATACACATATATTTATATCATAGGAAGCAAAGGAACAGGTGGGTCACCTGACGTTAAATGATCACCACCGTTCACAAAGGAACAGGTGGGTCACCTGACGTTAAATGATCACCACCGTTCATAGACACTTGCAACACCAGTGGAGTCGCAAGTGCATTTCCTACTTGTGTTGGGGGATGGGGGGTGGGGAGGAAGGGAAGAGATGAGGTGGATTTCCGGCGTTCTCACTGACCGAACGAAATACAACGATGCCAGCACTATTTCTTCACGTCGGTTTTCTGTAAGAGGGTGGTACTACCCAGGCGAGCCGACCCATTCATATTGAAGCCAGTAATAACTTCAGCGTGGCTCTACCACGCAATAATAATATAATTATTAAGCTCTGATATAATTTGTAAGAACAACATTCTGTAACAATCTAAAATTTGTTTTAGAACCTCATCTGGCTTTGTTAATGCGACACGTAGATCAATAGATCAAGGGAGGAAAAACAAACAAAGTTAAATCTTGAAGAAAGGTAGCTTTTAAAGTTTTGTCTTTGTAGAACTATTTCTACATTGCGATGCGACTACGATAGCAAAGTCCTAAATTTAATCTATAAACTTCCTTGTTTTCTTTCACTACAATCTAAACACTACTTAGGTTTGCAATTCAACGATAAATTCTATTAAAATGGCAATGGAAATAAAGCTAAAGACAAAAGTTTATTACCTTGTTAAAAACCCTAAAGGGGATAGAATGAGAGAATAAATTGGTACGTTACGAGCCACTGAAAATAGGATGAACTGTAAATTGTTACCGTCGAATCTACTTTTGCCTCCGCATACAAATTTCAAACTGTTTACACGAAATTCTATTCACACTTTAAACGAAAATGAAATGACAGTTCATAATTTTCGTTTGGAATTTCGTATAATATTGAAATCAGTAATTTTATCTAATAGTTGTATATCGACATTACATTGATAAAAATAAGATATTATATATCATACTTTAAAGTTGAATAACTTAGAAATGCGTCAGTTTATTAAAAAAATATAATATGGCTTTTTTGTAGAGCGTTTAATTCTGAACAGGAAAATGATTTGGTCTAGCCTTTTTGATGTATCAATCGTTCAAATTATTACTGCCATTGTCACGTAGTCAATAATATTACAATCGCCGTACGATCATTTCATTATTAAGCGTCGTGTGAATGAATATTCTAACAAGATTATGGATCCCTTGTTAGAACCTTCCAGAGAGTTTTTGTGGCATCTCGGAATTTTATCCGCCGTGGTATTATTTTGCATTCACTTCACTTATCCACAATAAACTAACTATATTACGTAAAACACCACCAAATTTTCAAAATATAGAGCCAAATCACACAAGATTATGAATAAAATATAAAATCCATTACATGACAGACTAAAATCCCACCAAAAACTTCATTAAAGAGTTATAAAATTGTACACTCAAAAAACAAACTTTCCCATATTAATCATACGGGAAATTGGAATTTACCAAGCGGGAGATATCTTAGTATTAATATTAATTATGTTAGTATTAATATTAACTGTGTCTGTTACAGAATTCTTTTCCTCATTTCTAACAATACTTTCGATATTTAAGAAAAACAAAATAATCGATTTTTTAATCACTCTAATCGACATATAGAGTCATGCTATTTAGCAAACGTTTTTTTGTAAAGGTCAGATATAACTATATACAAGCAATAAACGAGCCTAGTGGTCATCAAGTTAAGAAATTTGATGCTGGTTTAGTTTTTAAAGTTTTTCTGTGTAAAAACTTTTTAGGCGCGTCGAGTGGGATTTGAGAGAACAAGATCTTTTGATTTCGCGTCAGCCACACGTTAATAAAGCGTGACCGAGTGATGTATTACGCTATGATGCCTAGTATAACGGCCTGCATACATGTAATATCGATATTTTGTATTGAGTTTGTGCAGCTCATCATATGTTTTATCAGTTAATAAAGTAATATAAAAATGTACACAATTATTGCTCGAGGGACCACTTGATATGAAAAACAGACTAATATTAATAATTTCAGTTTACAAGTTTGACACTTTACTTTTTGTTATGACAAAAAGAGCATTTCCTTAATTGGGTTTTTTTTGGGTTAGTTTATTTAATTCAGCAGCTATACGTCTATACACATCATTATGAATCATTTTTAGATGATAGGTTTTTTTTTTCACTTTATTTTTGGCAACCAATCTTTTAGATTATTACTGCCATTGTCGAGTAATCAATAATATTACAAGCGCCGTGCGATCACTTCAAGCGTCGTGTGAGTCAATATTCTAACAAGATGGTGGATCCCTTGTTAGAACCTTCCTGGGAGTTTTTGTGGCATCTCAGAATTTCATACTCCGTGGTATTATTTTCCATTCACTTCACTTATGCACAATAAACTAACTATATTACGTAAAACACCACCAAATTTACAAAATATAGAGTCCAATAACACAAGATTATGAATAAAATATAAAATCCACTACATGACAGACTAAGATCCCGCCAAAAACTCTCCCGATGATAGGTTGATAACATAAAACCATTCTTCCATTCTTAAAAAAAAAGAAAACCATTTAACAAACACAGAACGAAACAAGTACCGAACTGATTTGTGCGCTTATTTATTTATAGATTCAATCTACATCATCCCTGGAAATTAACTGAGGCTTGAAACAGGATACATTGGATTAACACCTATTATTGTAAGTATTCTATAAAGCTACTTGTTTATGATATTGTATTGTGTTAATATAATCTTCGGATTAATTTGGAAACCTTGGAAGTTTAATTATTTTCAGATTGTTTATGTAACCCACTACTTGATTCCAGTTTCCTTTTCATGCTGAAGCGTGTACTAAAATTAATAGTTAAGTAGAAATTGAAAGAACAAATGGTTACAATCTTTAAGTAAACGATTCTGTATAGCACAATGCAAATAATAATGCATACAACAAAAATATATTTCAGAACCAGCACACACTCACAGTTGTAGTTCACGGATATTAGCGACTAGCCTCTGCCCGCGACTTCGTTAGCATAGAATAGTTACTTTGGACTAATGCTAATACGCAGCGGAAGCTCTCAAGAAGAAAAATACCCGATTTCGAAACATTCTTCATCGGTATTCCACTCCTACTGATCTTAACGTGATGATATATTTGCCTATAAACATCCTCGATAAATCAGCTATATAACATTGAAATAATTTTTGATATCGGACCAAGTAGCTCCTGAGATTACCCCCTACAACCTCACAACGTCACAAACTCACAAACTTTACATCTTTATTTTTTTTTCTCGAACTGACTACGCTATTGACCTTGCAAGGTCTTAACAGCTTCACCGGACTACATTTACCTCTTAATAATATTAGTATAGATAACCATTTTTTGTACAAATTAGTTTTGAGTGCATATATGTGTAAAATTTTATAGCCAAAAATTGTTTAAATTACACCGCACTTAAATACAAACTAATCACATAACTTTTATGTTTTATCTCTATTTTTCATCCTTTGATCCTCTCTGTAATAAAATTGTCCCTTCTGACCACAGACAAACACACTGCGGAAGGATGAGTCCTTTATTAAATACATGTCTGATATATCCATATATTATATACAAAATATTCACATAAGTAATATAAATTGCTTAAAAATGAATATTTAAAACAGTAACATTTGAACTTATAGAACTTAATTAATTCTTGAGACGTGTAACAAATGAACAACACTACAAAAATATTCGTAATAGATACGAAGTAACCTGATATACAAGGATGTGTTGGGGTTAACGAACTATTATCCTGCAAAAAGACATTCTTTCTTGGCTTGACATGGAAAGCAATTCATCGTGGTCTGCAGATTTAGCTTCCGTTTATTAAGCTCCAGTGACTCAATAGCATTATATTACCTTTTGCTTTACAATAAAGCATCTTTCTGGTAAATGATAAATGGAAATTTAATTGAAAATAGTTGTAACAGTCTGTAATAAACCATATTTTATTGGCCGTGTCCATGTTTCCGAAGGCGTTCGTTTTTTTTTTTAAATATAAATAACATTCTAGAGACCCGTACGACATTTGGATGCGATATATCCTGCAGAAATATTGATGAGTTCTTACTGATATTGTCAGCGTAGTTGTACTTGTTATTTGAATACTTACTTGTCATTATTTCGTAGATACTCTTGCTCAGAGCGGGTTGCTTTTTGGGATGTCATTACTAACAAACTAGTCGGGGGCGGGTAGCTTTTCCGGATGTCATCGATTTGGGATGTACCTAATTCGTAATCCATTACGTTCTATCTAATTTTTATTTTTTAAGCGTTGTTTTGATTTTTACAACTGTTAATAAGTCGACCATAAACCCATTTATTGGTTCGAGATTTTGTGATCTTCTTTGCCATATCTTTGGTGATGTCACCAAATGTATCAAATAACTGTTAGGTTCTTAACGAAGGAAAACCATTGACGACTGTATCTTCAATTTTAGTGTTCAGTGTATCCTAAATCAGTAATGAGGTATAAATGATGTAAACGTACTTATCATTTTTTGGGAACGTCTAGTTTCCCGTTTGTGGGAACGTCATGAAAATATGTAAAGGGTGGTAAAAAGTGGTAGAGCCATGCTGAAGCTATTATTGGTTTTAGCATGAATGGGTCGGCTCGACCGGGGTAGTATCACCCTCTCACAGAAAACTGACTTAAAGTAGCAGTGCTTGCACTGTTGCGTTTCGCTGGGTCAATTAGAGCGTCGGAGGTCCATTTTCCATCCTCTCCCCTCCCCTCTTCTCTCCCCCTACCCTCTCCTCTCCCCATCGCCCATTTCCCCTATCCCACCAAAACACAGGCTGGCAACGCAGTTACGACTCCCCGGGTGTTGCTTGTGTCTATGGACGGCGGTGATCGCTTAACATCAGGTGACCCGCCTGTTCATTTGCCACATATATGACGAATATATATACACATATACAATATTCCTGTCGTAATCTATTATTTTATGCATATAACTTATACAAAACAAATTTGATGTTTCACATGTGCCAGACGTCCCGTAACGGCTCATTTTTTTTACAGTTTCATTATTAAAGAAAAAAACGAATATTTACTAAACAGAAAAAAAGTTACTTGAGAAAAGGGGGAGGAAGATGTACTTAACCGTTTTGTCTCTATCTATTTGTACATAGATAGAAGAAAGTGAAATAGTTTACCGTGATTTTCTGGTACCGTTGTTTTACTTGGATTCCAAGTTAGAAATCCACGTCGTCTCAACTATAATTGTAACCTACTAAACCAAATTGTTTATACAATTAGACCCTAAAATAAAAACAAAAATGTTTATAAAATTGTCTTTTGTTCAAAATGTTTTATATGAATAAAATACAAAATTGTTCGTCCCTCATAAATGTGACGGTGAAACAGGTTTACATAATTACATTATAGGATAAATGGGTTCTTTAATAAAACCACGTAGGATTTGTTTTGAGCTTCTGTATTTTAATAAAAATTTATAGGTAAAGCCTAGTTAACAGTAAATGAGATTATTCTAAAATATTGTGGTTTAACTGGACTGTACAGTGTTAATACATTTGATTCCATATATTCATCTACTTATTTAGAACACAATATGATGATAGAAAAGACTGGGTCTTAAAAAAATTAAGTGTTTTGAAGATAATCGATGTTTTCTCTAAATATTTTTTGTGGAAAGGCGAGAGCGATCAGTCTAAAGAATATGTATAAAAATACATTTTTTTTATATCTATACTAATATTATAAAGAGGTAAAGTTTGTGAGTTTGTGGCGTTGTGATGTTGTGACGTTGTAGGGGTAATCTCAGGAACTACTGATCCGATTTGAATAATTCTTTCAATGTTATGTAGCTCATTCATCGAGAATGGTTATATGCTATATATCATCACGCTAAAACCAATAGGAGCGGAGCACACATGAAAAATGTTTCAAAATCGGAATGTATTTTTCCTTTTGAGAACTGCTGCGTGTTAGTGTATCTAAGCCACCCGAACGAAGTCACGGGCAGAGACTAGTTATCTTATAATTAAGAAAAATAAATACAACAGCGATAACAAATAAAGCGACAGTTAATAAAAAAATCAAAGTATGTCACAGAAAAGATATTTCTGTAGAATTTTTTAACATTTGATGGTATGTTAGATAGTTTATTTTATCAATAAGTACCGTTTATTTCTGTAATCTTATAAAAAAATTGTAATTAAACAGATATAAAGTTGTAAAATAATGTAGAAAGCAATGGATAAAATATTTTTATTGCCGTCAAATTGCAATGCCTGGTGTTTTAACAATTGATAGAAGAGATTTATTGAGATTAATAAATAGATAATTGTAACTAAAATACACAAAAAAATACATCTATTTTCGGATAAAATAATTATTTTAAAGATATTCTGAAATAAAAATAACTCGTAAAGAAACTAAACTGATGACTAAACTGTCATGAAACAAACGAATCTTTCTTCTTATTTTTGTATCACTATTTACCCAACAGTAAATAGAAAATTTGAGTTTAAAATCATTTTATACACTATTTTATAAGTTTTTAATTAGTATTTTATGAATAGTTTTGACATTAAAAAATGAATACATACGTCAATAATTATTTATGATATATATACATAATAAATTATAAAAAATTAAACTCTGAAACAAAAGACTACTGAGTTTGAAGTGATTATCTTTAAAAATAAAATTCTATGTAAATGAGAACATTGTGAAAATATATCAACCTCTTTAAGCGTTCCTTTTAATAGGATCGCGTGTATTGTTCTATCAATGTACAATAAATTAAAAATATTTTCTGCTTATTTTACAATGATCTTATATTTTATTCTTGAAAGTTCTCTTTTACATTCAACGTAGATATAACGAACTCTATGAAACTTGTCTATAGACTAGAATTTCATTAAAAAATGATAACTTTAATATTGGTGTTTCAAAGTAGGTACACAAAAATACTGAAACAACCAGTGAGTAGGCACTTAAAGAGGTTTGAATCATTCTGGAACTTGAGCACAACAATTTTCATTGACCCGCACACGATTCAACTTGAAACTGTCGAGTACCATCTTAGTAAAGGTGCCGCTGCTTTCAGCGATGCGTACATTATTTTGTCGACAGATTTTTGTAAGAACCGTACCAGAAGTGCGCGATAAGACTTCGCATAACAGGACTCAAATTTCTAGTCAACGCTACTGAAGAAAATACTGAAAAACGTTATAATATTTTAAGTGTTATCATGTCGTAGGTTCATTTATTAATAAATCAAATTATGATTTTTGTATCCTGTTTCCCAGTCCGTTAGTGGTATCTGCTGCAAAATACGAAACCGTACCTAACGCTGCTCGTTACAAAAGACGTCCGCGACATATTTTTACCGATCCTCCCGATGAAATAACGGCAGCGAACGATCAGTACCAGCCTGTCTCTCCAAACAGAGCGTGTTCACGCCCACGCCTGCGTAACCACAGATCACGTCGCCGTGGTCTGGGAATAAATTTCGCTCCCGCACACCAGATTAGGCCCCCCTCGGCAGCGACTCAAGCCTAGGTCCGTTCCCTCGGTGTGGAGCCCTTGAGTGCACTGCTCGCGCGATACAGTAACACAAAATCTTACATCACTGCGACAAAATTACAATCACCACCACACACGTGCACGCATACATGCTAACACATGAAAGTGGAAGGGTTTTGTTTCTTTTCCTTATCGAATATGATATATATATATATAAGAGTTGTTGAGGTATGTATGCTTGATAGACTTATATGTTTCAACAACTCATATATATATATGAATAGTTAGCTTAGCTTAGGTTAGCTCAGATAGGTCGTGGCGTCTGAGGGAGGACGCCGTCGAGAGGTGGATCCAGGACCTGGCGGACGCGCGCTTCGGGACGTATACCGTCGACGCCGTCCGCTCGGTCCTGAAGGACTGGATCGGGAGAAAGTGGGGCTCCTTGACGTTCCGACTGGTGCAGGCACTCACCGGGCATGGGTGTTTTGGGTGGTACCTGCACCGGATCGCCCGCAGAGAGCCGACCGCCGCCTGTCACGAGTGCGGCGCCGACGAAGACACCGCGCAGCATACGCTGTCTGAGTGTGCTGCGTGGGAGGGACAGCGCCGCATTCTGACGGCGGCGGTAGGAGAAATATTAGCGTTGCCGAGCGTGGTTTCTGCCATGTTCGGCAGCGAACAGGCGTGGCAAGCGATGGCCTCCTTCTGCGAGGAAGTCATCTCGCAGAAGGAGGCGGCGGAGAGGGCCCGCGAAGCAGACCCTTTAAGTGGCCGTCTCCGCCAACGCAGGACAGGCGGGAGGAGGCGGCGCTTTGCTCAACTCCTCCCGCCACCGTAGCCGGACCTGAGGAGATGCAGCCGGGGAGCTCATCTCCTCATTACACAGGTCCGGCGGACGAGGGGAGGAAGCTGGTGTGTACCCAGTCTGCCTCTCTATAGGAAGGAGCCCGGCGGCCATCTTTCGCCGGGCGGACCGTTGGGGCGGCTCTACAAGGTAGATTAGCAAGCACGATCCCTTGCCGCTCCAACAAGTACGGTCTGTCGGTACACCGTGGGGTTTTAGTCCGTGAGAGTCGGACATAACCCACCCTCTCCCCCGGGAGGGTGGGTATCCATAATAGATTTCCACACGTAAAAAAAAAAGGTAGGTCGTGAATTGCAGGTATCAGGCAATAGCCTAAGCCGAGGTGTGCCGTGCACCCTTGAGCCAGTAGTCAAATAAAATCGGCTGAGTGCCTTAAGCGCTCGCCTAAGTAGGCCGGTGAAGCTGTTAAGACCTTGCTACGTCAATAGCGTGGTCAGATCGAAAAAAAATGTATCCTGTTTCCCTAAAACAATATTATAATTATTATTTGATAGGTTATTTTTTTTGTAATACTACAAAATAAAGTTGACAAGTATCGCGAATTTTACTTTGCACGCGATAAATGTTGTTTTTGATGTGAAACATCTATAGGCGGTGGAGGGTAAATCCTGATTGTTGGTTTGCTGACGCAAAACACGAACATTGCACTATTACCGAAAAACTTTGCAACCTTATGTGTATACAAATAAGATTGAAACTGTTTTGTAGGCCACTCGTTCTACTAGTGTTCCGAGACACGCGCCGACGCCTTTTGATAACCACCTCCAAATACACCGCGCCTACACCTGGTTGAATTTTTGTATTTTGTATTTAATAAAAATGAATATTTATGTAATAAAATAAAGAGTTTAGTAATTATTTTATGGAACAAATTTGTAATGCTTTATTTTTTCATTATGCCATAGCTGATATATGTCGTAATCTATTCTTTTATGCATATAACTTATACAAAACAGTGTCTATGTTTCATATTTGCTAGGCATCCCGTGATAATTTTTTTATTTATTTATTTATGATAAAAGAAAAATTACATCTATTTACAGTAGAAATCTCTTCAGAAAACCGCTATTGCGGTTTAATCGAGAAGAGGTATTTTCGTCAACATGTCGACAAGATAAATATAGATATGTTTATCTAAGTTGTTAGAGGTAGTTTATTGGTGAAATGCCTTCTTAAAATACTTTTCGCTTGTTTTACATTACTTCCTTGTATTATATAATCGGCGGGTGATGCGTTTAAGATCAAAGGAAGAATATATTCCTACATACGCACGCCATATAGTAATTGTTATAATGAGGCAGTATGTACATGAGAATATCTACCAAATTCCGCAGTGTCCGGTCGTACTCTTTTTTAAGATTAATAAATTTAATTAGATTTTCACTAATTACGGCAATATTTATACGGTTATAATTATAACGATCTAAGAAACGCATTGTACTGAAATAATGTTAATTATCAGGCTATGCCGGTTAAACGGAATATAATAACAAACAGTCGTTGCTATAGCAAAAACAAAAATTCGCAAAAAATGCTTAAATAGACGAATCGAGTTATAAGTCTTTGATCAATGAAAAAAAATTTAATGTATTTCGATTTTGTTTACGAAATTTACACATGAATATAATTGACCAATTAGAATAGCTCATTTATTTCCATTTTTTTTTATCTAAAATTGATATTCGTAATATTTAGTTTTTAATATAAAAATGGCAAACTAACAATTACCCAGGAATTCGCAAGCGTTCTCTATTCTATAATTATTTACGATTCTTTATTTTATATTTTTATATATTTAAACGAATAATTGTAAGCAAAATGATCCTCATACAAACTTTCATCGGTTTTTTTGCTATAATATAAACCCTACCTCCGGTAATTTTTCGTATGTGTTTGATATATCATTAAGTCAGTACATATATCTACTGTTACTTTATCAAGCCAGCAGTACACTCGAGAGCTCCATACCGAGAGATCAAACCTAGACTTGTGACTACGCCTAGGTGGGCGGCGGCGAGTATGGGGAAGCGAACTTGACCACCAGACCATTACGTGAGCGCCAGTGGGTGTGAGCATGCTCTGTTTGCAGAAAAATAGGGCTCATAATCATTTATAGATGCCCTAAAATCCTGACTGACTGATCCCGAAGTGCCACACGCTTCAGCGTGTCTCTATTACAGATTTTATACCTAGTAACAGCTAGTTTACGGTGGTCGCAATTGAATCGCAGTCCAGTTGAATATTAAGCTACAAACTCCTCAACTTTAATTAATATAATTTTAATAATAAAGCAAAAGTAGAATATTAATTATTTCTCAACAAAATGCGAGATCCTTAATTTGGAATTCGAGTAGCAGTAAATATCTAAATTGAAACCGTTAAGGCATTAAAACGACGAGTACTGTGTGTGTAAATTAGAGATGAAAGTTAGAAGACTTCAATCCCTCATCATATTAAAGAGGATTAATTGTGTTTGCTTTACTCTCGTCTACCCGTACAACAAACCGCTCAGTCAAAGCTACGTCAAACTAAGGAGTTCATTTTTGGAAAGGATTCAAATGTAGGTAACATGACTACAATATCACCCTGATAACATATTTACAATACAGTTCTTTTTACATCAACGTTTTATTTATGATGTGTTATTAATCTATCAAAAAAGCAACAATATATGTAATATCTACAAATGAAAATATTACTTATTTTATTTGTTTATTTTTTTCTGAATTCTGAAAGTTATGAGTCATGATTTTATTTATCATTTTATATATAACTAGCTTCTGGCAACGATTGCATTCGTATGGAATAGTTTTAGGGGTGTAAGGGGTGTCAAATAACATCATAAGACTTGAGACACCCAAGCCAACCTCACCTGCACGTGGTGCACCCTGCTGAATAACGAACGAGACAATGGCGAAAGCGGGGTGGTAGGGTTTTACAGCCCGACTGGGTCGCAACCACCATGTATATGGCGAAAAAGTCCGTAATAGTGATTCGCTTCTGCGGGTCGCGTTTCGGGATCAGCCTGTGCATATCCAGCTTTTTGCAGGCCGGCATGATAGTGGCGACCGGCGATGGACAGTGTGTCAATCGGTGGTCGCTATTATTTTTGGATTGCACTGTGCTTACCATCAGGCATAGTGCAGTCATTTTGCCGTGCTACAATAAAAAAAAGTTACTTTGGGCTAACGCTAATACGCAGCGGAAGATATCAAAAGGAAAAAATGATTTTGAAACATTCTTCATTAATACTCCGCACCTATTGGTTCAAATTACAGTAACTTTTGATAGATTGGACCGATTTTAATAAAACAAAGACTAACTTACACTCAAGGATATGCTTTATGATTTTTTTTATTGTGAACGCAGTTGTACTTTAGTAATGAGGCGTGTTCACATAAACAGACAGATAGACACTGACACTTCTAAAAATAATTGAAATATATTTTATTACTTATTTATAGACACCTGCAACATTTTTTTTTCACAAAAATTGAAAAGTACAGATACGTTAGACTTCCATTGTTATTATTAGAACGTATAGACAATGATAGTTTTGATGTAACATGTTTTGAGGTAAAATAATAATAACTTTTGTAGGTGGTAGAGCCACACCGAAGCTATTACTGGCTTCAGCATGAGTGGGTCGGCTCTCCCGAGGTAATACCAACCGACCCATAGAAAATCGACGTGAAGTAACAGTGCTTGCATTGTTGCGTTTCGTTCGGTCACTGAGAGCGTCGGAAGCCCACCTCTCCTCTTCCCTTCCTCCCCCAACACAAACTGGCCACGTACTTGCGAAACCCCTTGTGTTGCAAGTGTCTATGGACGGTGGTGATCATTTATCATCAGGTAGCCCACCTGTTCGTTTGCCTCCTATGATATAAAAAAAGAACTGTAAAGAATATCTTTTTAATTTGTAACTGTTAAGTAAATCTGCTTATAAATGTGATCGTTGATAAGTGTACATTCTATAAAATTAAATCAATATATATAATTTGTAGAAGCTTACTGTTTGAATTACAAAGTAACGATGTTTTTAAAGATTTCTTAGAAGTATAGTGGTTCAAATGAAAATAAAGTTTTATTCGTAACTTGAGGCTCTTTTTAATGTGTTTTTACTGTTAACAGAGTATATTTAAAACTATAGCGTTCAGATATGTCATCTCCATACATTTTTTCGTTTTCTATTTGCGTTAGTGATTGTCGACAAGCAACTTGGTTAGGCCCCATGATTACACATAAAATAGCTATAGGTAACAGTGATTACGAGTTTTCGGCGGGATTTTAGTCTGTCATAATGTTATTTTTTATATTTTATTCATAATCTTGTGTTATTTGATTCTATATTTTGTAAACTTGATGGTGTTTTATGTAATATAGTTAGTTTCTTGTGTATAAGTGAAGTGAATGGAAAATAATACCATGGAGCATGAAATTCTGAGATGTCACAAGGCTCTCTGGATAGTTCTTACAAGGAAGCCACCACCATGTTAGAATATTGAAATAATCACGCGACGCTTGTAATATTTTTAACTACAATGGCAGTAATAATTTCAAAGATTGGTTGCCAAAAATAAAGTTAAAAAAAATAGTGAGTACATATAGGGAAGGGGAGGGGGAGGGATGAGAGGAGAGGAAGGAGGATAGAGAGAGGATGGGGATTGGAGGAGGAGCGGGGGGAGGAGAGGGGGAGAAGAGGGGGAGGAGAGGGGGAGAGGGGGAGGAGCGGGGGAGGAGAGGTGTAGGAGAGGGAGGAGCGGGGGAGAGGGGAGGAGAGCGGAGGAGAGGAGAGGAGAGGGAGGAGCAAGGGGAGAGGGGGAGGAGAGGGTGGAGAGGGGGAGGAGAGGGCAGGAGAGGGGGAGAGGGGAGGGGTGAATAGGGGGACGAGAGGGAGGAGGGAGGAGCGTGGGGGAGAGGGGGAGGAGATGAGTTATGAGAGGGGGACGAGAGGAGGGAGGAGAGGGGAGGAGAGGAGGGAGGCGAGGGGCGGAGAGGGGTAGGAGAGGGGGAGGAGAGGGGGAGGAGAGGGGATGAGAGGGGAGGAGAAGGGGGAGGAGAGGGAGGATGGAGGGGCGTGGGGGAAAGGGGGAGGAGAGGGGGAGGAGAGGGGTTAGTTGAGGGGGATGAGAGGAAGGAGGAGAGGGGGAGGAGAGGATAGGAGAGGGGAGAGGGGGAGAGGAGGGGGGTGTGATGGTCTTCCAGCGCTCTCACTGACCGAATGAAACGCAACAATGCAAGCACTGTTACTTCACGTCGGTTTTCTGTGATAGAGTGGTACTGCCTCGGGCGAGCCGACACTTTCATGCTGATACTAGTAATAGCGTGCGTGTCTTAAGTGCGGAGGAAGTCTCTTGAAAATATTTGAAAATTTTAAGATTTGAGCTAAATACGAAGTGTTTTATATAATTAAATTGAAATTATTGTGTATACTTTTTACACTATTATGATGCAAAATAACGCGTAAGTACTACCATTGAATTTCTTCTAGCAGTTGATTTATTGATCATTACTCAGTAAAGGTGATGACAGAGGTAAGCTTAATGGGTTAATCTTTAGTCTCAAGGGTTCAGTTAAAGGGATAAATCCGTTCAAATCGGGTACCGTTTAACATAAAGTGCGGTCGGTTATCCTGGGAATATTTAATTTGGGTGCGGTCTCACAATAGGTTCTCTAAGCTTCACCAGTTTAATACTGTTGTTTTCAGGTTAATATTACTAAAATATTGAAAAGCTAAGAAAGGTAAAGATTACTTGGTATAACTTTAAATGAATAAAAACAAGTTAATAATTATAATAAAGAAAATTATAAGTGTTTACATCTATTCTCTTTTTATAAACTAGTCTGGATGACCGACACTAGCTCGTTTCTTAAAAAATAATTTTTAAATTAAAATAAACTGTTAAGTTTGTCTCAGAAAATTAGCATTTTTACAAAAAAAAGATATCCCTTTTGCTATCACTCGGATTCTAACTGGGGTTAGACGGATTTTCGAAGCAGCCGATTTCCATCTCAGCTATTTTTGTTTAGACAGCGTTGGCGAAATTTACTTTTATATTCTAGCTATATTTTTTCATTGCCTGAAAACTCAAATGAAAGAAGTTTTCAATGAATTAAATCTAGCTGGATTTATCGTTCCCGAAACCATCTGCATAATGAGTTTCACGCAAATCGCTGATGCCGTTTCCGAGATCTTGAATATAGAACAATATAATAATGTACAAGAATATATTGCTAGGTTAAAGGTATTAATAATAATTAGATCTTTACGAATTATTTATTAAGTGCCAAATAGAAAGGTTTCATAACAAGCACATATTCATAGAATCATCTATGAGAATTCGATTACCTTATCTATACATATAATAAAATTGAAGTGTCTGTATGTAACAGCGAAATAAATTTTTTTACTGATTGGGTATGAACGTATACACGCTACTGATAACAAAAATGCAATTTTTAAATTTTTGGTCGGTCTGTCTGTCTGTTTGTTCCGGGTAATCTCCGAAACGGCTAGATCGATTTTGACCCGATTAGTCCTCCCACGGCAGCGGCTCAAGCCTAGGTTCGATCCCTCGGTAGGGAGCCCTTGAGTGCGTTGCTTGCGCGATACGGTGACACACAAATATACATCACTGCTACAACACTACACGATCACCCCCACACACGTGCACGCCTACACGATTACACATGAAAGTGGAAGGGTTTACTTTTTTCTCTTATCGAACTGAAAAACTCTCAATTTTCCGATAATAAATATATGGAGGAGTTGTTGAGGCGTGTATGCTTGGTACACATATACGTTTCAACAACTCATACATATATGAATAGTTAGCTAGGTTAGCTAAGATAGGTCGCGATTTTGCATGCAACAGGCAACAGCCAAGCCGAGATGTGCCGTGCACCCTTGAGCTGGTTGCCAAAATAAAATCGGCTGAGTGCCTTAAGCGCTCGCCTTAGTAGTCCGGTGAAGTTGTTAAGACCTTGCTGGGTCAATAGCGTAGACATTTCGAAAAAAAAAAAAAATAGATCGATTTTGACAGGAATATCACTTGCAGATAGCTAAAATTTTTGCGGGTGACATAGGCTACTCTAATTTAAACTAAGTGTTAACCGCGGCTTCGTCTGCAATGCTATCTCCAAAACGGATGGACCGATTTTCACAGAACTTTTACCAACAGATAACGGATACTACAACAAGTAATTTAGTATATTTTAATTTAGACTAGCTGTTAATTGTGGCTTCGCCCGCAGTACTATCTTTAAAACAGTTAAACTGATCTTCAAGAAACTTTCATTGGCAGATAGCCGATTTTATAAAAAGTAATTCAAGCAATTTTAGTATATACTAACTGTTAACAGTGGTTTCGCTCGCAGTATTATCTCCAAAACGATTAGATTGATCTTCGCGAAACTTCCATTGGCAGATAGCTGATTTTATAAAAAGTAATTCAAGCAATTTTAGTATATACTAGCTGGTAACAGTTGTTTCGCCCGCGGTATTATCTCCAAAACGATTAGATTGATCTTCACGAGACTTTCACTGACAAATAACTGACCTTATAAAAAATAATTTAGGCAATTTTAGTTTATACTAGGTATTAACCGTGGTTTCGCCCGCAATACTATCTCCGTAACGGTTAGACCAATCTTTACGAGACTTGTTCTGGCAGATAGCTGACTTTATAAAAGTAATTTAGGTGATTTTTGTTTATAATAGCTGTTAACCGTGTTTTCACCCACAAAATGTTCTACAAAACTGTTAGACAGATGTTCAGGGGACTTTCATTGGTAGACAGCGAACCTTATAAATAGTAATTGAGGTTATTCTATTTTAGACTAGCTGTTACCCACGACTTCGTCCGTATGAAATTTAGCAAAAACATGTTGTTCACTGTAAACATGTGCGTATTTACTGCGCTTTAGTAGAATTAAAGATTTTATATATTGATTTATATATATGCAAGATTCAAAACGTCACCACATTCACAGTTTACAATTTAATATAATAATTATAATTATTAGTAATTTTGAAGATAGAAGAGGTATTTCTAATAAGATATTAGACCATAAACTTATTGACAATATTGGCACATTATATCATTATCTATTTTTAAGTCATTCTTTCATCAGTTATTTGTACAGTGTAAGTGAGCACTCAGGTTATATGGTTATATGGTTGGTTAATGTCACAAATATGTTGGCTATGATAATCCTCATTAATTACATTGTTAGTATCTATGAATCTAATGTACACGTTACATGTTAATGTCAGTAGCGTGTGTGTCATACTTACAATGGTTTTTAAAGAACATTTCTATAATTGTACATAGTTTCATAATTTAATAATTCTTTAATACAATTTTAAAAAAACGCATGCGGAGTTGCGGGTGCAGCTAGTAACAAAATAAAACAGCTATTCACTACAATCATTGTTATGTCTGACGTTATTAACAATTTATCATATTAATAATAACGACAACATGGTTATAAAAATACTGCAATGCGGACGGATTTGATAACGCAAACTTTGTTGGATTACGTTAAAAAACAATGTTAATACGTCTGAAAAACTAGAATAACACAATAAAAACGGATAAAGTGAAACATTGCGGTACTTAGCGATCATTTCCATTTCGTATTTCATATATTTGTATCCATTTGTCTCATATTGAAAAACTTTGATGTATAGAATTCAGGCATGCATTATTCGCAAACAATATACACGAAAACAACCGTTTCAAAACAATAATGACTTTTGTTAGAGTAGGTTATTATCATCGTACGTTCGTAGGA
This sequence comes from Antheraea mylitta, assembly GCA_014332785.1. Taxonomy (NCBI): domain Eukaryota; kingdom Metazoa; phylum Arthropoda; class Insecta; order Lepidoptera; family Saturniidae; genus Antheraea; species Antheraea mylitta. Next base: position 10,312,633 of record JACEII010000003.1, read on the forward strand.
ATTAGTCCTTAGTATTCTTGTCTTAAAAAAGAACAATCAATACATACATATTTTATGACAGTAAAGTATAATAAAAATAACTCAAACTTGTATATAAGTATAGTTCGGAGTTTTTGGCGGGATATTAGGCTGTCATGTAGTGGATTTTATATTTTATTCATAATCTTGTATAATTCGACTCTATATTTTGTAAATTTGATGATATTTTACGTAATATAGTTAGTCTATTGTGCAT
>JACEII010000003.1:10312877-10408720 GCA_014332785.1 Antheraea mylitta
AACATCCATCATCAATTCCAGCTACTACATAAAAAAAACTACTGTATAACTGTATGTATGCTAGTCGATACTTAAATGTATTTTTTAAATGAGTTTACATTTACAAAGATTGTCACTACTCAAATATTAACAGATAACATATATAAGAGTATTTATTTTAAGATCTGTCAGAAAATGAACAACATTCTTTCTACTCTGGTATCGTACAGGTTCAGCAGAACATGTATTCTTTCCTTCACATTGTACGTAGTACAGTACGACTTATTGTGTTTCCCTGGTGTCAAGCCTCTCTGAGACCTCCTTTTCTTGATGTTTTGTTGACGATAGCCTCTCAAATTTGGAATCCCTTGTACTATACATATATTTCTAGAATTGAAAATATCCAGAAAAAGTTTTTACGGTTTCTATGTTATCGTATACATCACAGATATGATTCTAAATCCTATGAGCAGTATTGTAAATTGCACCATTTACTACCCCTGGATAAACAAAGTATGATTGCTGACGTTTCTTTCCTTTTAAAAATTGCCCAAAACAAGGTCGATTCGTCTACTGTTCTGTCATAGCTCGTTGATGTATGTGCCTCATTCAAACCAATTATAGAAACAAAAGTTGTTGTTTGCGGAGTAGTTGTAATTATAACAAACTCAGTAAAAAATCTAATTTAGATATTTTTAATACTTCAATTAATGCAGCAAAACAGGCGATCATAAAACATTGTTTGATAAGGTTGCGTAATATGTAACTTTTCACTGTGCTTTTTTATTTTATATTTATGATTATTATTTTTTATTCTGCACTTAATATCTTCTTGTAATTATTTCATTATCTGTTAGTGAATATCTTTAATTAGCTTTAAGTTGATTATTGTATTTTGTATTATGTATGAAAAGCTGTTGATATTTCTTCGAATAAATGAATAATTAAAATAAATAGCTGAATAGTCGTAGGAAAAATACTATAGCGAATAATTATCACCGATGTATATCATATAAACATGCTGACCGTCTGATTAGTTGAGTATAACGGTATCATATATGCACAATCGTTAAGATTAACTATTTTATGAGGACCATTATTCTAGTTCTAGTATAGCATGTTCAGATTATTTTGTGAGTAATAAGTATTATTGACAATTATTAATTCTAAAAATAATAACCGACCGATAACTTGCGACCAATGGCGTCTCAGGTCGTTAGTAATAGCCCCGATGTAGTCAATAATAAGTCAATAGTACGACTAATGCTAACAGTAATATAATAAATTGTAATCTTTCTATTTAAAAAGTCAACCACGTTGTGTAATTTTTCTGTTAGACTTTTTTGTAATGTTCGCTTGGTTAGATACTAGCACAAATTGAAAATCTGTTATTAAGTACTTATAACTGCGGTATTTGAAAGGCACATTCTTATAAAAAATTTTAAAAAACTGAAAAGTGTATTTTTATACTTTAAAACACACTAGGTATTGAAAGTTCTTTGAAGCAAATATTTTGTAAAACGTGAAAAAGGTGAAACTTAGGCTGAAGTATCCTTTTCAAGTCTTTAACTTTTTAAGTGAACTAAGATACAAAGAATGAAATAATTTAGTATTTTCGACGTCTAGACTTTATTTATTCATTTTTAAAAGACTACAAAGCCCATTACCATGCAATCTTTTTTGTTTAGTTAATAGTTACTGAAATAATTCATATAATGTTATAGAAAATCGAGTAGACTAAAATACTGCCAGACGACTTGCGTTGCATCGACCAGGGGGCCTAACCAAGTTGCTTATCGACAATCGCTAGCGCAAATAGAAAATGGAAAAATGTATAATACAATAGTTATACGTGTCTAGGAATAAGTAATAAAATATATTTCAATCATTTTTAGAATAGTCTATCTGTCTGTCTGTTTGTGTGAACGCGCATCACTGCTAAAGTACAACTGCGTTCACAATAAAAGAAAATCATAAAGCATATCCTCGAGTGTAAGTTAGTGTTTGTTTCATTAAAATCGGTCCAGTCTATCAGGCCCCCAGATTTAAGTATAAGAATTATGTACCTCCAAGAAGTATTATATTATTGATATAATACGTTTGATTTATATTCTAAATTATTGTCGTTTCTCTTACATATTCAGTAAGTAATTTAACTAAACGTTTGTGATCTGTCGACTATCGTTTTTATTATTAACGAAGCTAGTTGGCGAAAATATTCTTTTTTAGAATCAATATAAAGCTGTTGATCATGATCTTCTTCTTCTTTTTCTTGTTTTGGCTCCACAGAATCACTTGCCAGTGTCAATGTTTTGTTTTAATAGACGTTACAATACAATAATATTACAAGCAGCATGTGATTATGTCAATATTCTAACAAGATGGAGGATCCCTTGTTTTTGTGGATTCTCAGAATTTCATGCTCCGTGGTATTATTTTCCATTCACTTCACTTATGCAAATAAACTAACTATATTACGTAAAACACAACCAAATTTATAAAATATAGAGTCAAATAACACAAGATTAAGAATAAAATATAAAATCCACTACATGATAGCCTAAGATCCCGCCAAAAACTCCGTTGGTCATGATAAAATGTAAAGATTTTTTTCTCGAACTGACTACGCTATTGACCTAGCAAGAAACCTTCAGTTGTATGTTTGCGAAAACCCCAACGACATACAGGTTTTAAAAAAAAGAACTAAACTGACTTTAGTTATATGCAAATAGACATAGAGAAATAGCTGCATATGTTTTATATATTTAGTTATGACTTATAGCATTTTAAAAACCGTTTGTTTAGTACCCGTGGAGTAATTACATCTTCTAGCGGTAATATTTTTTTATTCACCTATATAAATATAATAGGCGAAGAAAAAACAGGTAAGCACCTTATTATTTTCTGTTTGTCAAGCAATTTTCTTTAATTTTGCTTAGACGCTATCGACACGTTTAAATAAATCGTTCATTTTTTCTACACAATCCCCGAATCCTTAATTTATAAGTATCTATTCGTCATCCTTCACGATCCTTACTAGTAAAATATTCGTGTACTCTTTACTAAAATTCCTCAGTACTATCGAAGCACACAAGATTAATAAACCATGGTTGAATTTTGTTTACTAGTTTAAATAAAATTGTCCACGACCCAAATCTCTTCTCACATATTACAATGTACACTTTGTGAATCTACACAAAGCCGTAATAAACAATGTGTAAAGAGTACAAAGTAACTCATATTAAAAAGCTTCAGTGTCTGAAAAATGTAGATTCAGGTTTAATTACTTAAACACTTTTTAGAACTATAATGATATCTTTTAAATTAATTTGTAATTTGTACACGATAATTTTATTTTTACAAGCGCTGAATGTTCTTGAAAATTGTTATTAAAGAGATGTCTCGTCTTCTCTCTCAATTATTCTCAGAATTCTTGTTTTAAACCCTTCTGGCGCTTATTAATTCTGCAAGTGTAAAATCCTTTAGTCATTGAGTATAGAAAAGTGAAATTTACCTGTGGATCATTTAGTTGGTCGACCCATTTTGGGGAAAGACGTTTATCTAGCAACAATGTTCTTGAAGCGTTATCTACTATTAGGTAATTAAAAAAAAAGTATGTGCCTTTACATCTATCCTGTTCAACCGATACCGCCAAGACAATTGCTAGATACAATTATTGTACATATATATTTTTAGAAAGAAAGAAAGATTTTTAGTGTCATAGCTAAATAGAGTTGTACAAAAATACTTTTAAACATAAAAAAAAGTAAAACTATGGCAATGAGGCTTGGCATCAGCGTATTGCCGTTTTTGAAAACGGCGGTGGTTTTCAGCCAGGCCTCAAATTTCCGGCTAAAATACTAAGCTTATATAATAAGTTAATAAGCTTTACTTTTTCGCGCCCAAGTGTGGACATAAACTTAACCTTATCTATTGCTACGCGTAACTAATTAAGAGAAAAACGTTACAATATAGAGTTGTGATAATGTGAATGCGTCAAATCTATTGACAGAAATATAATTTATAAACGGCCTAATATGTGTTCCTCAAGAATTTGTAGTTTCATTAATTCCTTAAATATAAATTTATTGCATAGGTGGCAAACGAACAGGTTACCAGATTTTTTTTTTTGTAACTGGGGCATTTCCCCCCAGTCTCCAGGGTTCCTCTGCTGTGGTAGGCAGAGACTTTATTAAGGCGACCATTTTTCTGATATCCGGGTTTCATTTTTTTACCTTCTCTTCCCTAAATTTCGCTATTTTATTATCCAAACATCATTGTTTTTTCTATCTCTCTCCTCTTTTGTTATGTTTCTGTACGTTTCATGTTGGCTTATTTTGATTTATTTAATTTTCTGCTTTTCTTAACTATTTCTTTACAAAAAGTTCTAAATATTTCTAATTTTCCTTTGTTTCCTACTATTTTGTGTAGACTTTCTCTGGTGACTCCGATTTCTAGTATTTGCTCTACGTCGTATCTTCTTCTCGAAAACAGTGGACATTCCAGTAGTAGATGGATAGCCGTTTGATTGCTATCGGCATCACACACGCAGCCCGGGTCTTCCTTACACTTAAAGCGATTGAGATACTCACAAAATGCTCCATGTCCTGTTATAATTTGAGTAAATTCTGGATCTATTTGGTTTGTACTTATTATTTTATAAGCTGATATTACACTGGGAATAAAGATCTTCGTATTTTCCGCAGTGCTTTCGTTTAGATACCTTTCGTTCCAATCTTCTATAGTCGTTTGTCTCGTCTCGTTCTTCACGAACGAGATCGGACACCGGTCATAGTGAGATTTGGTCTTTAGGTTCAATGCGGCATTTTTGGCGAGTTTGCGTTTGCCCTCTCGTTCCCTGGTGTACCCACGTGTGCATTTACCCAGTATAATTCAACTACTTTTCCATCGTTCATTTGCTGTATGATACTGTTCCCGTTAGAAATACAATGGGATTATAATTGTCCTGGTTTTTCAGTGAATCTAAGGCAGATTTAGAATCACTGAAAATTTTTATACAGTTGTATTTTTTGGTGTGTTTTAGTGCTCTGTTTATTGCAAACAATTCGGCCTGGCAAACCATTCCAATTTGTTTTTCCTACATTCTATTTCTATTCCATCTTTCCAGACTGTGAAGGCGGCTCCCACTTTGTCCTGTATTCTGCTCCCGTCTGTATAGATTTGGATTCCTACTTCCCCTTCCTCTTCCGTTGTTATTCCATGCTCTTCTATTATTCCGTAACTAATTATTGCTTGTTGTGCCGGATGTGGAGTTTCCAAAGGACTAATCTTCCTTTCAATTTCCCTGTCCCCAAACAATGCCCCCAAAGGCTTTCCTCTTTTTATTTCGTATATTGTTGCCGCTTCTTTTACTCTCATATCCAGTGGCAGAATCCCCACGAGAAGCATAGCAGCGTTTAGTGACACGGTTCTGTACGTTCTGGCGATCTTCTGGCAGAATCATCTTTGTACTGCATTGAGTTGTTTTTTAGATCTCAGCTTTCCAGCTTCCGTGTACCAAACCGCTGCCGCGTATAGGGTTATGGGTTCAACGACCGCCGTGTATATTGTCTTGATGATCTCGGGATTTAAGTCCCATGAAATTTTTGCTGCTTTGGCAATCTATTCGTAAATGTTTGTTATCTTCCTACAGGTGTTTGCTACATGCTTATTAAAATTTAATTTGTTATCTATAGTTATTCCTAGTATTTTAATTTCGTCTACTAATGTTATTTCTATCCCCCCCATTTCAATATACGGTTTATCCCATTTTAACCTTTTTGTTATTAATTGTGCATATGTTTTACTAGGAGCAAATTTTAACTTATTTGCTTGACCCCATTTGTTTATATACTCTAAAATTCTATTGGCTTCTACTTGTATTATTGCTATTTCTGTCCCTGAGAACAACAACACGATATCGTTGGCGAACGCTTGTACGTATATCCCCTACTCTAACAACGCTGAGATGAGTGGATCAAGCAGAATGTTCCAGAATAGTGGACCACTTATAAAGCCCTGTACGTATCCTTTGCTGGTCTTCCTTATGCAAGTCTCTCCTCCAAACTGGACTTTGATTTCTTTGTCTTCGAGATAACTCCTTACTAATCGTCTCAGATTAATCGGCCATTCCTTTTCCATCAACTGACATTCTAACGCTGGCCACCAAGTGCAGTCGAAGGCCCTCTCTATGCCCAATGACACCATGAGGCTCATTTTCTTCTCTCTCAGGTTTGTTTCAATTTGTGTCATTAAGTCCTAGAGGGAGTCCTCCACGCTGCGCTGTGGTGTAAAGCCGTATTGTCTCGGACTTAGTCGGGGAGCTATGTGCCATCTGATCCTTTTGATTAGCATATTTTCGAATATCTTGCCCATTATCGAGAGAAGTCCGACTGGTCTATAGGATCTAGGATTGCTATAGTCCGTTTTGCCTGGCTTCCTTAGGGTCACTATGGCCACTAACTTCCACTGCTCCGGAAAGTATGCTACTTCTAGACATTTATTAATGATTGCCAAAAATAAGTTACCAGATGTTAAGTGATTACCACCGTCAGGGGAGTTGCAAGGGCGTTGTCAGCTTGTGTTGGGGTAGAGAGGGAAAGCAAAGTAAGAGGAGAGGTGGGTCTCCGGCGCTCTTACAGACCGAACGGATCGCAGCAATGCAAACAATGTTAATTAACATGCGTTTTCTATGGGAAGGTGGTACTACCCCGGACGAGCCGACAAATTCATGGTGAAGCCAATTATAACTTCAGTGTGGCTCTTCCACCTACTATCACAATTTTCATATTATAGCAATATCTAATTATTTACAACAAGGAATAATAAAATTATTATGAAGGAATAAACGTTTGTGGAGTCTCCAGGATAGGTAGTGCCTATAATTTTATCCAATTTATAATATGTATAGCGAGGGCTTGTACAGAGAAGGTTGTATTGAATTATGTGTGTACTGAGACATATACTAAGATTACTGAATTGAACTGAAATCTCTCGTCATAAACATATTACTCTAGACGTAATTAATTATTGAATGATTAGTGTGTCGCTATATGAGATGATTAATCTTCCTAAAACCCGTGTGTTGCGTCGCGTCGGTCTGACGGACTTATTTGCATCGTATACAGGTACAAGTAATGTATGCATGAAAGTTCACGCTATACTGATTTGAAATAGGCCATGAATAACGACACTACTGAGAAGCCCAAATCGCCAACTTTCGCATTAAAAAAAAAAACGAATTAAGCTGTCGTCGGTCTCACAGACCGATGCGCGAGTATAGGAAGGTTACATCACTTTATCCATCTTATCACCAAGGAGTATCTTGAATAATTTTATAGTTGTTTAGATTTAAAAAAAGAGTATGTTATTTAAAATTCTTGTATATGCCTATAATGAACCATCTTTTCAATTTATGTGTGCGGAATGTACAGCACTTTATATTACTTAGTTTTTAATAGTCACTTTCGCCACCAGATTTAAACCGTTGTTATAACCTACTGGGTACGTAATATTACGTTTATGAAATGTACTACGTTCTTTTCCACGAGTAATTATAAAATATTAGCGGACCTAGAGGACATTTGTCCCGGCCTGATAATTAAAAAAAACATAATATATGATATACCCAAATTTTCCTCGTGTACCACTTTATCTACAGGTGAAAATCTAGTAGTTTCTGAGTTTATCGCGAACAGACAGACAACGGTGGCAGAGAACTTTGTTTTATAATGTATAATGATTACATTTTTGCAATATGTAAACTTTCTCGATAATTTTTGTTTTATTTATTCCTACTGCAAGTTTCTCTGCTACTAGCTAGGTCAAGAAATATCCTGTTGTATAACACTGTAACGGTTTTAAATTTTACCTTTTATATATGAATGGTTTACGGTTACCTCGATAAGTATAGGTGATGTGGCCAAAGTAGTCTGATCGCGCACTAGCTTACACATATAGCATTCAAAATACCCCACATAGTAGTTTGATGACAGATTTTTAACTTGAGACCGACAACTTGGTGGGTATTTAAATGATGCTAAAATCCATGCTCATTGTTATTACCAATAAAGTTATTTATAGAAATTGAATACAAATTATCAACGAGGTATCCCCATACCATGCCGTCACGTTAGTAAGCGAAGAATCTAGTAAACGGGAAAATAGTAATAAAAAAAATCGATATCAATAGAATCTACCTTAAAAAATACACCGGAACGTCTTTGATCATAGTTAGGTTTCTATCGAGTCTTAGATTATCATAGATCTACTAATATCCCAATCACTATACATTTCCTATTCGATACTGAAGAAATCCCTGCCTGAAAAAATCCAACGCCCAGTACTAATGAAATCAAAATGGAATCCCCTTGAAAATATCCGTTTTCTAATAAATGAATATTCCAAATTGTTCTATAAATGACGAAGTTCAGACGTAACAAAAATGCTATTTATTGTATTGAGAACCTCCTCCATTTTGAAGCCGGTTAAAAATGGCGTGTAAATGCTAAATGCATGTGATATTTTTGTTTTGGTCTCTAAGGAAATCTTCCGCATAACATCGTTAGCGTGATAGACATCGAGTCCTCTGGGACGTTCGTACAACGCCACATAATTATATTTTTGTCTTAACCGTACTCTAAGAAGTATTTCCATCTTGGAAATTTTGTCAGTCGTAGAAGTTTACTTTTGTTTTGTTAGACTCAACGGGCTCTTAATAAACGCAAGTGACAGAGTTTAAAATAAATATTTCTTCTTGTTCAAGTTAAGAACAAATGGTTACTCATTAAAAGAAAAGCATAGTAAATATTTAATTTAGGCTAGATGAGATAAAATGTGTCTTGGGTTTGAGTTTATATGAAACAATGGTATTGTACGTACCTTACCTAATACGCATATATTTATTGTTAACGATTATAATACTGATGTTAAATCAAATTGAAGGTTATTACTAAAACAGGTTATTAAATGATGTAGGTTTTGTGCGAATCATATTTTATTAAAGTAGAGAAAAGTTGATGTATTCCAGTGAAGTAGTAAGGAGTTTTCCGACGTTTATGTCGATAACGCTGTCTAAACCTTATGAGATATATAAAAATAAAGTATTACAGAATTATGCGCTTAAAATGCGTACAGAAACGTCCCGAATAGTTTATTTCTATATCCTAAAGATAACAAACAGTAAACATTTTTATCTTTCACGTGTTAATAAAAAATAACCGCTTATTTACGATGCCATTTTTATAAATATAGTATTAATCCTTATGCAATGAAATACTTTTTTATCTCTCTTTTATATCATAAGAGGCAAACGAATAGGTGGGTCACCTGATGTTTAGTGATCACTACCGTTCATAGACACTTACAACACCAGAGGAGTCGCGAGTGACTGAACGAAACGCAACGATGCAATAGCTGTTACTTCACGTCGGTTTTCTATGAGAGGGTGGTACTACCCCGGAGGAGCAAGCCCATTCATGCTGAAGCCAACATGTGCATACATAGCTTCAGCGTGGCACTACCCTCTACAAAAATGTAGTACTTTTCCTAATGTCGATATAAAGTAGACTTTAGAGTACTTTAGACATCGTTTCATAGTCATAATGAATATCTTAGAAGTAATCACAGATCTAAAATTACGGCCAACAAAAAGAAATGTACCTCTGTCTAGATTCTACGCTTATTCTTTCTATAACTTCAATGAACAGTAAATATCAGACAATAGAACGGGCGTATATATACAAGTGCATTATGTCCATTAGAAGCCGGGGCGAGTCGTTAGTTACACATAAATAAATGTTACTATTTGAAAAGAATAGAACAAAAAATAACATATTAAATAGTCTATATACGGGCTTCTTTTGATAAAAATTTATTCAACACCGTAGTGTTTTGATTGTCGTGATAAAATGTAGTAATAAGTTTTAGTGGTTTAGTCTTACCATATCTTTATATCGCTCTAAAGATGTCTGTAGAGTCTCATATAAAATAATGCGGCAACAAATACTGGGTGACCCTACATTACGATGTCTCCTTAAAATTTGTATGTCATCCATAAAGTTGTTTTGTCCCCAACTTTATACTCAAAGAAATGAATAAAATAAAAATATCTTCTTCTTTTTCTTTGTCAATTACTTAAACTTATTTTTACATTTAGTCCTTTTCTATGTTTACTTAAGATACAAACTGTTTTGTCGGCCACTTGTTCTACTAGTGTTTGCGGTACGCGCCGACAACCTAGCGCCCTTTGATATATGCCGCGAAACACACCGCGCCTAGGCGTAGTTGAATTTTTGTATTTAGATTTTTTTATTTCATAGGAGGCAAAAGAACAGGTGTGTCACAGGTTTGTAACATCAGCATGTTAAGTGATTGCCACCGTCCATAGAGTAACAACGCTAAGGTAGTTGCCACAAGTGCGTTGCCAGCCTATATGTGGGAGGAATGTAAGGAATGAGAAGAGGAGAGGGCGGGGAGGGTAGGTGGGTCCCCGGCGCTCTCACTAACCGATCGAAACGCAACAATGCAAGCACTGTTACTTCACACCTGTTTTTTGTGAGAGTCATATATTTGTTAAACCCCAACACAGAATATTTGTCAATCATAAAAAAATGTCGTGTGTGGGATTCGAACTCACAACACTAAACACGGATGCAGCAAAGCGACGTAACAACCCTAAAACTACTTTCATGCAGTCGAGGTGTATTGATTTAACATTGTCTTATTTACTAAAAAATTGAGCCGTCACTGGACGCCTTTTTTTTTTATTAACGTGGGGAAATCCCTAACGGATACGCTACCCTCCCGGGGGAGAAGGTAGGTTATGTCCGATTCGCACAGACTAAAACCCCACGGTGTACCGTCCGCCGCGTGGTAGGGGCAGCCAGGGATCGAGCATGCTCACTGACCTGAAAACTGCCCCTGCGGCAGCCTGGCGAATGAACGCCAGGCGTCGCCCTACTATAGAGAGGCTACTGGGTACACGACCAGCAGTCTCCCCTCGTAAGCCTCACCAGTGCAACACTGGACTGGACGCCTGGCAGATGTCTGTTATCGAAATTGTTTTGTATACGTTATATGCATAAAATAACGGATTACGACAGGAATCAGCTATGGCATAGTGAAAAGATAAGCATTACCAATTTGTTCCTTTAAATATATTTTTTTTAAACTTTATTGTTTTTAAATAATTTTGTTATTAAATATTAAATTTCTGCAGGTGGTTGAGCCACGCTGAAGCTATAACTGGTTTCAGTATGAATGGGTCGGCTCGCCCGGGGAAGTACCATCCGACACATAGAAATACCGATGTGAAATAACGGTGCTTGTATTGTGCATTTCGTTCAGTCAGTGAGAGTGCCAGAGGCCCATCTCCCCTCATTCCCACCAACACAGGCTGGCAACGCATTTGTGATTCCTCTGGTGTTGATGGTGTCTATGGACGGTGGTAATCACTTAACATCACGTAACCCACCTGTTCGTTTGCCTCCTATGATATAAAAAAATGATTTAAAGAAAAACTGGATCGTCATCACCAATTATATTGTTAAAATATTGAAATATAATTATTTAACGAGATTGCGAAATCTATACTTTTACATTACACACATAAATTCTTCTTCTCCACTTCGTCTTCACTAAATCGGTTATCAATAGTTTCAAATGTATTTTTAAACGCGCAAAATTTTAATAAACCTAAAAGCCGATTGCCGCCACACCTACGGTTTCTAATTATTGTGAATCCAAACTATCAAGGGACTCACTCAAACATATACCCAGAGGGTATGTAAGAAATCTTTTAAAATTAGCCTAGAACCCGTTTGTAACATCATCTACCGGGTTCAATTAAGATAAAAACTAACTTACATTTATTGACGGTAAGGGTCTTTGGTTCCCGGTCGGAACGTAGTTCCTTCTCCTTTTTTGTAGACGTTTACTATATAGTCACTATGGTTCACATTATAAAATATCAAGTTGATAGGATAAAATAAATTGGTAACATAAATAATGATCAATGAAATATCTCGAACAATCAAATTAATAAATGTTAATATATCAATAGGTAATACTTGAGTTGGTTTGCTACTGAAATTAAAATTTTATGTATGCATGTATTACATACACTCTCTCTGTCATATGTGCAACACGTAAAAATAAAATTAGAATATCACTTTCTCACACTCCGTTGTATTAAAGAAAAACATAAATATGAAAAAGAGTATCGCGTCGGCGCGTCAAATGTCAATTGCCTGTAACTATAAATTCGTGTAAGAGCTCTAGCTATGTTTTCGAAAGCGTATATTATTAATAAGCCAGTTATATATATATATATCTTTATGTTCCTCTAAACGGTCTGTTCTCTGGCTGTCGCTAAACGTTGCTTTCACTTGTGCATATCCCAGCTTTACAGACAAAAATATTGATATCTAAATTTTTTTTCACTAACTTTGAAACGCTATTAAAACATGGAATTATTATTACCAGACATTTTCGTTATTGAGAATAATGTGCCTGAAGTTATTTTTTGTAAATAGAAATAAAAGTAATTTCAAACCGTGGATAGCCGTAATGTTATTATTATTTTATTTAGACATAGATAGGTACAAATGTATTCTTCCAGACATTAATTTAGTTATTTACTAAATAGGTAGACTGATTTATTTGCTATAAAAATAATATGTATACAGAATTTAGTGCAGCACTGGCTACACATCAAAGATAGCGACAACTATGGCAGTGTATGTTATCGACGAATGGGTTTAATAAGATGGCGTCGGTCATAAGTCAAATGTTTTCATTAATCGTTGTTTTTCATTTTTTACTGTGAAATCGTAATATCATTATGGAAAATTAAAAAAAAAACGTGTTCTTTATAATGGAAAAATAAGATGGTTTGGAATTAATCATTTTTATTTATAAAGTATATCGTTAGGCACATTAGAGTATACTAGTGGGCGCCCAGTGGTCGACATTCGCCCATAGTTCATTGATTTTTTAAAGTTTGAACTCTATTAGGGTTCTTTTGTTAAAGGGTATACTTCTATAATCAAAGGTTTTCATCATGGCTACTCAGTTATTTGCCATGATCTTTAATTATATAAACATTTAAAAAAATCTATGTGTAAATTAAAATTGAAATTAATTATAAATTTGAAACAAAAATTACGTGGTAAAGATCTGAAATTTTAAGCAAACGTAACTTTACGAAAATAAAGAAATTTATCGCCACCCATGACACAATTTGCAATGAATTTTACACGACACCATGGGCGGGTGGTATTTCTGGGTGATATTGAATTAAATGTAGTCTGTTCATTATGAGAAATAGGGATATGCCCAGTATCATCATTTGGCAAAGTAATGGTTCCACAATACAATCAAATGGTGAATCCAATACAAAGATGTTTTTAATACTACCATTAGATTTTGGAAATAAATTCTTTTTTGTTGATACATGAGGTTGAATTGCAACATTGTGACCGCGGAGGTCGCGGAGGTTATGGATTACTTTTATGATGAAAATTCTTATTTTGATCATACAAAGTATTTTTGCCTCATTTTTTTATTAATTCATCATTTGAAGTGAGTTCACCATAAAAAATAAAAAACATTACAATAATAGTTATATTTTATAATATCATTGTTGAATGTAGGATGAAAAATGGTAATTAGAACGTAAGAGTAAAAAAATACATATAGTCGAGCATAGCAACCTCCTTCACAACCTTTTTTGAAGTTCGTAATTATTGATGGCTGTCAAAATGTCTTTTTTATTTACATGTGTGTATATGTTGTGTAAAATTCGAGTAGTAGTTGCATATTTTCATTAATTTAATGTATTTCTAATGCATTTTATGTAAAATAAACAGCTTTCTGCACTTCTCCGCCATATAAACTTTAACTATGCCAAATTTCAAGTTCACCCATTGACGGAAAATAGGTTAAAAAGGGGTGCTTCAGAACACAGTTAAAGTTCAAAAAGGCAACTAGTTGACGATGTACTACTCGCTCGAGAACCTTAGATAAAAATGGTAAGATAGCGATGGGGCGGTAATGTTTGGTCTCAGTAGGATGACTTTGTTTTTGTAAGGGGATTGATTATATGTGCGTTTTTCCATAACGACGGAAATATACCAGAATAAAGAGAAAAGTTGATAATATGTGTTATGAAAGGTAAAATAGTATCTAATATTGGAACTTTAAGATTACGTCCAATGCCATCGTAACCAGTAGCACTGCTTGAAATAGATATAATGATAATATTATTATTAATAATATTATTAATATAGATAATATTTAAAATGTCCTTTTCAATAACTGGGGAGAATGTAAATAAGTTATTAGACGAATCCGCATCTAGGATACTACTAATAGTTGAAGCCTTAATGTTATCACTGAGGAAAATCCTGGCAAATAAAAAATACATGAAAAAAATTCGTTTAAATTTTATCATATAAAACGGCAATTCCATAGGTAAAGACCTAATTAATATATGTTGTGTTATGTTATGTTATATTATACCTATATGTTATATCGGTGTATAAACTACTAACATATCAAATTTCTTCAAAATCCGTACAGAAGTTTTTGCGTGAATCCAGTACAAACGACAGACAGACAAAATTTTTTTAAAGTATAGAAATGTGTTCTGTAATTGATACTAAGCCACTCTAGAGTATTTTTTCTTTAAAAAATTTAATATACAAATTTCGTCCCATTAGCCTTTTATTATATGTATAGATGTCTGTTTGTAATGTTAAAATAACAGCTTTTTACTAAATTGATATGAAAGTGTTTACGGTACATATAATAAAACACTATTTTTACCCATTTTATCCAACATTTTTGCCCGCCGGTTTTTTCAGGATAATCTACGAAACGTTTGAACCGATTTTGGCGGAACTTTTACAGGCAGGTAGCTGATGTTATAAGGAGTAACTTAGGCTTCTTTTATTTTAGATAAAAAAATAAGGCTATGAATATAATAAGCTAAAGAAGCAGTGCCCAAAATCACGCACGCCTTGCTTGCGAGATTTAAATGAATAATTTTTGCTAAATTTCAGACGGTCACATCGGCGTCGCGGGTAAAAGGTAATGTTCTCATAAATATCTTTCAACTCTGTTGATATATCCATACTATTTATACTAATATTATAAAGAAGTAAAGTTTGTGACGCTGTAGGGGGTAATCTCAGGTACTGCTGGTTCAATTTGAAAAATTATTTCAGTGTTATATAGCTAATTTTTCGAGGAAGGTTATAGGCATCATCATCACGCTAAGACCAATAGAAGCAAAGCACCAATGTCATTTTCATAATTTTTTTTTTACTTTTTTTCCGTTGCGTATTAGCGTTAGCCTAAAGTAACTATTATACGAGGACGAAGTCGTGGACAGAGGCGAGTATCTAATAAACAAAGAAGCATGAGGGGCAGTTATACTAGAATTATTTATCGGAACTTTTTGTTCAACATATTATATGGGTAGATCCACATATTTTCCTCTCATATCGAATATTTTATCGAATATATATTATCGAACTTTTAGTTGTACAATAATAATTAAAGTGTTTATTGTAAGTCCTCTTATCTATGTTCATACAAACATTCATGTAACTTTGTTTCAGTTGTTTATGTGGAACACGTCGTGTCCTATGACAATAAAAGTCCAACTTTACTTCTACAACATTTGAGCCAGACTTACAGCCGGATATGTAATCGAAGTCAGACTGCCTTCCTAAGTTATTTAACAGGAAAAGTTTGTCCATAGTACTCTCCTACTATGTATGTAGTAGATATGACGCAAACATGTACTCTTAAATACAGAATGAATTGTGCTAATTAGTCGAGTCGAGTACTGTGCTAATTTAAGTTCGAGAAAAAAAGTGCTAATTACTTAAAAGAAAATATTTTATCTCTACATCATACATATTACAAATCAAAGTCATCCGATTCGTGTGTCTGTCTGTTCGCGATAAACTCGAAAAGAGATGATCGTTTTTTTTTTCCAACTGACTACGCTATTGACCCAGCATGGTCTTAACAACTTCACCAGACTACCAAGGCGAGCGCTTGCGGCACTCAGCCGATTTTATTTGGGCAACTAGCTCAAGGGTCCACGGCATACCTTGGCTTGGGCTGTTGCCTGATACATGCAATTCGCGACTTATCTGAGCTGACCTAAGCTAACTATTCATACATATATGAGTTTTTGGAGCATATAGGTGTACCAAGCATGGTATGTATGCTCAACAACTCTTATATATATTTCGTATCGAATAATTTTCCAAACTATTTCAGTTCGATAAGGGAAATAAAGAAAACCCTTCCACTTTCATGTGTAAGCGTGTATGCGTGCACGTGCGTGGGGATGATATGTGTAATGTTGTTGCAGTGATGTAAGATTTTGTGTCACTGTATCGCGCGAGCAGCGCTCTCAAGGGCTCCACGCCGAGGGAACGGACATAGGTTTGAGCCGCTGCCGAGTGGGGCCTAATCTGGGGTGCGGGAGCGAAATCTACCCGCAGACCACGGCGGCGTGATCTGTGGTTACGCGGGCGTGGGCGTGAGCACGCTCTCTTTGGAGAGACAGGCTGGTACTGATTGTTCACTGCCGTTATTTCATCAGGAGGGTCGATAAAAATATGTCGTGGACGTCTTCTATGACGCGCAGCGTTCGTTACGGGTTCGTATTGTGCGGCGGATACCACTAAAGGACTGGGATGATTCGCGGCTTTTTCAAAATAACTAATCGTAACTGATTTTACGTATGCCCAGATGAAGGGATCTCTAGGTCTCTATGGAGATCGACTCTCTGGATATACCACGGGGCACCGGTCACTTCACGTAAAACAGGATTTTGGAGAACCTGCAGCTTATGAAAGTTTTTTTTGGACATATGCGCAAAAACGGGGCAGCTATATGTCATCACGGGACGTATACACGTCTTATACAAAGTGAGTTTGTCTCTGAGGGATATTTTATTTTTATGACAAAGCAACGGATGTGTTGATCGGAGGTATATAATTTGTCAATTTTTTTTGTAAGTTGAATGAAATATAATGATAATTTTTTGAATTGTTTTTTGAGATGTGACACAACAATTGAAATGATGAACAAACGAAGTCACGGGTATCAGCTAGTATAACTAAAAATGAAATATCTGTAGTATCTTTGTAGGTGGCAGAGGCACGTTGAAGCTATTACTGGCTTCACTATGAATGAGTCGGCTCGCCCGGGGTTGTACCAATCTCTCACAGACACACCGACGTGAAATAACAGTGCTTGCATTGTTGCGTTTTGTTTGGTCAGTGAGAGCGCCGGAAGACCATCTCCTCCCTCTTCCCTATCCCCCTCACCAACACAAGCTGGCAACGCACTTGCGAATCCCATGGTGTTGCAAGTGTCTAGGGACGGTGGTGATCACTTAACATCAGGTGACCCAAATGTTCGTTTGCCTGCTTTGATGTATAAAAAAAATCTGTTGATTGTTTGTGTTATTTGCGAAGTGGTTGATCTGACTTTGACGAGACTTATATTTCTATATGAGACTTTTTAGACTATTACTTAGGTTACTACATACTCTATGTTTTTTTATAGGGACTATTCACTGATAATAAACAATTGTAAACGTGCGATATAGGTTACATAACTAAGTTACAATAGAAGTAGTGATTAATAAGACAGTCAACAACAAATTTAGGTTAAACAAGTAATTAGCGAAAAAGAAAAGAAAACCTATTTTCACAAAAACTAAGTCGCGGTCTCCCCGTCAGTTAAATAGATAGAGACCTTTGAAATAATTAGTTATGTGTGAGATATTTGTTCACTTGTTAGGATAATTCCTTGGTAACATTATACTTAGTAACAACGAATAAAAATGTTTTATAAATACTTTATTAGAAACTCCTCAGATAAACGTTTCCTACTATAGAAGCGTGTATAATGATCATAAATATGTGATTTTTTTTCGTAATAAATACTTCACAAACATTCCCTAAGGAAGTTGGTAACGACAGGGAAACCTTCGAACCCACGCCTTTGTTATTTGTAAGTATTTATATTGGTCTCCCTTGTGAATGTTTGAATTGTTACAGAGTATGATTTTTAGAATACGTCTCATTCTCAGATTTGTTTTAAGAAATTGTAAACTGAGATAACTTATTAAAAAAGCGAAATACTCTTTATTCAATTTAGAGTCTGAGATGGCACTTCACTTAGAAACTTCAAAGCTACCACCGGTTCGGAAAACAACCCAGCCATCAAGAAAAACCGGCTAGAAACTCGATCTGGATTCCTATATATTGGTATTCTATATACATTTAATTAGAAACCGTCTGCGTCTTGTTCACATTAAATAGATAAATAACCTAGCACCACCTATTGGCGAGTTATTGTAAAACCTTTCCATGGAATACACTGCTAACATTCATGGTGATCAAAATATGTAAGCTCATAATTTTAAATCTAAATACTTTTTTATTTTAAAGGTTTCCATATAAAATGCATGAAAATTCAGGATATTAAAAAAAAAATTGTAATGGATTAAAACATAATTTGTAGATAATATCAGATTCTTTGAAATATCTTATAGCTGATTGACATCAGCTTATAAATTCTAACTAATTTCAATAACATCGCTCTTTCGGTAATTTAAAATCATAACACTAATTTCATCTATTTTGGCAAGTTAATGATTGTTAGCTACCCACTTCCGGTACCGCTCGTCATTCAAGACTCGAGATACTAGCGCTACTACATATTAGAGATACGCATTGATACTAGCGCCAAGCGCCAACATATAAGAGAGACACATTAACACTAACGCCATTTTATTAAAGATACATAAATAAGAATTATTATAATTACATAAATTTCGATGAGTTATTTCAATAGGAATTGATATTGTTCATTTATTACTTGCACAACATTAGTTGATAATAATAGTAATTGCTTTGACTTCAATAGTTTGACCTATAAAGGGCTAGATGTCTCTACTCTACACACATACACATATTTCAGATACATAAATAACAATGATATAACAATGATTTTATATAGAATTGATGTACGTAAATAATATTAATTTGTTCATTAAATATTATCTTTGTGTTACTTAAAACATATAGCAGAATTATAAGAAAATGGTAATTGCTTTGAGTTATATAGTTCGTCTTATAAATTATATAGTTCGGCCTATAAAAAGGCAAGATGTCAGTGTTATCTACGCATTCTTTTGTAAAAAGTATTGTAAGCCGTAACTCTGGGCAAATAAAGAGTGGAAGTAATTACTTAGTATTTATTGGCATCCTGACTGCATCGACTGTCGTATACAACCTGATAACGTGACGTATTTTCCCCTGTGAGTCTTATCTAGTTTATAAACAGCTATTTTGTAGGAAATTAAATTTCCTTTGAAATGACTTTCTTCGATTTTTCTGTGATTTTGGCTTGTTCACCGGAAAATTAAAAAAACAAACAACGTTATTTCGTAGAAATTTATTTTTGGTGACGTGTATATACCAAAATATAGGAGTTGACGTCAATGAACTAGATACAGGTCTTATCAATTTTTTCGACCGTTTTGAAATTAGCCACAAGTTCGCGTTTGCGCATAATATAGTCAAAAATTTAGTAGGTACAGAACAAAGTAAAAATATTATTAAGGATTGACACTATGAATTGGATTATAGTTGGCATTTATCTATCGTTAAGTTACATTTATGTATAATATAATGAATATAATATATTTGTGTTGGTATTACGATGAAGCTGTTAAGACCTTGCTAGGTCAATAGCGTAATCAGTTCGAAAAAAAATGTATTCTGCACAACTATATTCAGAACGGTCAAAAAGTTTGACGAGAAGTATAAATACTATATATTATCAAAGATTCTCTAATTGTTTACAAATTGCGCTCTAGTCCATTAAAATATTAGATCCCACGAAGTTATAGACAATTGTAAGAGAATCCAATCTTTCCTATGTATAATACATGAAAAAACCATAAAATTAATAATGACTGGTTGGAATTAAAATTAAGCGCTCAAATTTTCAGATATTTTTTTTCAGTATATATAATGATATTTTACTGGAGGAGCGAAAAAAAAGGTAGTTAAAACGAAATATAAATACGTAAATGATCGCCGTTCTGTAATACTACCGTGAGAGTTTATATAATTAGCTTTCTTCTATTGAGTTTTCAGTGTGTATCTTACACATGATTACACAACGTAATGAAAACGTTCGCTAAGGAAACACTCTTGAAACAACAATTCATTTGTTTCGGCTTAATCGCTTTTTACTATATTACAGTCACAATGAAACCATTAATCTATTTCGAGCTGACAAGATGTGACGTCTACCTTATTGTTTTTAAATTAAATTTCACAAAATGTCCCTCTAAATATATAACAGACAGTTATTCGTATAACGCAATGTATTCAGTAGCTCTTTGCCGTTCATTTTATTAGGCGATACAAAAAAACATAGAGACTCCTTTGTCCTATTCGACGACAAAATCGATTTCTACGCCAAACATTAGAATTCATTCAGTCTAGGGTTGTCAACCATTGTAGGTAATAAGGTACCTATTTTACATTATATCGAACAATAGTGCTTTATAGGAATAATATAATAAGAGAAGACTACGTGAATATAATTTAATTTTCGTTGTTAGATTTTTCAAATATATATTCATTTGAATTATTGTTAGCACTCCGTATTACTAATGACTTACTATAGACTATATCAGGGGTGTTACTAATGACCCGAGAGTGTTATATATATAAGGAGCGGCGCGTAATTATAAAGAAGTTTTCACATACTCTCTGAAAATGTCATAGCTTCGCAGAAATTCTCATAGTACATTTAATAGTCGGATAGGTTTTTGAAAAGTCTCGTTTTCTCGAGAATATTTAAGTTCTTGGCGAGTCTTGGAAGTACTTGAAGAGTCTTGTAGATTCTCGGAATAAATCTTCGCAGGCTTTCACAGCGTTTCTCAGTCTTAATATACGAGTGAACATTAAATATAAATATAGGTCTAGTTGGTGCTAATTTTAGTCTACGTTAGACAGTGAACAGATGGTAGGTAGTTGATAACACCTCAGTTGAATTTTATGTGTAGACAGCGGTGCTGTGTTGATACATTACTGGATGATCAACCTGTAAAACATAGACGGTGTTATTAAAATAAAGTTAAATACATATTAAATACTTGCTTTAAAAAGGTTTCGTACTAAATGCACCGCGCTCGCCCTAATCAAGTTCGCGTTATCTTTTTTTCGCAAGTCTAACCTAATCGAACCAAAGCGAAACAAAAGAGCCAGTTGGCGAATATTCGGCGAGCGCTGTGCATTTAAAACGCGTAACCTTTTTATAAAGCCAGTATTTGATACGTATTTAAGAAAACACATTGTGATCTAATGGTGGAATGATGAAATACATCATGGCAAATCGCACTCTTGATGACGGAGGAAGTGTGGGGTGTTATTAAGGACGCCATATTTAGGGGTACATTCACAAAAGGTAATGTCATCCTTAACTTGATTTGTACAGCGACCCAAGCGAGATTGTATGCCGCATATTTTTTCCAACTTACACTCTTTTTAGCTGACAGTCTTGTACAGCTTCACCGAACTCGATTGTCATCGCGGAAGACATTAACCCGAAATGTCAATCAGCGCTATTATCATAAACCGTTTGTTGACACAAATGTATTAAGGTGTTAATAGTTCCTTAGGGCTAACGCTAACACGCAGCGGAAGCTCTCAAGAGAAAAAAACTTGATTTTTAAATATTCTTCATTGGTGCTTCGCTCTTATTGGTCTTAGCGTGTTGATATACAGCTTATAACCATTCTCGATAAATGAACTATATACATAACATTTAAGATTTTTTAAAATTGGACCAGTAGTTCCTGAGATTACCCCCTACAAAGTCACAACGTCACAAACTCACAAACTTTACCTCTTTATAATATTAGTATAGATATAGTATTGCACACGAAATATTAGAAAATAATACCGCTTTAGTTAGTTGCTATATTGCAAATAGGAAAGTTGAAATAAATCAAAACTTTGCAACATTTAATTAAGTCTTCCAGCTAATTTAATATTTCAATTGAACAACAGAACAAAGTCAGTCCGTTAGTGGTATCCGCCGCACAATACGAACCCGTACCGAACGCTGCGCATTATTATAGACGTCCGCGACATATTTTAATCGACCCTCCTGATGAAATAACGGCAGTGAACGATCAGTACCAGCCTGTCTCTCCAAACAGAGCGCGTTCACGCCCACGCCCGCGTAACCACAGATCACGCCGTCGTGGTCTGGGGGTAAATTTCGCTCCCGCACACCAGACTTATCTGGTGGCACCCCTCGGCAGCGGCTCAAGTCTAGGTTCGATCCCTCGGCAGGGAGCCCTTGAGTGCGTTACTTGCGCGATACCGTGACACAAAAATTTACATCACTGCTACAACACTACACGATCACCCCCACTCACGTGCACGCCTACACGCTTACACATGGAAGTGGAAGGGTTTTATTTTTTTCCCTTATCGAACTGGAAAAACTCTAATTTTCCGATAAAAAAATATATGGAGGGGTTGTTGAGGCGTGTATGCTTGGTACACATTTGCGTCTCAACAACTCAAACATATATCAATAGTTAGCTAAGTTAGCTAAGATAGGTCGCGAGTTTGCATGTAACAGGCAGCAGCCAAGCCGAGGTGTGCCGTGCACCCTTGAGTTAGTTGCCCAAATAAAATCGGCTGAGTGCCTTAAACGCTCGCCTTAGTAGTTCGGTGAAGCTGTTAAGATCTTGCTAGGACAATAGCGTAGTCAGTTCGGAAAAAAAAACAGAACAAAGTTTAACATAAAGGAATTAATTACATTATTTCGAATTTGTTACAATTTTGTGACTCATAAGGTACAACTTTAAATAAAATATTAGGTACTACGACTACCCAACGAGAAAAGGATACTTTCTGAACAAGGTATGTAAATACAACATATATGTATAAGCTAATACGGAAACAATATATTTCTGGTAACCATTATCCAACTTTGAACAATTAATCTGTGCTTTTTCAGAATGGTTCATTTACGTTATAAATGAAACGGTCCCTATATCAGTTGTACCTCAGTTTTCAAAAGGGTTATTCGGGGAACTTAATGGTTACGATGTGTTTTAGACACCTAATTAATGACTTTCAAAGGGATCTGCGTATTTCGTCATAATTAAAAAAGTTATAATAAGGCTTTAAACTACATTTAGATTAGCGGGTAATTAGACGTTCAATTTTATATCTTCTTCTTTTTCTTACTTTGTCAACAAATCCTCACTAGGTTACTGTCACTATCTAGTTAACGGTTCTCTAACTGACTTTAATGTCGAATATATGATATTTGTTAAAATACTGAAAGATTTCAGGGAGGTCTTATGACATCACAGCATTCATTTTTCACATTATCCAATCCATCCAATTGTGTATAATAATAAAGGCATATTACGAGACATATCATTATAGAACAAACATATATGTTTACAAAGATCCTGCCAAAAACTCCTTAATTTCATCAATGCCTATACTTTTGAACTATTGGTTATTTCAAATACATTTATTTATGATTTATATAGAAATTCCGACAGCCTTATATCATACTAGCTGACCCGGGTACGCGTTACTGTGGCTCAGTGATTATATCATTACAATTTCATTATTGATAATATGACCATTAAACATAATGATTTAACTTATTTTTTAATATAAAAAAACGACTTTTTATGATTTAAATATAAAAGTTAGACATATGCTATCTTTGACTTTTTTGTAGGCATAATCAAGGTCTACAACTTTTTTCTAGAACTCAATAATATAATCTCATCATTAAGGCACGTTCGTAAGAAACGTCTTCGTACGACCGTTTTTTCTCCGACTTACTTTGCATATCCGAGTATCAAAACAAGTCTTTTCCTTTTTCGGGTTAATATATGACACTCATAAATAACGTGGCTTTCTATGGGTAAAAGACTTTTCAAAATCGGTTTAGTAGTTCCTGGAGATTACCCCCTACAACCTCACAAACTTTACTTCTTTATAATATTATGTATATATAATAGTATAATATAGATGACTCCAAAATAATAGGTTTTAAATAAAATTGATACAATTATAATTTAAAATCGTGGAATTCTATAATCCAATTCAATAATTTGTTTGTTGATTAATATTTTGTTCCCATTACGTTGAAATTGTTTACGTAACGTTAGACACTTCAAAACTAACAGTTTACGATTTCCGTCATGGTAGCAACGTAGCATAGACGACACGCAACGTCGACAATGTACATGCAAGACCGACACTTCAAACGAATGTACAGCATGTTACTACTTTCGATATTTCCGTCTGTGTCATTTTTATCTGGTCAATAAACGCCCACAGTCTCTTGATAACAACAAATTGAAGACGACTGTGGACGCTGACGGTTCTCAATATAGGGCAGGAACATTTAGCAGCAGTTTTCGAAGTCAGCGTCAACGCAACATTAAGCAATACGATTTTATCTTCATTCCTCATTCATCTAATAACGACAACGAATACATGCAGTTGGATAACTGGAAGAAATCATATCATAATATCAAAATCTATTTCAAGAGAAACTTCAACATTATAATTCTCCTGATGGTCGGAATCTGTAAAGTAATAAATTCGCTAGCTTTTTCAAATCACAAATTGTACATATCCAGTCTATTTTATTATAAAAAAAATATTAAATGCTACTCACGACTCCCAATTTAAGGTAAAAATACAGCGTCGTTCATTGAAATAAAATGTTAAAATTAAGTTTTTTGTTACTTTGATAAATCTAACGTTAAAAGTGTTTTCAATATAAGATAATGACCTCTAATTATAAGTAATTATGTTGCGAAAATATTACATTTTACAGGTTTTATGTCTTTTACAGAACATCATAATTTTTGTTTGTGTTACAAAATTCATGCATATAGGTAGAGACCAAGCTCTACAAAAATTTGGGTTACTTTTGTGTTACATTAGTGTTATCATAATATGAAAAGTTGCTATGTAATGTTTCTCTTAAAAGTGGAAATTGCTGACTAACTAGGTTTTATCTCCTGTCGCAACTCTTTTACTATGAAAACGTTTGTGAGAAAAACCATGTATGGACTTTGTGTGTTCGACGTCGACTCCATGTCTTAATTTTATATTTATTTGCTTATTTATGATTTTGAATAGTAAGAAGATACAAAGAAGACAAGTTCTCAATCAGATGGATTTTGGTGTCTCTTGCGGTCTCTCCAAATTTGATTCATTTGGATCATCGCTATTTTAGCTATTACAATACGGCTTCGTATATTAACCTTATAGCTCCCTTTATTGGAGATCACAAATTCGAGGTACCTAAATTGCTCAGGTTTTCGTAATCTCTTAAAAAATTCGTTAATTGTATTAATCTTAAACTCTAAAAATGTCCTCAAAACTTTATTTTCAGTTGTGTATTCTTAAAGGGGATAAAAAGGCCTCTGACTTTAGACAAAAAAGATAAATCTTTTGTTAGAACACCTGCCTTTAATTAATATTTAATGACCCGTCAGTCTTTGTTATAAATCGTACGAATCCAAGGATTTCAAGAATAACCTGACGGAAGTGAAAATTTATACTGGATTGTAGATAGCTTTCTTGGCTATGAATATTAATAAACCTATATAGAAAACGTGCCTTTCTATCATGTTTATGAAAATATAATTTATTTTTGTGGCATATACCACTTTAAATACAGTAGTTCATTCGTTGTTATTTACAGATCTATTCAGAGAGAGGCGTATAGATCGACGCTCTGTATAACATTGTTTGTTTAGTCTGCATTCGAGTACAATTTAACTCAATAAAGGAATTTTTGGCGGGATTTTAGTCTTTCATGTAGTGAACTTTATATTTTATTCACAGTCTTGTGTTATTTGACTCTATATTTTGTAAATTTGGTGGAGTTTTATGTAATATAGCTAGTTTATTGCGCATAAGTCAAGTTGAATTCTGAGAAGCCATAAAAACTCCCTGGAAGGTTCTAACAAGGGATCCACCATCTTGTTAGAATATTGACTCGCAAGACGCAATATTGAAGTGATCGCACGACGCTTGTAATATTATTGACTACGCAACAATGGCAGTAATAATCTGAGAGAATGATTGCCAAAAATAAAGTTAAAAAAAAAACTCAATACTACTCAATAATATGTTTATCGATTTACGAAAATGTGGATCTTGTTCAATTAGAATTACAACTTTTCATTAGTAATATTCGTTTTATTTTACTAATCACATTAGTATTCGTAAAGAGTGTACAAATAATTATAATAAAGCCCACGCCCGCGTAACCACAGATCACGCCGCCGTGGTCTGGGGGTTAATTTCGCTCCCGCACACCCGTTTAGGCCTCCCACGGCGGCGGCTCAAGCCTAGGTTCGATCCCTCGGTAGGGAGCCCTTGAGTGCGTTGCTTGCGCGATACGGTGACACGCAAATATACATCACTGCTACAACACTACACGATCACCTCCACACACGTGCACGCCTACACGCTTACACATGAAAGTGGAAGGGTTTACTTTTTCCCTTATCGAACTGAAAAACTCTCAATTTTCCGATAATAAATATATGGAGGAGTTGTTGAGGCGTATATGCTTGGTACACATATACGTTTCAATAACTCATACATATATGAATAGTTAGCTAGGTTAGCTAAGATAGGTCGCGATTTTGCATGCAACAGGCAACAGCCAAGCCGAGGTGTGCCGTGCACCCTTGAGCTGGTTGCTATAATGGAATCGGCTGAGTGCGTTAAGCGCTCGCCTTAGTGGTCCGGTGAAGCTGTTAAGACCTTGCTGGGTCAATAGCGTGGACATTTCGAAAAAAAAAAAATATATAATAAATTGAAATGTGTATAGTTACGTATATCACTCATTATTGCAATTTACTTTAAGCAATATAAAAGTGTATTTTAAAGATTGATATTTTTTCATGCATAATTTGTATACTCTCTTATTATTATTATTTTTTCTTACTACGCATCAATATTTCTTAAACAGCCTTCGTTGTTTATATCACTATGGTAAAATTTGTAAATTTCTATGAATATTTATGTAATTCTCATGAAGTAAATTAGTTTCTTTTGAGTAATCAATTTCTCTAATCCGAATATCACAAAATAAAAAATAACAATAGATATAATCTATACTAATATTATAAAGAGGTAAAGTTTGTGAGTTTGTGACGTTGTGACGTTGTAGGGGGTAATCTCAGGAACTTCTGGTCCGATTTGAATAATTCTTTCAGTGTTATATAGCTCATTCATCGAGAATGGTTATAGGCTATATATCATCACGCTAAGACCAATAGGAGCGGAGCACCAATGAAAAATGTTTTAAAATCAGGATGTTTTTTTCTTTTCAGAACGCGAACGAAGTCGCGGGCAGGGGCTAGTATTTTCTATTAAAGGTAGTCTTTGTTCCGATATGAAAAAATATTATAGACTGTACATAATACTTATATGATAAAGCCGTCACAAAGACTTCTGGTTTATTGTGTCTTGAGATTGGCTAATGGTGGGGACGAGCAGGAATGGATTACTGAACTTTCGTTGGTTTCCGTTGCACATTATTCACACTTCATTAAATCGTGCAATAAACATACTTCATTACAACGTTTATCAGAAACCACACTTAAATCACTGTCAGCGGTTGTTTCTTATTAGCTTTGACTATAATAACAGCAACACGATTTTAAAAGAAAGTTCGAGAAGAGTTCTAATAAGTTCGTTTGTAAAGTGGTTTTATTAGATTGTTTGCTTCATTCCACTTAAGACTAGTTCGCATTCACAACACACTTTTAGGTACCAGAACATCCATAAAATAAACCACAGAGTGTCGATAATTTAGGTACGCGTATACTTTGTGGAAACAACGATAAACAGCACTCTTGTAGTACTCGTAATTCGTTTTGATAATTTAATCTCTACAAAAATTTAATATGGTTTTATTACTAGAAAAGACCACAAATTAACCATCCCATGTTTCAAGATTAGTAAAAATAGTAACAATGTTTAGCTAACAATGTTAGATTGTAAAACAAAGTCCCAAATTACCGATTTGCCGGATAGTAAAGTTCAAGCATCGTGTCGAGCGGATTTTGTTGTTTAAAGGCAGTTTAAAGGGTGAATCAATATGTGAACGACGACGGTGCTTTATAAAAATAGCACCCTTCTCTGTGCATCGCTTAAAACTATTGTTATTAGATAACTTTCTTATGGATTCTGGTAGATGACTGGATTGTTTTCCGAACCGATGGTAGTTTTGACATACATAAGGGTCTTTTCAGGCCCTAAATTAAATGAAGTATTTTTGATTGTGATTTTGTGTACAGAGTGTAATCTATTCATATATAAAAAATAAATAAACGCGATAGTTATCTTGTTAGGTTACAAAAGAATTTCTAGAATATGTTTCTATACTTCGTTTTGTTTTCGAGACAAAATAAGTTTCATTGAAGTGTATTATTCGGAATACCTTATAAATAAGTAAATAAATAAAAAAGATACGCGTGTACTAGCACTAGTAGTACTCGATACTTCAAAACCTTTTACTATAATGGAGAAAGTGAGGGTTGCCGTCAGTGGTTCATTGACTACAATATAATATTTGGATATAAAACCTCTTGTTATGAATATAAAGCCTATCTTTCATAACTGCAAGTGAGACTTTGCAAATATTATCCACAATTGATTTACAACAGAACTGATTTTTCATCTAATAATTAAATTATTTTAGACTTGACTCCATTCTCAAATTACAAATATTAATCTTCATTTATTTCATAGTAACCATTAATCCTTTGCCATAGTTGACAAAGTCGTTTAAAAACTGGTTCTATAATTTATATGCAGAGAAAAACTATGATTTCAAAGGCTTTTGAGAATTGTTGTCGTCATATTTTATATGCAACGATAATACCGTACCACAGGTTTTTGCGAAAAACTTTTTTTATTCCTATTTTTTTCCGAATTTTCTAGAATAAAAAGGTACAATAAGTATATCTGATAAATTATTCATATACACACAAATTTGTATAATAATATTGTTTCAAAATTATAAAAGTGAATATGTGTTGTATGAAAATGCTTTTGTTTTGGCTTATAGTGCTCGGATATCATATAAATTATGAGGGGTTAATGGTTAAAACCTTTTACATTAGGTTAATGTATTGTAGGCTCCAGAGGTAATTAATTAATAACGGGTTAAACAGACAAAAACAGCGAAAAGTAATTATACAATGTGTATTTTAAATAGATACGTAACCATTAAGTTAAATACGCATTTAATTATAAAAGTTGCCAGCCACACTAATTATAAAATGGAAAACGGACAGAAAACCTGTTTGAACATTTCTTTAATCATATTGTCATGACGTGTATAACAAATACACTACATACGAACACTGAAGACATATTTAGACCAAACTAAAATGATTTCCAGAGATGCTGAACAAAAACCATTGTTACAAATAAACCAGTATAGTGCTTTGAATACGTGGGAAAAATGCACACATTGAAACATTACGGCTCCGTAAACCAAACACTTTACACCCTTTACTCTACAGCAGTTTGTGATAGCTTTCCAGAATCTTCTACCCGTTACGTCTGTTCTGATTGCGACAGTACTGACATGCTTAGTGTCCGTGAACCGTACCCGAGTACGGTGTCCGCATTGTATCGCGAGAGTTTCTTAAGTACAATTGTAAGTGCAAGTTATAAGTGTATAAAAATGCCCCACCAGATTAGCCCCCCCCCCACCCCTTGGCAGCGGCTCAAGCCTAGGTCCTTTTCCTCGGCGTGGAGCCCTTGAGTGCGTTGCTCGCGCGATACAGTCACACAAAATCTTACATCACTGCGACAACATTACACATACCACCTCCAAACACGTGTACTCATAAACACTTACACATGAACGTGTAAGGGTTGTATTTTTTTCACAAACTGAAATAATTTAAATAATTATCCGATACAAAATATATATAAGAGTTGTTGAAGTACATATGCTTGGGACCCATACGAGTAAATATTTCAACAACATATATGTATGAATAGTTAGATAGGTCGCGAATTGCATTTATCAATCATCCTTGAGCTAGTTGTCAAATAAATTGACTGAGTGCCTTGAGTAATAGTGCCTTAGTAGTCCGGTGAAGCTGTTAAGACTTTGCTATGTCAATAGCGTAGTCAATTCGAGAAAAAATAATAATAAATGCCCCCACCGCCTAGTTTACCGGCTCAAATAACGTGCAGTTTGGCATTGCCCGCTAGACGAACGATCAGTACCAGCCTGTCCCTCGAAACAGAGCGTGTTCACGCCCACTTTTTTTTTCTCGAACTGAAAACGCTATTGACCTGGAGAGGTCTTTACAGCTTCACCGGATTATTGAGGCGAGCTCTGAAGGTACTCAGCCGATTTGGGATGTTTGGGCGACTAACTCGAGGGTGCACGACACACCTCGGCTTGGGATGTCGCCTGTTTTGTGCAAAAATCGCGACCTATCTGAGCTAACCTAAGCTAAGCTATCTGAATATACGTATATGAGTTATTGAAACATGCATATGTACCAAGCATGCCTGCTTCAACAACTCCTATATGTATTTTGTGTCGGATAAATTCCTCTAAACTATATAGGATATTTTATTTCTCTGATAAAGAAAAACAGCGTGTAAGCGTGTAGACGTGCACATGTGTATAGGTGATGTGTGTAATGTTGTAGCAGTGATGTAGGGTTTTGTGTCACTGTATCGCGTGAGCAGCGTACTCAAAGGCTCCACACCGAGGGAACGGACCTAGATTTGAGCCGCTGGCGAGGGGGCCTAATCTGGTGTGCGGGAGCGAAATTTACCCCCAGACTACGGCTGCGTAATCTGTGGTTACGCGGGCGTGGGTGTGAAGGGGAGTTCCGATTAGGACGCGCTAGCGAACGCACGTGTTCGATATCTCCTTTGTTCGAGATCTTTTGTTTTCGATTACGTTGTGCTTTGTGGGTGCTAAGTTGAGTGCAGCTGTGGTACAAGTGTACAAAATCTACCTGAGTGAGTGAGACATTCCCTTATTTATATATTTATCCGTTTATTTATGTACTCATTTTTCTATTCCTTATTCTTAAATATCTAACCAACTATTATTTAATTGTTTAATTATTTATTTATTTCCTCATATGTTTCGTCAATTTTTATCTATTCAGTGATAAAGTAATCTATCTCTGTGCCCCCGTATATATGTAAGTACCTATTTATTATTATTTATCTATTTATATAACCATTATTTATTTATGTTATAATGTTCCCCTGTCTCGCCCACTCATTTATTTACTTTGTGCTTTCGCTTTGTTTAGTTTTAAACATTTCTCTTGGTCCGGACTCGATATAGTCCCGTAGCTTACCGTTTGGCGTGCCCCCCTGCCCTTAAGGCAGAAAGTTGGCTCGCGTTCCCCTCAGGCCACGAAATGGCTCTCAAATTTATTAAAAGCCTCAGGAACGATTTCCTATCGAATGGAGTCAATGAAAGCGTCGTCGACGCCATTCTCGCGCGTCACTGTGCCCCGCCCGAGGAGGACGTTCAGTATGTGCCTCGCGTGGCGACAGTCAATAGTTGGGACGGACCGTTGGGGCGGCTATCTAAGGGGAATAGCTTAGCACGATCCCTTGCCGCCCCAACACTACGGTCTGTCGGTACACCGTGGGGTTTTAGTCCGTGCAAACCGGACATAACCCATCCTTTCCCCCGGGAGGGTGGGTATCCATAAGGGATTTCCCCAGGTAAAAAAAAAAAAGATAGATTGCGTTATTTGCACAAAACGGGCGACAGCCCAAGCCGAGGTGTGCCGTGCACCCTTGAGTTAGTCGCCCAAACATCCCAAATCGGCTGAGTGCCTTTAGTGCTCGCCCCAACAGTTCGATGAAGCTGTGAAGACCATTCCAGGTCAACAGCGATTTCATTTCGAAAAAAAAAAACCTAATTTTGTCTTTGTGAGTAGTTATTAATAAATTTCGTTCGGCGTAAAGCGGCTTTTTAATTTTCCACGGGCGTAATAAAAGTAACTGAATTAAATAACATTAAGAATCTTCTATGTTAATACAAGATCCTCTATATTATAATAATTACAATAATACGTCGCAATAAAAATGCGATATACTTCCATAAATTCGAAATACAACAAACATTCAGAATGTTTATTCACACAAGTTGATCTTTACCTTCGTTAATGAGTTTTTTTTTAATATTCTGTGTTTCGTTTCTACGTTTATCACAAAATTCATTATTTGGGTTGCCGAACTCATATAAATTAATGTAACCTTCAATAGGAGAGTACAAGCACCAATTATCAACTTAAATAAAAACGTCTTCTAAAAGTTTCGTGCAAAAGGTAAATAGGTTACGAAAGTTCGTATTACTTTCTTGTTATCTTTAGGCCGGTAAATGAGAGTATTTATTCAGTGAAGGATCTGCTTTTACATGTGTTATATAGAATACCCATTAAGAATATTTTTGGTATATCTAATATTAGTATAATTTTTAATCAGAATATTATATTGTAATACGGACAATAGTC
The DNA here is from genome assembly GCA_014332785.1 of Antheraea mylitta. Taxonomy (NCBI): domain Eukaryota; kingdom Metazoa; phylum Arthropoda; class Insecta; order Lepidoptera; family Saturniidae; genus Antheraea; species Antheraea mylitta. Next base: position 10,345,519 of record JACEII010000003.1, read on the forward strand.
AAAAATATATTTTTACAATAATTAAAAATGTAATTGTTGGCACCTCAATATTCGCATCAGAATATCAAAATTCATCGATGGTATGCGCATTGGTTGCTCATTTTTACTCATTATTTAGCTTGTTTTTTGCCCACTTTTATAAAAAAGTTAATATTGATTTAAAATGCGTAGGCCACAGTCTGAGAATAATTTGTAAAATCGAGAACCTCAAGACGGATTCTTGAAGTATGTTGTTTGCCTACCTTTTTCCGTCCTTCAAATTTTTTATAAGTTAATTCGTAAAGGACAGAAATGGGCATTGAAAAAATATTGAGACATCGAAAAGTTTCGAATTATGTATTTGAATCTTACACCCTTTAACGCGTCTGCCCATTTTCTAATTTTCTAAAAACCAACGTTTAATTAAAATTTTCGATATTTAATGTTTTTTCACCCGCATTTCCATCCCTTAGGAAATATAAAAAAAAGGATGTACAAAGTGGACAAGCGAGTAACTTCAAGAATCTATCCACCTTGAGATTTCCGATTTTTCAATTTTTTCTCGGACGCTTACACACACTTTTTAAACCTTTTATAACTTTTTATAGTGATGGGAACACTAACACTAACACACTAATAGGCGATGATCGTTTTACACTGGCAACCAAGATTACCACCCGGAGCTTTCCTTATTTAAAATCAGCTTTGATTATTTTTTTAATTATAACACTAATATTTCTTTGTTTGAAGTTAAATATTAATAAATAATTAATTAAATAAAAAATAATAATTTGTAGGTGGGTGGTAAAGCCACACTAAAGATATTCGATAACACGGTTTCAGCATAAATGAGTCGGCTCGCCCGGGGTAGTACCACCCTCTTACAGGAAACCGACGAGAAGAAATAGTATTTGCATTGTTGCATTTCGTTCGGTAAGTGAGAGCGCCGGAGTCCCACCTCCCTTCCCCTCTCCCCCTTATTCCCCCTCACACTTCTTACTCCCCAAACACAGGCTGGTAGCACACTTGCAACTCCTCTGGTGTTGTTAGTGTCTATGGTCGGCGGTGATCACTTAACATCAGGTGACTCGCCTGTTCGTTTACCTCCTATGATACAAAAAAAAGGTCATAAACATTTTCCCAGAAGAACATTTTTACCATTGACTACGTATTTCCAACATTAGCTTTTAAAAAAATATTTTATGAAAACCCACTAGATTGTTAATCAAATAACTTCGAACTTTCGAAAGGCTGCACCCTATTATCAAATTTATAACTAGAATGAAAAATAAATGCTAAACAAAATGATTAATATTGAAAACGAGCTTCGTCGAAAAATAAAATGTTTTTGCTTTGAAATTTTATACCTCGATTATGTTACCCTCGACGCGTGCCAGATAACTTTTTCAAGGTTTTCAGATGTTTCGATATTTTTCAATCAATTACCCAGGATTCAATATTCTATAGACTCTGCAAAATATTTTTCCATTTAAAATATTTTTTCGATTACACGTCTCCGACTTTTATTTATGTACCAGGAAATAGGATGTTTTGACGATATAGAACTTCAATGAAGTAAGAAAGAGAAAGAAAATCTGACATTTGCTTTATCACTTACCGCCGTATGACCTAATCACTTTTCTTACGAACTGAAGTGCCATGTAAATAGTAAATCGATTTCCACGTTTCTAATTTATTTTATTAACTTTAGATCTTATTCCTGATTATTTTTTCTATTCAATATTACAAGTGTTAGTCAAAGAATTTTCAAAACCAGAACTTACTAAATCAAACCACATATAGATTCAGTTGACAGTATGATGTAATCAATTCTAATTACTCTTATTAGTTAGAAGCTATGATAATAAGAAGCGTTTTTAAATTATTTTTATATTTATATGATCTCTCTTTATATTTCTGTATAATATATATTAATTTTAAAACTGAATTTTATTGAAATAGATTATCTACACTAAATTCAAATGCAAATAAAGTGAATGTATACTTATATACAGTATACTTTTTATTTTTCTGACACAATTTAATTTTTTTCTAGAACAAAATCGAGCATCATAGTTTTCCTTAGTTTCTCTAGTGCTAGTTTCAAAGTGTTACTTGAAAGTAACTTAGTTAAATTAAACTGCATTAATGAAATCGAAATTTGATTATAGAAACGAACAAATGAACAAATAAATGATCAAAATAGAGAGTCCCAATTTGTAATGTATGCAATATAATTAAACGAAATAGGAACTATATATTTCGCAAAAAAAATGACGCGGTATTGCTCATCTTACAGTACTAGGTGAAAATTTAACTAAACACCTATAAGTTGCGATGCAAGCGATGGTTTTTAAAAATACTCACAGTATATACCTGGAGACTATTTGTTACAAACAAGAAAAAACGGTACTATCTTTTGCGTAGTTTGCTGTGTGGTTTTTGAGAATTTTACGTGATCGCCGGGTAATGTCAGTCATTCTGGCCAGCGGCTGATACCCTGACAGACTGATAAGGTGGAAAAAGCAGGAGTGGTGTAGGCGGTTGTTCACACGCTGCCTGATAGGAAGGAAGGAATTGTTCCTTCTTTGACTTCGTCGATTATCTATCTCATGGTCCCAGGAGCGTGTTCGTTCTAGGATCAATGGCCATGGGTTCATTACCTGAGCGGAAAATCTCTGTAAAAAAATTAGCCGTTAGGGGTTCACTTGTGAGTCTAAGGTTTTATACACGGTAATAATTGAGTCGAATAGAACCTGTTAATAAGATGAAGAGACAAACATCCTCTCAAAAAAGTAACCGGGGAATAAAACCTCATAGAAAACACTGACGGGAAGAAAACCTCGTTAAAATCATAACTGAGGCTGAGATTGTCATCAGCGGAGAGCCGAGTGGATGTTCCTTTCGACCGCACTGTTTGCCAGTGGATAAAAAGACATACGCAAGTGACTGGCATACCGTCATCGTCACCAAAAGCATAGGCATCTACATTGGAGATTTTGGTGCATCCGGTCCAACATAACCCATCCGCTGTTCTTCATGGTGGATGAGTATCCATAACGGGATTAACTTAGCTGAAAAAAAGATAGTAAGGTTGTAAGTAATTACTATTAGATTTGTAATTTGTTAAAAATGAAGTATCTTTAATTGTAACACATGTTTATAGTTTATACTTTTTGTATTTTATTTATGTATGTGTTGTTACATTTAAAAATAAGCTGCATCCAATTTTGTCCGTTACTAATATTTTACGTTATTTTTCAAGATCTTCATATCTTGTATATGTCAAATATGAAGATCATAAAAAACGGCAGTTTGAACTTCGTGCTCGGTGTATAAAAACTGGATATCTTAAAAAAAATTAAACATGTCCTACGAACGATTAACATTCCATTTAGTTCATTTTGAAATGTAACGACTCATTTTTTCTTGTCGGAGCACAACAGAATGACATCACTGTACCTAATGGTAAACTCAGAATTAAAAAAGGACGGTAATCGTCTAGAGGTCATCCATCCATCACTAGTCGCTTCTGTCAAGGGGACAAGCCTCTCGATAAGAGGAATTACACTGGCTAATATCAAATAGAACAAATCAAAAGAGAGTTACTCTAATGAGTTTATCACTATACATGTAAAACAATGCAGTCGAACATAATTATAACTTATCGATAACAGAAAACCAGTTTTGGATCGCGGCTTCGCTTGCATTAATAGAAATTTGATTTATTCCAGAAGAACAATACATTACCCTTAACAGTGTGTGTGCTAAATTTCATCATAATCGGTTGAATAGTTAAGGCGGGAAAACGGGACAAAGAAACTCAAAATGGCATTTCTAATATTAGTAAGAATGTTTTTTTTCTTCTATTTTGCACTCTTGGTCCGCACCTTTTTTTCGCTTTCCTTGATTTATTGTGTACGTTAAAATCTTATCTGTAAGCAACTACAGGGTGTTTTTTTAATTTATATATTATTACTAGCTGTTACCAGCGGCCTCGCACGCGTTTTTTTATGTATATATAGATAAATTTAAAATTGTGATCACACATCTAGTGTAAATTACAATAATACTCTTATAAAAATATTCGTAAGTATCACACGCACATCATGTACTGTAACAGGTAACGTGTACATTATATATGTGAATACTAATAGTGTATCGCATGGGATGTGATTTATCATCAGCCACATAACTGGAACTTTAAACTACTATATACCACACTCAGTGCTCACTTACACTATATAAGAAAGTGATGAAAACATTAGGCTAAACATTATCAAACAATATGTGTTAAATCTTTTATTATATAGATACATATAATATGTCCAGTGTCGATATAATGAAGTTATTATTATACCTTGCTATAATTTAAATTGCATATAAACATACGACTTTCTATTATATTTATTCTTGGAGTTCAGTACAGCGTACGTTACACGCGCATGTTTACAGTGAACAACATATTTTTGATTAATTTCACACGGACGAATGCATGGATAACAGTTCATCACTACATAGTGTAAAAGTCCTGTTCTACGTCTGTCTATATGTCTGATCACGATAAGATAAAAAACTACAGAACGCCTCTTCGTGTCATTTTCACTAATATATAAAATTATTCTTGGGCAAGGTTTTGGTATAGTTTGTCTTATTATCAGGGCGGGTAACGTTTGCTGAACCCGCTACTTTAAAATAAAACAGCTAATTAGTTACTTATTTGCCCGTAAAATTGCCGTTCAAATATTACCTGTAGTCCGGTGAAGCTGTTAAGACCTTGCTAGATCAATAGCGTAGTCATTTCTAAGAAAAAAAACTGTTCTAATAGGTCCAGCCGTTTCGGAGATTACCCAAAACAAATAAAAAAACAGACATTCGACAGAATTAAAAAAAAAATGTTGATATTTGTAGCATCACAGATATATTTATTCACCAAAAAATATTTATTTTAATATTACATGCACACACTTTATTTTTATAATACGTAATATATCACAAATCAAAAATTGGGAACAAACCTAGTGTAGAATAAACTTTTTGAGGAGTTTTTGGCGGGATTTCAGTCTGTCATGTAGTGGATTTTATATTTTATTCATCATCTTGTGTTACTTGTTCTATAGTGTGTTAAATTGGCACCCGATTAGTCCTCTCACGGCAGCGGCTCAAGCCTAGGTTCGATCCCTCGGTAGGGAGCCCTTGGGTGGCCCGGCTGTATGGCGAATACAGGCAGAAAATGAAAACTTTGCAGGCCGCCATCAGCCGGGCCAAGGAGGCGGCATGGGAGGAGCTCCTTCAGACGCTAGAGAGCGACCCGTGGGGGCGCCCGTACCGGATTGTCCGTTTCGCGCCTGTGGCGGAGGTGTTCGACCGTCCTCTTCCGGTGTCGGAGGAGGAAATGTGTAAGGCGGTCGAGTGCCTCCGCGGTAGGCGGACGGCTCCTGGGCCGGACGGGGTCCCGAGCCGGGTGTTGGCCCTCTGCATGGGGCACTTCGGGGAGCGGCTTCGGGGGCTGTTCGACCGCTGTCTGGCGGAAGGACAGTTCCCGAAGCCCTGGAAGACTAGGCGGCTCGTCCTTATCCCAAAGGCGGGCCGCTCTCCGGACAGCGCGTCGGCATACCGGCCCATCGTCTTGCTGGACGATACCGGGAAGATGCTCGAGAGGGTAATCGCGTCCGGCACCGGCACCTGGAAGACGTAGGGCCGAACTTGTCCGACGCGCAATTCGGCTTCCGGTCGGGGCGTTCAACACTGGACGCCCTGAGCCTCCTGAAGGAGCTCTCTGCGCAGGCGACCTCCCGGGGTCAGAGGCTATTGGCGGTGTCACTGGACATCGCCAACGCCTTCAACAGCCTGCCGCACGGAGTAATACGGGAGGCGCTCCGATTTTTCGGGGTGCCCCCGTACCTGCGGCGGTTGTTGGAGGCGTACCTCGAGGGAAGGGAGGTCGTCTACGCAGACAGCAGAGGGCGGATGGTCCGACGTGGGACTCCTTGCGGGGTCCCACAAGGCTCGGTCCTGGGGCCCTTGTTGTGGAACCTGGGCTACGACTGGGTGCTCCGCGGCGTGCTCCCTTCAGGAGCGCGTCTAATATGCTACGCGGACGACACTCTAGTCGTGGCCCAGGGAAGGGAATGGACGGAGCTGGTGCGCCTGACCACGCTGGCTACGACCTTCGTGGTCGGGCGCATCCGCCGACTGGGCCTCAGAGTGGCCCTCGAAAAAACCGAGGCCCTGCTGTTCCACGGGCCTCGGCAGGGGCCACCCTCTGGGGTCCATATAACGGTGGGAGGAGTACGTATCAGGGTGGGGTCCACGATGACATATCTGGGCCTCACCCTGGAGAGGCGTTGGCGGTTCGAGCCCTACTTCAAGGGGCTCGGACCGCGTATAGTAGGGGCGGCGGCGGCGCTCGGCCGCCTTCTCCCGAACACGGGAAGGCCGGGCGCTGCCTGTCGCCGTCTTTATACTGGGGTGGTGAGGGCCATGGCCGTCTACGGGGCGCCGGTGTGGGCGGATTCCCTCAGCGTCACGAACGTTCGCGTCCTGCGCAAAGCGCAGCGCACAGTGGCGTTGAGGGAAATCCGCGGATACCGCACGGTGTCCTCGGCGGCGGCCATGGTGCTCACGGGCTCTCTACCCTGGGAGCTGGAGGCGGAAACTCTTGCCGCCGTGTTTATACGGCGGCAGGAAAATCCCGAGGTAGACCTCCGGCGCCCAGGGAGATCGCTGCGCTGCGGGCTACAGCACGCAGCCAGCAAATAGAGAGGTGGGGCCGACACCTGGCGGACGAGCGTTACGGAATATCTACCATAGACGCCGTCCGCCCGGTCCTGTCGGCCTGGGTGAATAGGGGCTGGGGCTCCCTGACGTACCGTCTGGTGCAGGTGCTGACCGGGCACGGATGCTTCGGTTGGTACTTGCACCGGATAGCGCGCAGGGAGCCCACCGCCGCATGCCACGAGTGCGGCGCTGAGACGGACACCGCGCAGCACACTCTCTCGGAGTGCGCCGCGTGGGGTGATCAGCGCCGCGCCCTGGTTGCGGCGGTGGGGGACGATCTCTCGCTGCCGGGCGTGGTTTCGGCCATGCTCGGCAGCGAGGACGTCTGGGCTGCTGTGGCCTCCTTCTGCGAGACCGTCATCTCACAGAAGGAGGCGGCGGAGAGGGCCCGGGAGGTCGATCCCAGAAGTGGTCCTCTCCGCCAAAGAAGAGCAGCGGGAGGGGCGAGGCGTAATGCCCGTCCCTCCCAAAACCGTCGCCAAACCTGAGGGGATGGGGCGGGGCCCCCCATCTCCTCGTTGCACTGGTGAGGCTGACGAGGGGAGGCTGCTGGTCGTGTACCCAGTAGCCTCTCTATAGTAGGACGAAGCCTGGCGTTCACTCGCCAGGCTGCCGCAGGGGCAGTTTCAGGTCAGTGAGCATGCTTGATCCCTGGCTGCCCCTACCATGCGGCGGACGGTACACCGTGGGGTTTTAGTCCGTGCGAATCGGACATAACCTACCCTCTCCCCCGGGAGGGTAGCGTATCCGTTAGGGATTTCCCCACGTTAATAAAAAAAAAAAAAAAGAGCACTTGAGTGCATTGCTTGCGCGATACGGTGACACACAAATATACATCACTGCTACAATACTACACGATCACCCTCACCCCCACACACGTGCACGCTACACGCTTATACATGGAAGTGGAAGGTTTTTATTTTTTTCCCCTTATCGAACTGAAAAACTTTCAATTTTCCGATAATAAATATATGAAGGAGTTGTTGAGGCGTGTATGCTTGGTACACATATACGTTTCAACAACCCATACACATATGAATAGTTAGCTAGGTTAGCTGAGATAGGTCGCGATTTTGCATGCAACAGACAACAGCCAAGCCGAGGTGTGCCGTGCACCCATGAGCTGGTTGCCATAATGAAATCGGCTAAGTGCCTTAAGCGCTCGCCTTAGTAGTCCGGTGAAGCTGTTAAAACCTTGCTGGGTCAATAGCGTAGACATTTCGAAAAAAAAAAAGTGTTAAATTGGTGACGTTTTATGTAATATGGTTCATTTATTGTGCATAAGTGAAATGAATGAAAAAATAATACCACGGAGCATGAATTCTGTGGTCTTGAAAATTAAGAAGACAAAATTTATGAAATATTATATAGAAGATTTGGCGCTTATACCTTTTCATTAACTTGGACATAAAAGAAAACTACCGATATTGACAACTTCAGAATTGGCAGTATGGGTTAATTCCTTCGACTGTCTTATTGGACGAATATTACTAAAGTTTTTGAATAGCAACACAAAGTAAACTTTAGAAATGTTTGCGATATAAACGTATAATTAAATAATTAAAAATTGTAGACAAAACTAACGCAGAATAAACTTTTTGAGTAGGAACATAAACAAAATAAACCATGAAAATATTTGCGATAGAATGTTATCGCGTTACAATGGAAGCGCATATAATACTGACATTATTAACACGCAGCGGTAGCTTCTAAAATAGCCCGATTTTGAGACATTCTTCATGAGTGCTCAGCTCCTATTGGTTTTAACGTGATGATATGTAGCCTATAGCCATCCTCGATAAATGAGCTATTTAACACAAAAAGAAACTTTCAAATTGGACCGGTAGTTCTTGAGATTAGCGCGATCAACCAAACAAACAAACAAACTTTTCAGTTTTATATATTAGTATAGATATAGATAAGCTCTTATGGGTTATTTTCTCAATCTTTTTTTTTCATTTATTTTATAATAATTCTTTTTTTCTTTTCTTCTTGTCGGTTCCTGGACTCCATCTCGTGTCACGATCTCCTCTTCTTCAGCTCCTGTCTTCTGTTCCGTTTCTTGTCCTGCTTCTTTCTTCTGTTCAGCCTCTTCTGATAAAAATATCATTATCTTTGTTTCAGCAGTTTTCTAGATAAATAAGATTATACAATAGTTAATTGATAAGAGAAAATTAACTTTTTAATTTCCATTCTTTTTGTTTTTCCTCTACTTTCATCAAACGAATCATTCTTTCGTTATTTTTACGTTCTAAATAAGTTTTAATCTCTCCAAAAAAGAGTAAAATATTGAAAATTCCATCAATTAACGATTTCTAAATAAATCGGAAAACATTTATCAATTTTATAGTAAGGTTCCATAATTGTGGTACAATGATTTTTATTGTTATGTAATTATATAAATTTACCTTTCTAATTTCTGCAAAACCGACTTCGCTTTCATTATTAATCTCTTCGTAGCAGCCGATCCCTTCGTGGAATCTTCCATCTCTTAAAGAAACACTAACTATTGTAGTGCATCCAATGTAACATTTTCTTAATTTATTTTCTCTTTTATAATAATTTATAAGTAATTCATTATATCAAGAAGTTCATAAAAATTACAAAAGTAAAATTTTATCGAGAAGTTCAATAAAATTTTGTTCTATATCAGTTTTAAAAAATATAACTTACCCATAGTTTGAGATCTAATCTAGCATAGCATCAAGTTTTACAAGATTAATGATGGAATGATTAAATGACGCTTGAAAATATTCTTAATAATGAAATCTAATGCATATATTTCAATACAGAATTTATTTCTTTTTCGTATTCTAAATGCATTAAAATGTAAGTATTCAAAGATAATTTATGTTTCACATTTTTACATGTTATTGCTTATTAAAAAAAAAATCTTATTAAGTATAACATTTATTATAAAAGATACACGAAATAATGTGGCAATCGCAAAAGTTAATAAAAAAGTATCCATAGTTACTTTGTTGATGGGTATCTGTAAAGATTATAAATTTTCATTAAAAATTTTGAAACCACTGAATTATTAAGGATAATTCAAATCTGTATTCAGTATTATTTGTATTCTTATATAAAATAAAGAGCGGTGGAATAAAAAATGTTCTTTTAATTTGTCCTAAAAAATTAAATTGTTTGAGAACCAACTTAGATTAATTTCATTAGCTTTAATTTGAATACTTTTCCTTGTTCACAAACGTTTTCACAGTGAAGGTAAAGAAAAGGTACTCACAGGGGCTTTTAACCGCCCACTTAATTGTTGAAAGTGTTATAAATATATAATTTTAATTAAAGACAGCGTTTAAATATTATTAAAAAAAAAAACATGTGTTTGAATGATCTTAATATCTCTTTTTATATATCAAAGAAGGCAAACGAACAGGTGGGTTACCTGATGTTAAGTGATCACCACCATCCATAGACACTAGCAACAACAGGGGTGTCGCAAGAGCGTTGCCAGCCTGTGGTTGAGGGAAGAGGGAAGCGAGATAGAGAAGGGAAAGGGGAAGGGAATGGGAGGTGTGCCTCCAGCGCTCTCATTGCACGAACGAAACACAACAATGCAAGCATTGTTACTTCACGTCGGTGTTTCTGTGCGAAGGTGGTATTACTCCGGACGAGACGACGTACTCATGCTGAAACCAGTACCTAGTAGCTTCAGCGTGGCTCTACCATCTACAAAAATTCTATAATATATAATATTCTGTAATAATTGGACATTATTTTTAAAAGTCCCATGTACCTGAAAAGTACGCACGCACTATTTCAAGGATTTTTTTTTTTAAACCGTGATATTACGTAAAAGCAAGTAATAAATTTAATAAGTAACTCAGTAGGCTGATCGACAGCTAAATAAAAAGCATGGTGTCTGGTATACCCAGCAAATGTATTCCAAATATTGTGGCGACTGTCGAGAGACTAAGTTAGGGTTACACAATTATTATCTTTTTTGAATTTAATGAACCCTATCGTCATTTGCCTCTATAATTGAAATACTCTAACCACATCGGTTTGCAAATCGGACTGTATACTGTTGAATGGATTTCTTCTATTTTTACATTACTTGGGTCCATTGATATACAAAAAACCAAGATTCACACTTAACGTCTCAAGCAGGCACTCAAAAATTAGTGCATTATAATCATTTCAAATAGCCTCGCGTCTCTCGCGGCCTTGTAAAAACAACTGTAAATCATTCAGGTAAGGTTGAATTTTCAAAATTATTTTCAATACATTTACTGACCAAAGAAAATGATTATGAAGATTCGATTCGCCTTACCTTATATTATTAACCCATTCACTTTAAAAGTAGGTACACTGAGGTTAATAGATAAAAAGATCGGTAGACTGTTTGCAGTAGAATCGACGTTTAAAAAAAATTCAGAAATGTACACCTTGGAGTAAATTCTACCATAACATATATTCGTTATTTTTACAGTGTTTAACTCCGACACAAGTACTTAGGTATTATATCATCCTGAAAAAGTCACGACTGTAGATTAAGAGTTATGACCAATCTTATACCTTTAAACAAGCAATTCTTGTATATTTGTATATATTCAGGATCTCGGAAACGACGTCATCTATTTCCGTGAAACTTAGTATGTAGATAGTTTCGAGGACGATAAATCGATCTAGCTTGATTTCATTCATAGAAAACTTTTTTTAACCGACATTTCAGGCAATGAAAAATATAGCTAGAATATGAAGGTAAATTTCGCCGCCGCTGTCAAAACAAAAATAGCTCAGATGGAATGCTCAGCTCATCAGATGGTTGCTTCGAAAATCCGTGTAACCCCAGTTTGAATCCGAGTGTACGAGTATATATATATATTTTTTTAGAAAATGAGAATTTTGTAAGGCAAACCTACTGTTCCAATTTAATTTAAAAATGTTTTTTAAAGAACCGAGCTAGGCTTGGTCGCCCAGGTACTTTGAATTTAAGTACTCTGCTTTTATAGTTTATCAGCGATGTTTTACTTCGAATTAGATCTAAATATATTAACAAGCTATATGTATAATGTTATATGGCCAGGGATTATCAAATCTAAACTTTGAAAGTATCGTCGAATTCAAGCAAATATATTTTTATTTAATACTAGCCTCTGCCCGTGTCTTCGTCAGCATGGAATAATTACTTTAGACTAACGCTAACACGCAGCGGAAGCTCTCAAGAGGCAAAAACATCCGATTTTGAAACATTCTTGATTGGTGCTCCGCTCTTATTGGTCTTAGCGTGATGGTATAGGCTATAATCTTTCTCGATAAATGAGTTATGTAACACTAAAATATTTTTTCAAATCGGACAACTAGTTTCTGAGAGTACCCCCTAAAACGTCACAAAGTCACAAACTTTACCTCTTTAGTATCAATTGTAAATCATAAGTATAGATTACTTACTTTGAAAATTAACCTTAGGTATATCATTCGCTACAATAAATAACAGCAATTGAAGGTTACTCGCAAATGGCAGAAGATATAATATTTTTCTGTGAAATATAAATATCAGTAACCTTTAACACCAGGTGCAAAGCTTTCTGACTTCGAATAAAAGCGTAGAAGGCGGATCATTAAAGCTCTTATTGATATATATATATATATATCTGGTATGAATTCTCGTGCAATATTATTTACTATTTATTTGAAGCTTTACTTTTTATGTCATTCTTACTAATATTATAAATACGAACGTGACTTTCATTGTTTGTTACACGTCGACGCCTTAATTATACTCAACGGATCATTGTGACGCTGTCAAGTGTCCAGAAAAGGACATAGAATGCCTTGTAACCAGAACAAAAACTGTATCGAAGGGTAGGTCAAATTTACATTAACAGGAATGAAACCACGGTTAAAAGCTCGTACATAACATTATTAATAGTTATAAGTTAAAACTTCTAGTGGTATTGGCATCAACGGAATTGAACCATTCTCGTATGGTGGTAGCAACGATTACTAATGAATCAACCGAGCTATGGCATGATAAGCCTAAATATTCTATATACGAACTCTCAATTTTCCGATAATAAATATATGGAGGAGTTGTTGAGGCGTGTATGTTTGGTACACATATACGTTTCAACAACTCATACATATATGAATAGTTAGCTAGGTTAGCTAAGATAGGTCGCGATTTTGCATGCAACAGGCAACAGCAAAGCCGAGGTGTGCCGTGCACCCTTGAGCTGATTGCCAAAATAAAATCGGCTGAGTGCCTTAAGCGCTCGCCTTAGTAGTCCGGTGAAGCTGTTAAGACCTTGCTGGGTTAATATGTAGTTATTTCGAAAAAAAAAAAATCTTATATAAGAAACATAGAAACAGTATAACTCTAAAAAGATCCAATATTAATAACCGAAGGAAAACTACTATCATTATTTACCTTACCATTATTCTGTCGGTGGTAGAACAACGTTGAAGCTATCACTGGTTTCAGCATGAATGTGTCAGCTCACACGGGATAATACCATCCTCTGACAGAAAACTGACCTAAAGTTCCAGTGCTTGCATTATTGCGTTTCGTTCAGTCAGTGAGAGTGCTGGAGGCCTACCTCCTCCTCTCCTTCCCTACCTCTCCCTTCCCCTTCTCCACCAACACAGGTTGGCAACGCACTTACATCTCCTCCAGTGTTGCGGATGTCTATGGACGGTTGTGATCACTTAACATTAGGAGACACACCTGTTCGTTTGCCTCCAATGATATAAAAAAATATATATTCCAGTTTACAACTTTAAATGTATCTTATCTCCAAAAAATATGGTTGGTTACATACAACCCACCTCTTTCCTTATGTTTTAAAGGATTTAGTGTTGGATTATAATCTCACCTGATGTTACGTGACGATCTAGTTACAGATGACATACACGACCAGGTAGCCTTTGAAAAAGCACCTACTGCTATGCCTTCATAGCAATATTTTTTAGTTTTCCTTTACCGAAAGCTTTGCATCATTTTCAAGGACTCACGTTGATCAATGTCTTGTTCCGAACACGATAAGCACTGAGAGATCATCGCTTACCATAATCCCCATGAATAATGCTCAAAATTATGCTTTGTCTTGCATTCTTGATTGATTGTATTACGTATTAGTTCGTCTTCTTTATGCTCTTGTAGTTGGCATCACTACCCAGGACTAAAACTCAACCACCTATCTGATACAGATTTGAGTTAAGATTCTAACTAAAGTCGTATTTAGATAATCATATTCGACTAATCGACTAAAAATCTCTACGACAACTTACGCCGCACTATGGTGGTGTCTTGGGGTTGGGCGAGCAAGCTCCGCGACATCCCCGGTGGCTGACTTTTCTCACACCGCACTCGACTGAGGCAGCCCGGTTGCAAGACTGCTTGCTAGCCCGCCGACCCGTGCAATGGGAATCCAGGCTCCCCTACCCTTTTTCCCTGGGTTCGGCGGCAGCGGAGAAGCTAGGCCGTTCTGCTGCCGCCCCACGATAAATTTTTTACAGAGGTTTACTCCTACTCCTCCTGAGCCACCCTGAGGTCTCCTCCGTCCTGCGCTACCCTACGCAGGACTGCAGTATCCTACTCTGTCTTGACCTCTAACACGGACACGGGTTCCAACACGAAGTTTAATCCCTTTTGCCCCTTGAATTCCACAGTTGAAGCCCCAACCTCAAAAGTGTCAGTCCACATAGGTTAAGTATCTAGTTTTTTTTCGTCTTGGTGAGCTCTATTGGCCAAATTGTCAGATTTGATATACATTTACGTGTTAGTGAGGCACATATGTCCAGACGCGTATCTCACTAATGCATACATATATGATTAGTTTAATTGGCTAGGTTAATTTAACTCGATACCCGTTTTTTATTATCAAGGCGACACATCCCAAGCCAAAACTGCCCTAAAGCTTTTGTGCTAGTTGTTATTCGGCTAAGTGCCACTAATACTCGCCAAAACGGCCTGTCAGACCACCAGCGGAAAGTCGCCAATCAAAGAGAAAAGGTATCTGTAATTTAGTAGAAAATAATTAACATATTTAAATATGTGGACGGACTATTTATAAGTGCCTTGCTTAATAGTTGTCGATGATTCAATATTATTGTTAGTTTATACTTAATTAAAGAATTTGAGTAACCCTTGGTTTTTGGTTATTTAGGATCTCAATTCAGTGCAAACTTATCTTACGTTCGGAATTCAATAATAAATCATAAGTTTGACGCAAATCCAAAACGTTACGAAATGCAAAATTTAATTCGTGTTTAATCATGGGTCAGTTGTATTAAACAATATGCATATTACTATAATTTAACTTGTTATTCTTATATGAATAGAGGCTACAATACACTGAGTAACAATGTAATATCATGAGAGTGGTAAACATTTTTGAATATTTGTCAACGTTGTAGCTGACAGGTATTATGGGGTGTGGTGTTACTCCATATATAACCCTTTTAAACATTATTGTTTTAAACCGCTGAGGTAATACCTGAACTCATTTCAACGAATAAAGTCTGTTACCTCGATAACTAAATATAATACCTACTTTGATAAATACACTAAGATATATAAATTATTTGAATGTTATGTCGATTGAGTACACCACCAGTACGCCATCAGTACACCGTGTAAGTGTACGTAGATTCAAACCCTGGCAGATGAGCTGGAGTTTTCCTTTAGGATGATGAAACATCAGAATGACACTATAATACGTGCTAAGGATTTTTGTAAACTCGCCGGGCTAGTAGCTACAACTCCCTAATTGAAAAGATTATGCCAAGTACCTATATGACAGGTGTGTTTTGGTAGTTACGCTCGAGTGAGCTCAAGTTTTATAGTGCTTACTATCCACGTCATTATTGATCGTGTTAATGACTACGTCCGGTACCGCTATGACAAATCTGAAAGGCGAGAGACTACAATGCCACCGGAACATTACTAATGCCACCATATTATAGATACATAAATTCTACACATAATTTAACAACGTAGGTGATAGAGCCACGATGAAATTATTATTGGTTTCAGCACGAATGGGTAGGCTCGCTCGGGGTTGTAGCCTCTCACAGAAAACCGACGTGAAGTAACACTGCTTGTATTGTTGCGTTTCGTTCGGTCAGTGAGAGTGCCGGAGGCCCATCTCCGCTCCACTCCCCTCCCGTCTTCCATCTACTATCCTCATCCCCTTTCCCCTATTCTACCAAAACAAAGGCTGGTTACGCACTTGCGCCTCCCCTGGTGTGTCTATGGACGGCGGTGATCGCCTAATATCAGGTGACCCGTCTGTTATATATAAATATAAGTAATCGATATGAAAATTTGTATATTTTTTTAATGTATATTTCCTGAAGTAGAAAATACAGACAAAGTTTTATTATGCGTTAACGTCATAGTATTATTCCAGTTACAATATTACACAATATATACGTAGCTGAACAAGCAGAAAACTCGTATTCGTCTATACACCAACTTTTTCGATTATTGGATACTCATAACATACGCGTTATTGAAATGGTTATTATTATTATCGACCATAAGTATGTAAAATTGTATTTGACTGACTACATATTATTGCGAAGTGGATAAGTTTGCAATTTACACATTTTCTTATATAGATAGACATAGAATGATAGAAATCTGTCGCTGTACGCGTATCATTGAAAATCTACGGGATAGATTTCAATATATTTTTGAAGTTATACTTCTTTTGGCACCTTAGGGAAAAATGCTGAGAGTAAATTTTTACGACGCGCGTACACCGTCACGGAAAGCCGACAACCTGAAGTTATTACGATGCGCGCACACATCGTCACGAAAAACCAACATTTTATTTCTTTGTATTTGTTATTTGTGTTAAAACTTTCAATGTATACCCTTTTTCTATTGTAAGTGTCGTTTTTTCTACAAACGTAGAATAAGGTGAAAAATAAAAATTTTGAAAAGATTTTTATTTTGTTAAGCAAAAGAGGTATTACTTATATCGCGTGTACATAATAAGTACATAGACACTTTTTTTTACTTCTGAGACATTTGTTCCTCGTCTAAAAATATTGCTCGATTTAATATAAGGTTACTAAAGACTTCAGAAACTATGATTTTTATAAGCACTATGTATTCATTTTCTTGGCGTGTAAAAGTGGGGGCAAACGGTGTAATGTTTTCTCCTCTATACACAAAATATATTGTTAAGATAATACGCGTCCCAGACGAAGTTGCAGGTAGCCAGTATTATATGCAAGTAGGTACGATTATGTTTATTTTTGTTATTACAATTGTAGGTGTTTGTTACTTCAATACACTATTGAATATTAAGAATTGGTATATTATGAAAATTGAAATAAAAGAACATTTTTTGTAAATAATCATGTATTAAAATTAAAATAAAAAAGGTAGTGATCCTAAGAAATATAGTTATTACATATCTTGACATCTAATACATTATAAATTATATTCGATTGTAAATTTTTAACTCGTTAAAGATAAAATAATCCCGTGTAACTTTTTACATGTAATATCATATCATAATATTTAAGTTATAAAAATGAATTAAATACGTTTTTGAATTCGTAGAAATCAGAAAATTATTATAAGATAAGCTTACAGCAAATAACTATGTACTCGTAGTTATATAATATAATTTTACTTACAAGTTATACAACGTTACATTACATGAACAATTCAAAATTGATGATTGGACCCTATGTAAAGAACTACTGATTACTTCGAAATACAATAACAACAATCACTAATATAAATTACCTTAAAATTGAGACATTATTATAACATTATCTACAAGGCTTTTAGTGTCTGCGTCAGGGCTCATTAGACGCAGAAACTACTATATTATTTAATTACATAAGTATAATTTATAAATTCATATAAATAACTACTATTAACTATAAATTAAAATGTAATTAAAATTATCTTACTACTTAGGTTATTACATCGAGTTTAGAGAGCGAAGGTATCTGAAAAAAAAAACGTATTGTTTAAATTATGTATTGAATTAAGAAAATAAAAGCTTATTTCTCAAGAGCATACATTATTATTAAATTTCCTCAAGCCGAGATAGGTAATGTGCCTCACAATTTATAAAGGCAGACTTCAGGGAAAATTTATGAAATTGTGTAATTAAAACTTTCCAGATTTTCTTAGAGATTTGATTAGTAAAAATCTTGCTATTTTATCTTGAATATTTACATTTTGTTGTAGAATGTGTTAAAATTGGAAAAATATAGTATAATTATGTAAATATACATAGTTTCTTTCATATACTGGCACTACGAAGTAAAATGCTGATCTACAAAATTAATCGTTTCTAGTTAAAAAAAATACATATCACATTTTAACAAATTTTACAACAAAGAAAAAAACATTCAGTCAGTAGCAAACATGTAACAATGTATACTATGTGTCTAAAAATAATACAAAGATATGTAATAGTATTTATTAACTTCTTTCAAGCTTTGTTACTATTTTTAACCGTCGAAAAAAACGGAGGAGGTTCTCAATTCGTCGCGTATATATTTTTTTTTATGTATGATCACGAATAACATTTTACAGTATAGGCCGATTTAAAAAAATCTTTGTTTATTGGAAACGGCATACTCCGAAGTTGGTCCCATTTAAATTTGGGAAAAAAAATTCAACCCTAAGGGTATGAAAATCGAGAATGATTCACGCACTGATTATATACCACGCATAACTTTAGACAGAATAGTCCGAATTAAATTATTATCCTTTTAATTGAAAGAGTATACCCAGAAGTTGGTCTCATAATCATGTAAACATGAAAAAAGCAACCCCAAGGGTAGGAAAACAGGGCATGATTTATAATTCAGCTTTTGAATTGTGTATTACAAATAAATTAAGCATGTAGAAATTAGTAAGATCATAGCCACAAAAAAATATAAAATAAAAACTTTTTAACAAAAAATTAAACCGCCGAAAAAACTGAAAAGCAAAAAATAATAAACCTTTTACTTTATTTATCTTAATAACTAAGTTCTTAAACTAATGTAAGTATACCTAAGAAATTTTGAGTTTAATTAATAATTTCTGAGAAGATAGGTTACCAAAAATAATACTAAAAAATTATAAGGCATGCGTGTTCAGACCTGACACGTTAAAGAATTTAAATAAAGGCTTATATGTATAAATACTGTTTAATATTAATTCATGTAACTATCATGTTATTTGTACTTGTAAATTCAAATGACATAAAATTTCTTTACCTATAAATTGTTGTAAGAAAAAGAGGATTCTCCCCAAAGCTAGGAATGTAACTCATTTATTTTTATTAGGAAAATCAATATGGGATAATTAGATAACAGTATTTGTAACTCGTTCTATACCATTCCAGGAAATACTAAGAAAGTAAGGTACTGTGCGTATAAAACGAAATTTTCTGTCTGAGACATAATTAGGTAAGTGGTTACCAAATATGTTTTGTAGATCAAAGGGGATTTTAGCGGGTGAATACCTCCAGGCTGTACTTCTACAAGGTTTCGAACTACTATTTTATTTACTTATTTACTTTTCTCTCATATTAAGTCGAGTCGTCATTAAAATTACAGTAATTTTTGATAGAGTAAACCGATTTTAATGAAACCAAGACTAAATGTTACTCGAGGATATACATCCTTTATGATTTTTATCGTGAACACAATACTTTAGCAGGGATGCGTGTTCAAACAAGCAGACAGACAGACAGGTTTTGTAGGTGGTAGTTGAAGCTATTATTGGGTTCAGCATGAATGGGTCGGCTCGTCCGGGGTAGCACCGCCCTCTCACAGAAAACCGACGTGAAGTAACAGTGCTTGCATAGTTGCTTTCATTCGTTCAGTGAGAACGCCGGAGACCCACCTCCGCTCCCCTCTTCTCTCCCTACACCTCTCCTCTAACATATCTCCCTTTCTCTCCATTTCCCCAAACACAGGCTAGTAACGCACTTGTGACTCCTCTGGGGTTGGTAGTGTCTATGGACGGCGATGATCGCTTAACAACAGGCGACCCGTTTGTTCGTTTGCCACCTATATGACATAAAATATATATTTCTAATAATGATTGAAATGTATTTTATTATTTATTCCAAGACCCTGCAACAATTTGTTTAACAAAAACCTATGAAGTTCAGAAACGTTAGATTTATATTCTTATTATATGTGTAGATTATATATAGTATAAAAAGCATGTTCAAATACAAATATTCCTGTTTTTATATAATGTACCTAAAACCAGACGACATTGTGCCCACATCGTACGTGACCGAATATTTAAACAACAATTTCGTGGCTAAAAAACATAAATGATTCAATAAAGTTTTATTTCAAACTAGTTGTACGCGCAGTTCCGCACTCGTTTTTTTTTTAATTGTATTAAAGAATTATTAAATTGTGATACTATGTACAATTATAGAAATGCTCTTTAAAAACCAATGTAAGTACGACTGCGTGTCGTACTTAACATGTAAATGTACAATTTTCGAAAATTAGCGTGCCCCAAAAAAGAAGTGACAAAAGAGGTCTGCCAACATGTATGAGGTATGTAACAAAGTAATAGTGATAAGTAGCCTCTTATCGAAAAGAAATAATGGTAGATATAGTATGAATACTTTAAAGGAATATTGTGAAATACTCTAGAAAAACGTAAAATATCCGCAACAACCGTGTAAATGAAGGTGTATATAGCGGACATCTTTTCATTCTAGTCGTAACATATTCGTTAAGAATAATCACTCTGTCCCTTTTTAAATATTTTAAAAACATATCCATAATAACATATCCATTTATGTTACTTTGTCTCTCGAGTTAATTTGCGTACATTATTTTAAACATAATTAACTGTCATACCTAAACTTACACAATAAAGAGACGTCACATCTCACTATGTATGATTTAGGCAAGATGGGTTTATCAAAATAGTTTATATTACCTATATTATAAGCAATAGATGGCCTGGAACAAGTGGGCTGAAATGGAAGTAGGCGTGGACAAGTTGCGCGTCTCTAAGACCAAATATGGATCAAAAAGATGACATTCTGGACCTCAGGGTAAGAGAAAAAAAAAGGAGGCTGGAGCTGGTTAAAATTGGTTTGAAATAATCTAAGCCACAGAGAAATAGCTTTCTTTGGAGGAGGGCGTACCCTGTAAAGATATTTTTGCAGAAACAGACTATTAAATAGTACTTTCCTGTAACAAAAAAGTGGACTTTTTTTGTAATTTGTAAATATTATATTCCCTTTCATTTTTAAGTTCCATTTTGTTTATAACTTCTTAAAAATGTAATTTAATACAACCTACATTATTTTAACAAGTATTACGTATTTTATTTATTTAATATTGGATATATCGGGGTATCCACTATTGACCTGTGATACCGTGCTATTGACTATAGCGGGAGTGTTACTAATGACCTCAAGTGCTGTTGGTTGAAGTTGTCGGCTGTTCATTATTTACCACGATATGAGATGCCATTGGTTGGAGGTATCGGATGTTTATGTATATTGATGCCTTAAAAGGCGAGTGATGACTAGATGCTAGATATAGTCGCTATGACAGTTGAGCTGGTCACATCTACGTATAGTTGGTCGTAACTATTGTCAGTGTAGCGTTTCTGTATCAGTTAACATGTTTTTGATTGTTGTTGGTGGATTTATCATTCAAATAGTAACCATGACGTTACTATGGATGACGTCATACTGCTACTTAGACGCAATTTTATCGCTGCCCCGACATATATATATCACAATAAAAGTTTATTTCTATTAACTACCAGATTATTTATACCAGTTACGCCGTTGAATAGGTACTCGTATTACTTAATTTACAGTCTTTTATGGTAATATTATTATTAATTGAGGATTTCATATCGTATAAATATATTTTGTGACGTAACATTAAACACCCACGAGCCAACACGTACCACTTTACTGACGCTGTGGTGTCTATATTGAATTACTACAATTACCGATTTACGTACATCGTGGGACGGTCGTAAAGAATCTGTAGCGAACAAAAACAGAGCCCCGTTAAAAACAATAAAAGAACAAACTCGCAAACACCGCATTAATTGAATCACAGATTTAAAACGCAAATAATAGAATACAAAAACATTGAAATAACAAAACATTATTCGAATTTTCCAAATGACTAAATCATGTATATGTAATTGCTATTGAATTAAGTACGTTCCCGGTTTAAGAACACGTTGCCATTAGCACTTTGTTTATAATTAATTTAATATAAATGATACCAAAATATACTAGTGTATTTTTATTTTATTGTAGTATAAGGTGATCTTACAGCTAATATAATGTATAAATATAGAGGAAATACCATCAATGACGCCATTTAAAAATTCACGCTGACATAACCTATAAAAATTATAATGACTATAACCTCTTTTAAAGTACGTTTTGTTAAAAATATGGAATATAGAAAAAGCAGTTCGTGTAAAGGCATTTTCGTTAAAAATATGGAATATAGAAAAAAAGTTCGTGTAAAGGCATCAATCAACCTCATTTGTAACAGTGAAAAAAGAGTCGGTTGATATTTTGAAATAAAAAAGAATATATTGTTGTCATTACAAATTCGATCGTGAAAAATGTAATTTTTTAATATACAGTTACACATTTGTTTTTGAAACGATTTTTTTTTATATTTTACAATCTTTGCCTTGCGAAACGTAAACCGGTTTTTAAGACTGAATACATATCAGTTTACCATTTTATTTCAGTTTGTCATGAAAAAATAAATTACCAATAATTTTTGTCAGCCTGTAATATGAGATTGTCAGTAAATAATCTTAGAGAACACCAAAGTATTGTTACAACCAATCGATTTACACAGTTGAGTATCCATATCATAAAAGTTGTTCGTTTTAATATTTCTTTCGAGGCTATTTTAAAAGATAGGTGACCATTATTCAGAAATTTACTATTATATTATGAACAATAATATTGTTTTTCTATCTGTATTTATTATATGTTTTGTCCGCGGCTTCGATCGCTTTAATGTAGATTTAACATCTGCATCAAGAATAGTACATTGTTTCTGAATGAAAAGTACCATTTCTCCTTCTCTGTTGTACCCCTGAGAAGTCCTTACTAGTAATATAAATGTGATACGAGTGTTTTCGTTTGTTACGCTTTCGCTCCTTAACTATTCAACTGGTCAATATTTTTTTAACATGTTTTCAGATATAAAAAATAAAAAAGAATAAGTATATAAAATCTGTATTAATGTGAGCGAAGCCGCGAGGCAAAAACTAGTTAGACTGTTTAAATGAATTAGTTGTTCTATTAAAAGTTATCATCAAATTCTACTTTCATTGTTTCTACTAGATACTAAAAACTAAACAATAAAATAAACTGATTACATCTATTCCCAATTAAACTACAAAAATACTGTATGTACCTATTAACCCTTTCAGACCTGATTTTTTTTTATTTTCGCTAATCGATCTGAAAAAAATGCCTGCAACTAGGCTATTGTAAACAGATCTAAGGAAAAATAAATAAATAAATCCTGATTACAAGCTTTTCAAGAAAAACAGCTTTTTCTTTTTGTGTACAAGTGTACACATCCGTCCAACGTAGTGAAAATATTGGTGTTAAGGGATGTTTATCTATAATGATAAAAACATCTATTTTACAACTTTTTACTAGGAAATACGAAGCAATATGAAATAACAAATATTAATAATAGTATTCTCTTTATAAAAAATAACAAAAATGGCTTTTTCTTTGGGTAGATTTAACAAATTGCTCTTAAATCACAATCTAAATTAAAATTAAAATCAAAGGCATCAATATAGCATCCTATGTATGAAATGCTAAGAAGCAATTCTTATCCTTAGTTAGGCATAAGCGAAACTTGCATTTTATGCATTTGATTCGGGTTCTACCTGAGCATCCCATCATTTTACACCGTGTCCCAAGCCCCTCATCGTGTGCAGGAAAATGCCCAAAACCGTCTCGAGTTATTTCAGCTTCTGGGCGTGTCTCTCCTGGTCTCCTAGGTACAATTTGAAGAGTTGGGCTACTGCCACTTGGACGACCTCTTTTACCGGAAATTTTATTTTGCAACACCAGACTTTCAGCCAACCGACGCCGAAAGTGAAGCAATGACAGTTGTTTGTTTTTAGGTATGCTAAGCGCCTCATTGTCGACTTGGTATTCTCGGTATGCTTGAACTACTGCTAAATCTGATGCATGGAATATCATGCGTAAGGTCCATTTTTTTGATTTTATAAACGTCCTATAGTAACTCATGAGTTGATCTAGCAGATCTACTCCTCCCATCGCATGATTGTACTTCCTTACAACTTCGGGACGTTCCACTTCAATAAAGTGCTTATCTTTTTTACACCACCTCTTCACTAAATCTTTTTCACCAATTCCAACAAAATTAGATGCTAAATAGATAATCTTATTATCCAACCATTTGACGACAGTTACATCTTCATCATAGCTAGTCATTTCTTGAGCAAAGCCTCGCGGTTTTTTGTTCATTTCTTTGTCGCTTAGCAGTGATGGCTTTACAAATCTGTTGATACGGATAGTGCCAGCAGCCATAATTCCTCTCAGTTTTAAAATTTGTAGCAGATGGTAGGACGAAAAATAATTGTCGAAGTATAGCTGGTGACCTTTGCTTTCTCCAATTCTCTTTGTAAGATGAAGGACTACAGCTGCACTATATCCAATTTTTTTTGTTAAATTATTATCTAATTCTGGACTGGAACTCTGATAAAGGATAAAATCGTAAGCTTGACCATGTTTACCACATAAGAAAAAGATTTTCAAACCCCATGGACAAGGCTTGCCCTTTATATACTGTTTGGCAACATGTTTTCCGGTGAAAGGAACAATCTGTTCATCAACACAAAGGTTTTTCTCGACTGGTAAATCTAAACATCTCTTTCTAACAGCATCAAAGATCGGGCGCACTTTGATAAACGCATCTTTAAAATTACCTGATATTGCTGTATTATCAACTAGATGTAAATTGTTACGCAGCTCAAAAAATCGGTCCCTTGCCATGTTTTCAGTGAACAAGGGAATGCTGATATTTGTTTCCCAATACATTTTCAAACAAGGGTACCCAAATATTCCAGTGGCCAAATGCAATCCAAACAATATTTCTATTTCCTTGGCAGTAGTAGGTTTAAACCTTACTTTATTGGAATATGTAGCGTATAAGTTTGTCAATTCAGCCATAACCTGAAATAATTGTTTAGGCACATATCTGTTATAATAATCTACTGGGCTTTCAACTCTGGGATCAATAGCAATGGGTGGAAACCAAGCTGGTGAAATTGTGTTTACTATTTTCTTGTGTCTCCACCTAATACTATGCTTCGGCGTAATATTCTGTAAAAGAGTATCTTCAGAGGCGGAAGGCACTTCTGGTAAAAAGTCATCACTTATTTCAACGCATAATGAGCCAGCGTCTTCATCATCATTATCATCCAAAGCTGGGGGAAATATTTCTCGTTGGTTCCGGCTGATGATATCTGCTCCCACTCGGACACATCGTAGCTCCCGTTCAGACGCAGGTCCAACTGGTCCTTCGTCATCAGAAGATAATTCTAAATCAGAAAGGCAACTTTCTTCTAGTGCTATAATAGCGTCGCGCGAAAACATATTGGTAATTTCTTATCTGAAAATAGTATTAACACAATTTGTAACAACAAAAACAACAAAATTACACCATTCAATAACAATTATAATTTATTTTAGTAATACCTAGATGTACAACAACAAATGAGAAATACATCGTATGCGCCTGATGTGTACATTTGTGTACAAATATAAAAATCACGAAAATTTGTACAAAAATGAACTAAAACCCACAACATGTATGTAAAATATGACGACAACAATATAACACATCGACCTATAAATATTTCATTACATATACTTTGATATTTTCTACTTTTTAGAAATAAAATAATGAACTTACCTGCACAATGCTAACTTCGGTCGGCTACTGGTCATAACTTGCCAAAAACTCTCATTAAACGCTAAGAGATGGCGTTGGGAATAACGTTTTCGGTAGTTTATTATGTGAACTAATGAACACAACCGTTTTTAGTTGCAAAAATGTGAAATTAAGACTTAAATTTATTTTTATAAAATATGTGTACAATTGTGTACACCTGGTCTGAAAGGGTTAATAAGATTAGATTTTTTTTTTTCGAAATGACTACGCTATTGACCCAGCAAGGTCTTAACAGTTTCACCGGACTACTACAATAAGACTAGATGAAATACGAATTTTATTCACTTAATCAATTCTAAGTATTGAATAAAATCTTCGTTATGAAAATGCAACAGCCTTATATTAATTATTCATAAGTTCCTATTCGTACGAATATTATTGAACTCACCTTCTTAATATTTATATGATACTTTCCTCTACCACCCCAAAGAGGGTGGGGATCTGTCGCTATAGCGGCCCGGTCACCTGTGTTCGTACGGAGAGAAATTCGTTAACATTGTTATCTATGGTATATACATTATTCCTTTTTTTTCATCGTACTATCTATCTACGATATATCTTATGTAACAAACAGGAGTATTGTTCATGATTTTACGATTTGTATTTGTAATTATCTTTTTGTGTGTATAGTTCTCGTCAATCTTTTTGGCCGCTCTGAATACAGTTTTAAGGTAGAACTTGCGTGTAATATCGTCTAAAGTTGAATACAAAACAAAGATAAAATATTATTATGAGTGTCTAAAACAGGAATTAATTTATCGTTAGGCTATTTCGATGTTATATACATAAGATAATACGTATTTATATCTAAACTAGCCTCTGCACGCGAATCCGGTCGCGCGGAATAATTACTATGGTTTAACGCTAACACGCAGCGGAAGTTCTCAAATGGAAAAAAACCCGATTTTTAAATATTCTTCATCGGTGCTCCGCCCCTATTAGTCTTAGCGTGACGATATATAGCCTATAATCATCCCCGATAAATGAGGTATATAACACTGAAAGAATTTTTCAAATCGGACCAGTAGTTCCAGAGATCACCCCCGACAACGTCAAAAACTCACAAACTTTACCTCTTTATAATATTAGTATAGATTTGTGTTCTGCATAACTATATTCAGAGCGCTCAAAAACTTCGGCGCACACTATAATATTATACTTCTATAAAGAGATTGATGATTTAAATGGTAAATAGTTTATTAGGAAAGTTGGTTATTAATGGTTTATAACAATCCGCCGCAAATGGGTAATAACGAACAGTGGTGGTTGATTGCGAACCGAAGTAATAATACATATATTGTCTTAATACTAAAATGTTAAAGTGCATGCACTGCACAAATTATATATAAATACCTAACGAGCAGTTCGATTGTGTAACTCAGAACAACTATCTTTATGATTGTTATATACAATATACATATAAATATATTAGTATCTGTGTACGTATGTGTGCGTATGTTTATGGTTTATATGTATTAATTGTATATACTCAGTAGGCTATTTATGTATTTGTATTTTGGCTAAACTTCGGCGATAAATTAATTTAATTTATTCTTAATATTTTATAAATTTTACTACCTATAATAAATTTTATATTTTCCATAATACTGTCAGGTAACTAAAAGTAAATACTTTGTGAGATTAAGCTCTCCATTGGCACAAACTAAAAAGTGCTATTAGTAAAGACTTCATAATGCCAACTTGTAAAATATTATTTGGTATTTTGCTTACATGTATTGGCTTATTATATATAATGTTATTTACCTTTTTAAAAAAATAAGCGAATTCTGTGTATGCAGACAGTGTTTGAGATAGTATTCAACATCTATAACACTTAAAAAATGGCAATAAAGTCCACATTTACGAGACATTTAGAACAAAAGCTTTTTCAATGTTTATTTTTAATCACTAGGCTAATTACCTCACTTCCACAAATTCATATTTTATGACCGTACTTACTCGCTATTAAGTAGATTAGATTGTCTGGCACTCACCTAAGTAGGTAGTTTGTTGTTGCCAGTATAACTTCATTATTACGGTGAGAATTCAGCTAAAAGTAATAAGTACTAAAGTTTCACTAAAGAATAAAAACCCAAACAATTACAAATACGATTACCAAGCTAATTATCATAGTGTTTCTACCAAAACTATCTAGCAATTAATTCTTTATGCTACATAAATAAAATATTTTTTATATGAAATATTTCTTCGTAATTCTTTTTCGGAGTGTTTTATTTCGATTGTTAAATTATCTGTATAACAACATATAAACAAATATACTTTTCCATTACTGTGTGATATATTTCATTGAATATGTCATGATTTTCGAAAGTGTAATTTGTCTTATACTAGACTAGCAATCTCTCACGGATACGCACAAGTTTTCTATATCATCATCTTCTAATGATGATGATGATATAGAAAACCCTTATCCCACCTAAGTAGGGTCGGCACAAATTTTTTTCTTTTTCCACTCTCTCCTATCAAATGTTATCTCAGTATTCACGCACATATCATTTTTCACACAAATCCATACGTATACTCAACACTTTTCTAGTCACATGGTTTTCATCTCTCCTCATGGCATGCCCATACCATGCTAACGTATTACTCCTTAGTTTCTCTGTCACTCATGCTATTTTCAAACTTCCTCTGATATACTCATTCTTAATTTTATCTATTGTAGTCACACCACACCACACATCCACCTTAACATTCGCATCTTTGCCACATGTAATTTTCTCTCTTCCGTCTCTTTCGTAGACACTCTCTCTCTTTTTCGCACTCAGATGCATACAGCATGACATTCTTATCATAGTTTTATAAACTTTCCCCTTGAGTTTCAAAAACATTCGTGGGTCACAAGCTACCCCAGACACATTTCGCCATTTCATCCATCCTGCATTTATCCTATTCCTCATACCCTTATCAATACCACCGTCGTTCTGTACCAGTGAACCGAGATACCGAAAATTGGAGCAGGCTGCTAAGGATACACCATTTAAGGCTATAGGAGAAAAACTAGATGTACCATCGAAGTCGAAAAACAAATGTTCAGTTGTTGTTCTATTAATTATTAAACCAACATTCTCCAGTTTATATAGAATCTATTTTAGACTGTTTATTTTATATTTATAAAAGTATAACTGATTCACGGAAAAATGACGGATTTTTATACAAGCTTTCATGTTCTTTCTCACCACCCTTATAGGTTGAAACTCCAAAATTCCTTAGTGCACACCTACAGTGTAGAAGGAACCTGCATGTAAACTTTGACAGCCTTTTAGCCCCAGTAGGGTTGTGGGTTGATATGTTAGTTAGTCTGGTATTATATATAAGCTTAATAAATGTATGTAATAGTCTTCGCCGTTGTGTTTTATTTTTCTTTAATAATTGGTCATCACTTCTGCCAATATCCTTTCAGTTCTATCCTTCACTGTTACGTAAAGGAAAAGAATGTAACAGTTTAGTGTTATTATATAGCTTCGGATATCAGTATAAGTTATATCAAGACACAGAGAAACAATTTGATATATTACAGTTTCACGTTTCTCAAGTAAATTTAAATCATTTAAAAAATAACTATCTTTGTAATGAAAAATTTCTTTGCGAGTTTAAGTATATCTATAATATCTTTGTACATGAAAATCAATCGCCAAATGTTTGTAAATGCATTAATTCAGAATAGCTATACTCGTACTCTTTGGCTAGCTCTATTTTGTATTATTTGTTTGTTCTTTGTATGAAAAAAAAATATAAAAATCTGTGTTAATCAATTTCCATATAAAAAGTGAATTAAATGGATAACAGTAGGGAGATCCATAAAAATATTAACAGAATTCCATTTTATTTCATTTTATAGTGATATCGTAAAGGGAAGATTTGATCACATTTTCTTCGTTAGAACTTGGAACTTCCGCGCGAAGACGCGGCGAGCTGCTTGTTTATAATATTTCACAATTTCTCATGATAAATCGTAACCGTATACCAAATAATTCTAATTAATCTCTCAAGCGTTCATGAGTTCAATTTATTAATTCATAAACCGCTGTAAACACCTACAATGTACATAATCAGATATCTAGCGCTCCAAGTGTTTTATTACCGTTTATACTAAAACTAATTTCATAACTGAAAATCTAATTGAACCGGGTGTAGTCTGTGCCCCAATTACGAATATGTTTGACTGCTGAAGTTATATTATGGAGACTTGGTCTTTTTGATATTTGGATATTAAGACGGAAAATTGAAATGGACTAAAATAATTATCTTTCTTTCAAATATCTACTACATAAAAACATATATAACTACGACAGTCTTGAGAATCAAAATCAAAAATTCTTTATTCAGTTTAGGCCCTAATAAGGCGCTTATGAACATAAAAAACTACCACAGGTTCGGAAAACAACCCAGCCATCGAGAAGAACCGGCAAGAAACTCGATCGGGTACATTTCTTTCAGAATATTTTGAATAACATGAAGCAGGGATATTGAAATAACAAAAGTTAGTTGGATAGGTTTAGGACGTTTACGTGGTAGAGCCACGCTGAAGCTACTATTGGTTTCAGCATGAATAGTTCGGCTCACGCGGGGTAGTACCACTTTCTCACAAAAAACCAACGTGAAGTAACAGTGCTCGTATTGTTGCGTTTCGTTCGGTCAGTGATAGCGCTGGAGACCCACTTGAGCCTCTCCTCTCTCCTCTCCCTCTTCCCCTTTCCCCATTCACCGCCAAACACAGGCTGGCAACGCACTTGCGACTCCCCTGGTGTTGCTAGTGTCGTTAGGCTATGATATCATATGATATAAAAAAAGGATAGTTTTTTAATTATGAAGTTCGATTAAGGTTGAAATACTCACTTCAAGAAACTCATACAGATACTCATTTTCACATCAAGAGACTCATTAGCACACATACTAACTTTAGATTTTTAACGTTATACACGCACACGCTCAACATCTTTTCTATACATTCTTTTTTACACACACACACGCACACGCACACGCAAACGCACGCACGCACACGCACACGCACACGCAAACGCACGCACACACACACACGCACGCGCGTATGTACACAACAAAACCATAGAATCCCGATAAATGAAAACATGCATATCAGTCCACAATCTGTTGTATATGCTATAGTATCTGATTGTCAATGCTCATAATTGTTCTGCTGTATGTAAAACTAAACATGTTCATTTTGTAACTGTCTCCCATAACACAGTACACATTGAGGTAGGGGACAGAGAACCTTTTATTTGTAAAAAGTATGGATATACCTAATAAAGATTATTACTATTATTTATTAAAAGGAGTGGCATTGGCTTGAATACATACCGACATGAAAATACTACGTCGACGACATAGTACGGTAAAAGATTAAGAATTTTTTTACCTGTGTTGTAGGTTCTAATTTAGCAGTAAATTTCACAGGTTTTTCTGCAGAGGAAAGAACACGTCGCGCTAGTCGGGCGAATGTACATCGGAACTGCCTGCTCATACTGCAATACAGCACGAAGTTAACCGATGACGTGAACAGTGCTAAGACATCCATCAGATCACCTGTAGAAAAATTCGTCTTTATTAATTTATTACGTAACATGCCGTAAAAGTCATTAGTGGTTGAGTGTTTTGACATATAAGATGTAAAAATTGGTAAACTGGTAATACTGTCGGCTGACGGTGAAGAAACACATTGCGAAGAAACCGGAGCCTGAGATATGTTCTTCTAGTAGTAGTTTGTAGGTGATAGAGCCACGCTGAAGCTATTGCTAGTTTAGGTAGGTATGAATGGGTCGGCTCTCCCTGGGTAGTACCACCCTCTTACAAAAAGCCGACGTGAAGTAACAGCGCTTGCATTGTTGCGTTTCGTTCGGTCAGTGAGAGCACCAGAGGCTCACCTCCCCTTTCTTCTCCTCTCTCCTCCCTTCCTTTTTCCCTCTCATCCCTTCCTTCTAGTATCTATGGACGGCGGTGACACAGTGACTTAACATCAAGTGACCCGTACGTCGTTGGTTAGCGAAGTAATTATGTCCATAACTTCCTTCTGGCAAAGATCTACTTCTATACAGTGGATGCTTTACAACTTGATGGGATAGTAATTTAATGCGACAATCAAAACGAAGATCTACGTAAGAAGACATTAGAACCCTGTACTGTAATATTTAACAGGAAATACTATACTAACACTGAGCTTTTAGTGAAGATAAACTTAAGTTAAACTGTACAATAACATGTAATAGTCGTTTACGTCGTTAATATCCCTTATTGTGAAATTGTGCTGCAAAGCAATTATCGATGTATTTCGGGAGACACAATCCATAGCAATACACACATCTCAAGTTTAATCTGTCCACCATCTTCGACCATATTGTCAATATAAATTTGGGGTTAAACGAGCGTTAACCTCATAAAACAACAAATAAAGTAATCATAGTTCCCAAATAATAAATATGCGATTTTCTAACTATATATTCTCCTACCGCCAAAACTTATATCTCCTTAAATACATGTTATTTGTAACCATTTAAAATCTAGCGTTTAAAGATTGAAAACATTAATTTTCGTGTAAACTTAAACCCACACATCTCAAATTACGTATACATTAAAATAATAAATTCATGCCCACTCGTTTATTTTTTGTGCCCGCTATAACCCCATACAAGCTATGTATACAAATGCAAACAAATTTCCAATAATGTAAGCGATACTCGCTGGAATACTGTCGTCAATATATCGATGCAAGAAATGCCAACAATATGTTAATGCTCTTGGCAAACTCAATTTTAGTGATTAGGATTACAATACGGTGGAAACACAACACTGATTACAGGGAGGTTAAGCAAATGTCTGGATGGGAAAGCAAATATATAATGTCACAAATAATTGATTGTATCTTTGTAAATGTAAATTTTCTCTCCGTGTGTAGATTATTAACGCATTTATGCCTTACAAATTATCCCTAATATCTCAGTTGTGACAGAATGAAAGAAAAAAAACATTTTTAATTAAAGCTCCATAAAGATTGCATGGAATCCGTAGATTTGTTTAAGATCGCTCGAGGCGACACACGTTTGTTATGCTTTTGATATTTTCCTGGCTTTCAGAATTCACTCGAAGTTTTCGATAATTAAAAGGAATTCCGTACAAAAATAATGCTCTGTTTTATCCCGGATAATGCAATTGGTTCAAATTTTTCTATATTCCCATGAACTGTATCTATTATAGTCATATTTTTATGTTTTCTGCAAATTAAATGTTATAAAATCTAGGATCCTTCCAAAAGTACTAAAATTTACACAGTATATCGATCTTTTGAGACATCTGATAAATAAATTAGACGAGAATAATAAACAAAAGAAAAACATATAAATACAATTAAAGCTCTTTTTAAATTGATTTGAAAAAAAAGTCAGTGCAAACCAAAGTAGTTTCTCTTGCGTTTGATTTGATAGTTCGGGTAAAATGAGATCCAATAAACTTCTGTTAATAACTATTCAATAAATTTCTCTCAGACCGTGTTTCCTCTTAAGGCCGACTTTTCGAATAAAACGGTTCTTGCTTGCGTTAAGGTACCTAAATATACTTTCCAACAGATTTTTTTTTCGAAGCCAGTTATTTTGCCGTAATGTCACTATAATTGTTGTGACTTTAGGCATACCTTTATAATTTTTTTACCAATAAAGTTTCAATATAAATTTATGATTCGTCGATGTGTGTATATGATTCATTTACCTTACCCAGGAAGTAAGTATGGTATGGTAAATACTTATGTATTATTTATTTACACACCGTTATCATGTAATTAAAAATATTATTATTTTTATTTTATAGAAAAAGAAAATAAATAATTTTGGCTTTTACAAATAGGCATAATTACGGAGTGGCATAAAGTGGTATTACAGTTTTCAGTAGTATAGAATAAATTGAGCCTATACAAAAATACATAAATCAAGTTAGTTCATCCGTAAAACGTGACAGTTCTGATCATAAAATAACTTCACTAGGTTCGAACTGAGTATATTAGAACACGATGGTAGAGTTTAATCTTGTAACTAGACTCTATATGTATACATATAACTAGGCGTCAGGTTCAAGTTTGGACACACTCGTAGCGTAGCAAGTTATTAATGTTTAACTGAAAAATAGCGAGTTCGATCTTCGTATGTGAGTAACTTTTCTATGATAAGTATAAGTATCAATTGTACAGAATTGTTAATTAACAATGTTAAATATCTGCATATATATGGTATATCAGGTGTTCATTTATCATCACATAAATCGCTTAGTTTGGAATCAAATGACCGTGTGTGAAAATGTATCGTTACATGAATTAAAAAGTGTCTCTTTTATAATATATGTAAAAATATTTATTCTTACAGATAGAGGTATTATTAGAGGAAACGGAGCTGGAAATGGAGCTATAAATTACAAATTAAGTAACAAGTACATATATTAGGTAATTTCCTTCCTCTAACCTCCGCAGTCATTAATATGCCGACGACACTTAGATAATCTCGATGTGAATTGTGGACGGAAGAATTGTTGGGCGGATTATAATGGTTTATGTTCATTTACACGTATACATAATGGATTAATTATAACGGTTATGTTCATTTACACGTGTATATAATGGATTAATTATAACGGTTATGTTCATTTACACGTATATATAATGGATTAATTATAACGGTTATGTTCATTTACACGTATATATAATGGATTAATTATAACGGTTATGTTCATTTACACGTGTATATAATGGATTAATGTTTTCATCACTTGGTGCTATCTCGCTCGGACGTTACATCGCAGAATGTGGTGTCGGATCATACAATATGTCCAAAATTGTGAAAGAAAATATTGTAAGACAACCATGATTTTAGATATATATCGTGGACATTTTTAGTATTCGCACGATTTTTAACTTAGCCTAACTACTCCTAGCTATAACTTTATGTTTATTATAAGTTATAACTTTATTGCCATGGTAGTATCGATGTCCTGTCAGCACTATTAGAGTCTTAGTTCTCACTCTTGACTCAGAATGACTCATTATCTATATCCGTGTTGTCACTTATTAGTAAAAAAAGAAAAAAATAATCTTTAGATTACAATTTATATTATGTAATATACCCAAAGAAATATTATTAACAATTAACTATGTAGTAAGTAATAAAATTAACAAGCAACATGTACAACTTGTTTAGACATAAAATACATGCAATTACAAATTAGTTTGTAAATTGTATGTCTTTAGAATTTATGTTATTATAAATGTCTTGTCATATTTCCTATTTCCGTTATGTAAGATAAAAATACTTTTCTCGTAAACAACCAACAGCGAATGAAAGGAATTTTTTTTCGACAGGAGACAAACAATCCTTACAAAGCAACGTTATTACATCCACACTAATGTTATAAATGCTAATGTAACTCTGTCTTTCATTTGTTTCTTATTTTTACATCTACGCCTCTGAATCAATCATACTGAAGCCTAGTTTGGAGTTAGTCTAGGCTGAAGAAGTAGATGGGCTGTTTTTATACCGAACTAGCTGACCCGTGCCCTCTTCGTTGGGTAGTCAATATTTTTACTTGTGATAAAATTATGAGTGTGATTCGGTTAGTACTGAATGCTATGTATTTTGATTAGAATTCACAATTGTTATTGATTATTGGACCAATAAACATCACTTAACGATTAAAATTTATTTTTTTAAAATAATTAGGTACTATACTATAATAAATAATGACTTAAATATAAAAGTTTGACATACGCTGTTCTGACTTTTATAGGCATTATCAAGCTCTACTCTGCAACTCAATCATATCATACTCATCATATCTCTCTCACTCACTCTCATCGTTAAGGCAGCGAGCGTAAGAAACGTTTTCGTTCGATCATTTCTTCCCCGACATTGCAAATCCGACTATCACAAAAAGTCTTTTCAGTTTTCGGGGTAATATGTGGCCTATGACTCTCAAAAATAACGTGGCTCTTACTATTTTTAAATCTTTAATATTAAACAAAATATTTTTCATTATCAAAATCGGTTTAGAAGATTCACATAATACCCCCTACAACCTTATAAATATTACCACTTTATCATATTAGTATAGATGATATAATATAATTGCACCACGATTACTAATAGTTTTAAACGTTTGTTCACATTGATTCATAAACTCATTAGGACTTTATTAAACACATGTTTTTACACTCGACTTCGTTTGCATTAATTTAAATTTGATCTATCCTCTTATTAGTTCTTTTTGGCTGAAAGGGCCGTAGTCCGGTGACGCTGTTAAGGGCTTGCTATGTCAATAGCGTAGTCAATTCGATACAAGAATAATTAAATTGAACTTATGTCCTTTTCTATATTTCCGACAACGAATATGCAAGATTTCATAATGATTGGCCGAGTAATAAATGCTCGAAAGCTTAACAAACAAACAAACACACATTCGTATTTAAAGTATTAGTAAGGATTTACATATGTTTTTTTTTTTTATATCAAAGGAGGCAAACGAACTGGTAGGTCACGTGATGGACGTCGCAAGTGCGTTGCCAGCCTGTATATGGGAGAAGGGGGAGGGGAAAGAAAGGGAAAGTAGGAAAGAGGAAGGGATGTGAGCCTCCGGCTCTCTCACTGACCGAACAAAACACAACAATGCAAGCACTGTTATTTCACGTCGGTTATCTGTGAGAGGGGTGGTACTACCCTGGGGGAGCCGACCCATTCATGCTGAAACCAAAAATAGCTTCAGTGGGGCTCTACCACCTACAAACAGCAGTACTACAAGTAGCTTTATCTTTATGTAATTAAAGGACTTGGGTCCATAAAGAACATGTCAGTCCCATCATACCTTAAACATTAAGATATTCACAAAAGAGAATTAAACACAAATTTCCATAAGATCTGTTAGTCTGCATACCAAGAAGATGGACGTTTCGAACATTTCTGAACTAATTTATAAACAAAATACAAACATACATTCAAAACAAAACATAATGGTAATAAAAGTAGACGTGACGTGAGTAACAAAAAACAATTTCCCATCTATTCAGCCTCTTATTGTTTGTTGATGTTCTGCGATTTTTATTTCTTCACTTTGATGTAATAGTTTAGGAACTAAAATTCCATTACAAACGCTTGTTATTTGTGTAAAGCGAACGAGGGTAGACTTTTACGAAGCTGCCATTAAAGTTAGGGTTCAGAACGCGTTCTATTAAATTGATTCTTGCTTGAGGGTTGAAAAACCTTTTAATAAAACATATTTACTTTATTAAATGTTATTGTGTTATAAGTTATTTGTATAAATTTGAGGTATCGCTGTTCAACTCCGAATTCGTACTGACTAGCCGTGGTCTTGAGTACCTACTGTGAGCGGCTAGGCAGAAAATGGTCAACAGAATTGTTAGGAAAATAACGTGTGTGTATTTATTCTTGTCAGTTGGATAATTATACAAGTTCCTGTTTAACTTGATAATATAGCAGTTATGTATTATTAAATATAATTGAATTGATGTAGTGGTATTGTATTTTCATAAGATTGAGTTTGCACACACGAATAAATTACACCAGAAGTTTGCCTACACGTGGTACCCGTACGAAAGAACACCCTAAATATACATAGATAGCTTTTGCTCCTGGCTTAGCTCACCTTAGTGTAGATATCAACTATCTTCCCTGGAACAGCACATTTTTCTCCTTTTTTGTACATATAAGAAGGGGCATACAAAAACTTCGTTTATTTAAAAAAAAATTGTGCGTGTAGTCCTTCCGCGCGGAAGAAGTGAAACTACGTAATGTGGAAATGAAAACAGAAACGGTTAGAAATTGGTTTTTAGTGAAATCATATTGTTTCTAGCGTTGAACGTTTAACACAACAGTGCCTTCATACACCCTCCATGGTAGCCTTAAACGTTTAACGCTACCTTGTTGGAAGTCGCATTAGAAGTTTCAATTCAAAATGAATGCGTGTTACGGTCACATGTGATTAAAGTAAAACTCTTTATTTATTTATTTTTTTGCATACTTTTTTGTATTTATTTTACTTTATAACAAAGAGTTGCTAATAAAATTTCCTGTATTATTAAAGTTCCGAATCAACTGACAGGTAATGAATCTTTGATTTAATTTATTGCTTGCTTACTTTGAAACCAGATAGCAGCATGGTCGCGCGCCCATGTATACATGTATATAATAAATTCTATTGTGTGATTTTTATTATTATTCAATTTCATATTCTTTATTACAATTTTTTCATAAAATTTTGATTGATTTGTTTATAAACGATATATTGACAAAATCAAAAATATTTAAAAACCGGATGGCATAGAAACGTGACGCCATAGTGCCGTAACGGACTTCTATTTTACTGCAAAAATAAAAAAGCGTTAAATAGTATGTATATTGAAGTAGTGATTAATAGTGCTTCTAAATAAGCAATAAATCATTGAGAGCAATGCTAAGGTTAATATAAAAATAGTAGTTGGGTAAAAACACAAATAAATACAAATTTGTTTTTGTAATCGAGGAGTGACGCCCTTATGGCAGTAAGCCAAACTCACTCGCTATCTTCTATTACCATAATACTGTGCCATTTATTTTTGCAGGAAATAGTAAATAATGTTATTTCAACCGCAGCATTCTTTCGACTTTCTCAAAGCACCTGTTATTTCAACATTTCTTAAATAAAAATACAAAAATGTATAATTCAAAACTGACAGTGATTTAAAACATTTGCAAGCTTTTCCCGCCTGTTATATGTTAACGAAAAACAAATTATACTAATAGGTGTAAGAATGAAATACTAGTATAAACCGAACAAACTGATAACTATATGCAGTGGAGAAAATACTTATATTAAATATTCTTAAAATATTAAAATTTCAACAGCATATATATTGTAGAAAAATCTATTTTATATTATGTCATTTAAATATTTTCGTGAATCAGCTTCATTATTAAGTGTAGTTCTCGACCTACATTTTAATGAAACAAATTGGTAGTCAGAATGTTCCATCTCATATGTGATATGTTTATGTCATTCATCGTGGTTTGTGTATCGTAGTTACCGTTTCTCTTCTATCTAATAAGAGCGGACAGGTTATTACGAGTCTAATTAATTATTTGACTTCCCAACTAATTTAAAATATATTTCATATGCCGAAGCTTAATACATAAAGATGTGAAATATATTACGATGTACATATACAGATAGGAATTATAATATGTCATAGAATACTATGACATATTTTATTATCTGCTCAATTACACGCGTATTTTCTACAGAAACAGTGATAATGTATGAAGAAAAAGGCAATAAATTGGCGTATTTTTAAATAGCACTTTCAAAAAAAGGTGTTTTTTGTTATGATAATGTCAGTCCGCAAACATTAATATAATTTCCTTTAATTATTTATGATCGTCGATATAGTAACAATATTCAATCGATGGTTTTGAACGATTTCAACTTTATTTTATTATTATTATTTAATTAACTAATATATAAACGATTTTATAGGATAATATTAATCTATCGATCAGTATAAAGTCCAGCACATTATAACTAAGCTATGGCGACATGACTTTTGAATGCGTAATTATCAACTACATACGAAATGTCGATGTCTGAAAAATATGTGTAAACGAAACTGTACCTAATATGTAACGGGTTTTAGACTTATTATGAGAATATTTCTCAGATACCAATTAGGTATCAGTTTGAGTCCCTGGATAGTTTGGATTCACAACTGGAAAGGATAGATGCCGCTGCAATCGGGTTTATTTAAAATTTTACATGTTTAAAAATACAATTAAAACCGCTAACAATTGATTTGGTGTAGACGAAGTTGCACAGGTCAGCTAGTTTTAGTTTTTTTGTAAGTAGATTAATAATAATGGTAAATAAAATATTCTGCACTTTTAGTGTATTTATTTCGCTTCGCCTTTAGTAGATTTACGTTAGCCCGAGTAATATCACCAAATTCGTAAATTACATCCGTGGGTCCGCGTCGCGCTTTCGGTGACCCGCATAACAAGTAAGCCCTTTCAGTTTGTGACTGACTTTTTGTTTTAAACCATAGCTCTTATTACCGAAAGTAATTAAGTTTTAGTCTTAATGCTCTTAGTTTATGCCATTTGTAAACTGAAAGAGTGAAACTGTTTGTGAATTTTGTGTCTGTTTGTGAACAGCCTATTTTTCTTAATGTACAAAATGAAACCTGTAAATTATTATTATGTACTGTGTATTCTAGACAGGGTTCATTCAAGAAATATATTCGTATGATACAATTTTTCACTACAAATTATAAAGCAAAGTCCTTTGCCGCGTCTGTCTGTCTATTCGCGATAAACTCAAAAACTAATGAGCGGATTTTCACGCGGTTTCATTAGTAGATTGATTCAGGAGGATAATTTAGGTGTGTAATTTGTGACGATTTTTTGAAAATTGCTTGAAATGTAATGATAATTATTAGAAGTCTCGGAAAAAGTATACGAGCTTTTGTCGAAAACGCTTCCTTTGAGATACAATAAAACAATTGAAATAATAATGACAACGCAAACGTCACGTGAATCAGCTAGTTATATTATACAGGTGATCCTAAGGAGGGTTGACATCGGGCAAGCAATTGGTCATAAAACATGAAGGAAGTAAACATATTTTGCCGACCCTAATTCTGATAAAACTTGGGGAAAAAGGCAAAAAAAGAAGATTACATTTTCATTATTCACAAGAAATTGTTTATATGCAAACATAAGAAAATTTTCTAACTCGCCACTAATACATAAATAATCTTGAAAATGGAATCTCGTTTTAATTGGTTTTCTTTTTAAACCATTAGGTATCTTGTTTGAGATAGAAAAATCGTCTCAAATGTAAGTCGAGACTTTTATCATTATAACAGTAAATTGGATACAGACACTGGACGCTATAATTTCTCAAACAGACGATTTAACTAATTTGTCGTTAACAACGAAATAAAATAACAGACTACTGAAATTCGGCAACAATTATTTTATAATGGAATATCACTTCCCGCGACTTCGTCAACGTGGAATTTACCAAAAATATTTTTTTATTTAAAGAATTAATTTACTCGACACAGCATAGTATACATGAAAACATTAGCTTAAATTAAGAGTTTTTAGCATCTTCGAATGACACAAAAATATGAAAGTAGGTTGAAATATTTCTAAACATAGAATATGGACGACAGAAAAAAGAAAACCAAAAAATATTGAGCTATCAACAAAGTAATTTCTAGGAAAAAATTATAAAACTATATAAGAAAATATTTATGTTTAAAATACATCTTTAGCCTTACTTATACATACATTTAAGGATTCAGTTTAGGTCCTTTGGTAATTCATTAAATAGTTCAACTCCGTCAAATATTAAGTTTTGTATGCAATAATATCGTATTGTTCTTGGTCTAGTTTTGTTGTTTGATTGCTTTGTTCAAAGTTAACATGTGCGTCACGCACGGTACTGGACACTGCTTATTTTGTTTATTATATTTACGCGGAACCCTATTTTTTTAAAGTAAAAGTAGCTTAATCATTCCATATAACTCTAGTTCATTGCTAGTTTAAGTCCCGTCGAATCTGTCCATCAGCTTCAGAGATTAACCGCAAGAAGCAGACAGATAAACACTTTTTTGTTTTAATTGCCGTATATACTTTCATATCTGTTTAGTAAAAAGCTACTGTTAGATATTAAAAACAAACACTTCCGGTGTTATTACAAAAAAGTTAAATATGTGTTGAATACTTGCTTTAAAAAAGTTAAGTTTTAAATGCATCGCGCTCGCTGAATGTTCGCCATCTTGCTATTTTGTCTCGCTTTGGTTAGATTAGGTTAGACTTACGAAAACAGGATAACGCGAACTTGGGTCGGATGAGCGCGGTACATTTAGTACGAAACCTTTTTAAAGCAAGTATTTAATACGTAATTAACTTTTTTGTAA
The DNA here is from genome assembly GCA_014332785.1 of Antheraea mylitta. Lineage (NCBI taxonomy): Eukaryota > Metazoa > Arthropoda > Insecta > Lepidoptera > Saturniidae > Antheraea > Antheraea mylitta. Next base: position 10,387,232 of record JACEII010000003.1, read on the forward strand.
TAACACCGTTCATCTTTATTTATTTGTATAGACAGTGTCCCTCATGGACACTGTCTGTCTTACTGTCTTATCGTAGACGTAATTGACAATTTTATATATCACCTTACATTTACAAGTTATGTAAGCAGCTTTGATTTTTTTTAGATATTCTAAACTTAGTAATTTAATCGGGTGTCAGTAAAGATTCCAAAAAATAAACGTTTTTTTATTGTCTGTATATTTGATTAATAAATCTAATACTAGAAATGACTATATGCGTAATAAAACCTAAACCAAAATTGAAACAACTCCGAAAATCACGTAAATGTTGTAACGATTTGTTACATTTCAGGGCATTTTATTACGGTCTCGAATTAATGTTCCAAATAATTTTATTCAGTTGTGTTGCTCTAAACAGTTTTACGTGCTCACATTTTAAATGAAGGCCGAGAACAGATTTTCTACGTTTATGTCATGAATACATCTACCTAAAAATTATAAACGGGATTTTTTCCACTACAAATATCTCTCTTTTAGCGCATGTGGTGCAACAAGGTGGATATATTTTTTCCAAAGAGAATTATAAACATATGTATTCACTCATATTAGCGTTTATGCATTAAAAATATTATTTTAGTACACAGGGTTTGGGTCATAAAGTTTGTCTAAATTTTTTAATGTAATTTTATAGAATTAGTACGATAAACAAACCGTAGTGTTAAAATTTTATATAACGTTGAAAGTCTCTGTTAGCGTCATTTACATATAGAAACAATATCAATCAACAATTGGCGTATAACCACAGAGTGGTGCGATGTGTTAAACCACGACGGTATCTTCTTCATTTTGCGACCAGTCCGTTTTTCGATTTTTATTTTATTTTAAGAAAGTATGAACGTTCGATTTTCAAAATTAGTCGAAGCATATCTGGCCGGTATTCGAAGATAAAAAACAATAAGGTCGTGACAGAACTTGTGATATTTATGACCCGATTAGGCATGTAGTGTACTTTAAATAGTGCAGGTAAATTATAAATCTCTGAGATATACAAGTATGAATATTGAAGACATTGAAGAATTAGCCTTTCTCGCTGCATCGTTAATATTGCATATTATATATATTGTACCTATTCTTCAGAAAGAGTATTCTTTTTCTTTGCTTTATTCTACAGCACTATAAACGTATATCTCAAATTTCATAGCGGTGGGTAGAGGACCGTGAACTAAGGAGTCAAAGCGTATAAAATATTACAGCTGCAGCTAATAATAAAAAAAAAACTTTTTCTATATAAATAAAATTAAGTACATATCTATAACGTTAAAAGAATACCCAAATAAAAATATTGTAATTCTTTACTGTCTCGTCTGATATTTGTAGACTAAAATATATGAAAACAAGTGAAGATCCATTTAAACATGTTACTCCAGCGGGATTGCCGTCAATATCTCTTGATTTATGTACATAAGAACGCTCTAAAAGCAACCTGATCGAACAAAAACGTAAACACTAAACGAAACATTTGATATATCTGATTATAAATAATATTATTCTTTTATATAATATGTAGCTTATTTTAAAGACGTATAGATGATATTGAATAATATGTCATCAAGTTTCATACTTTCTAAATGTCACAACACATTATTAAAGAAAGTCCTCCGTCGCGTCTATCTGTTTATCCGTTCGCAATAAACTCAAAAACTACTGAACAGATTTTCATGCGATTTTCATTAATAAATAGAGTGATTCAAGAGTAAGGTTTACATATATAATTTCGTAAAGATTTTTTATAGATTGCTTGATTAATATATAACTATAAATGCTGGAAGTGTTGGAGAAAGGCAAGCGTGTACGATACCGAACATTCTGTAACAGCTTTCGAAGAAGTCTGGGGCGAGGGCGCTTGCAAGGCCTAGAAGTCCTTGTGGCACCTCAGTGGAAAGGAACAAACCCAGCACGGCCAGCAGCATGCGAGTCGTGCGATCAGTACGACTTGACCTTCTCGCACAAGCTTCTTCTGCCAAGCATTGCTTTTCGGGCTGAAACAAAAAAACTAGAAGTACACAACATTGAATGAGCCAATTTAAATACTATCTAGATACGTTTCCAATTAGATATTATTCTATGTTTGTATTGTAACACATTGTTAGGCATGAGCTTCTTTCATGAAAAAAATCTATCTCACTAATGGAAATGTTCAAATTAATTTAATTATAATAACGGGCGACGTAAGATATGAAAGAACCTTGTAACAATAGCTGTAAATTTTTTAATTTTCCTTTGAAAATAATATTGCCTTTTTTAAATTCAACTTATTTTAAAAATCACTTATCTAGTCGTTGTATTTATTATTCATAAAGATTCCTGTTAAAATCACTGATCTTAGTGACTCTTCATTTTAAAAATTGGTTCGAGTTTTGTGTGGTTGTTATGGTTGTTTGTTTTTATTTTTTTTTATATCATAGCAGGAAAACGAACATATGGGTCACCTGATGTTAAGTGATCACACCGACAACACCAGGGGAGTCGCAATTGCGTTGCCAGCTTATGTTGGGATGGGGACAGGGAAGGAGGAGTAGGAAAAAGGAGAGGGAGGAGGAGATGGTCTTCCGGCGCTCCCACTGACCAAACGAAACGCAACAATGCAAGCATTGTTATTTCACCTCAGTGTTCTGTAGGAGGGTGGTACTACTCCGGGCGAGCCAACCCATTCAAGCTGAAACCAGTAATACCTTCAGTGTGGCTCTACCACGTACAATAATTACGCCCGGTTTATGGACCCTATATTTCGTACCACGCATGGCCTTTTTCAAAATATAATTTGATTGTTACTCGTATGCACAAGTGAAGTGGACGGGATTGTCCGGAATCGACGGTGACGCGAGAGTTCCGTGAGCAGCGCATTCGAGCGCTGCTGCGTTATCGGCGGAAGCCAGTTTGCCCTTAGTTGCAGCTTCTGCGACACCCAAGTACAGTACCATCTAGCAGGCCATTCCCTCTGACAGAGCCCCAGCTGTAAGCAGCTGGGAGATAGTGAGAATATCACTCTCGTACGCTTCTGCCGGAGTTGACCGCCCGCTAATAGCGTGTCGCGCATCCGAGAGCTGCGAGTAAGGTGCAGGCAATGAGGTGCGGGGTCCAGTGAGAGTACCGGTGGTCAATGTTCGTGAGGCAGCGGGTTACGTAAGCAAGGTCGGGTTCAATCATCGTGATTACGTGTCAATCGATGGTTGGCCCTGAAAAGGGCGATTATCGGAGTCGACGAGGCGGCACTAGTCGAGCGTATCGTTGCGTGGGTCGGAAAGCGAGTCCTAAGACGACCTTGAACGCATAGACGATGGGATGGTCTTCACTCCTCCTTAAACGTATTATGCTTAAAAAGGGGTACAATTTTTATTTAGTCACATATTACATAGTATATTATTATACCTTAGATTAGTATAGTTATTCGTATACTCAAATATGATGGTAGAATATTCATCGTAAGGTTTTTATTTAATTGCTAAATAATAAGCCAACCCTACATTGTTGCTTTTAATTGTATAAAACTAGTATTTGTCGGTTGACAGTTTGGTTTGAATTTGAATCTATTGCCGACGCTAGTGTCTAAAAGCATATTTATATTTGTAATATCATTGTCTAAAAGACATATATTTGGGACTAAGAGGAGTTGCAGAATGCAATTTGTATTTTCTGTGATTTATCTAAAGCCTTTGAGTACAGTACGTTGATACTAAAACTAAAACTTACGCTGCTTTTAGAACTTTACTTGAACATCTCGTATCATATCTAAGAGACCGTTGTCAGAAAGTAAGTTTAAATATTAAGGCAACCTCTGTGGGATCATTGCCTCGAATCGGCATCCCGCGGGATTCAATCTTGAGGCCTTTTGCTGACCTGACATGAAAAAGTGGCAAGAATAGATTCATACATTAAATATCTAAATAATATTTAAGTTGAAATTTCTAACTTGTTTACTTTAAACAATATATATGTCGCAGCATTATACAGAGGCGATTAAAGATTGGCAAGCTTCTTACAATTGTTACTGGCAGTCTTGAGGTTGTTCTATCGGTACGTCAGTTGTAAAAAATGAATCGGGAGATGTCAGAAAATGTCATAGTATGATTTAATGGAAAAATATAAGTTGGCTATCTAATTGTGGTGTTATTTCTTGCTTTCTGAAGATATACGGTGATGAAGGCGTTCCTGAACAGGTCATTCTTGTAGGCTCACCGTCATTTATGTAAACTATGAATTTAGTAACTAGATATGAATTTAGTAACTTTAATTAATAATACTGTTTGCTTGAGAATCACACTTGATACAAAGTAACGAAGAGTTTTTCGTATTAAAACATTCTCAGGGAGATTTAGCTCTTCTGCATTCGCAGTTCACAATATTCACCAGTTACCAGTTACTCTACGTCGAATAATTCGAATAATTTACGTTATTAGACCTGACTTTTTTTTCAAACTGATTACGCTATTAACCTAGCAAGGTCTTAACAGCTTCACCGGGCTACTAAGGCGAGTGCTTAAGGCACTCAGTCGATTTTATATGACAACTAGTTCAAGGGTGCACGGCACACCTCTTCTTGGGCTGTTGGGCTGCTGTCGCGAACATTCGTGGCGCTGAGGGAGTCCGCCCACAGTGGCGCCCCGTAGGCGGCCATGGCCCTCACCACCCCAGTATAAAGACGGCGACAGGCAGCGCCCTGCCCTCCCGTGTTCGGGAGAAGGCGGCCGAGCGCCGCCGCCGCCCCTACTATACGCGGTCCGAGCCCCTTAAAGTGGGGCTCGAACCGCCAACGCCCGTCCAGGGTGAGGCCCAGATATTTCATCGTGGACCCCACCCTGATACGTACTCCTCCCACCGTTATATGGGCCCCAGAAGGTGGCCCCTGTCGAGGCCCGTGGAACAACAGGGCCTCGGTTTTTTCAAGGGCCACTCTGAGGCCCAGTCGGCGGATGCGCCTGACCACGAAGGTCGTAGCCAGCGTGGTCAGGCGCACCAGCTCCGTCCATTCCCTTCCCTGGGCTACGACTGGGTGTCGTTCGCGTAGCATATTAGACGCGCTCCTGAAGGGAGCGCGCCGCGGAGCACCCAGTCGTAGCCCAGGTTCCACAACAAGGGCCCCAGGACCGAGCCTTGTGGGACCCCGCAAGGAGTCCCACGTCGGACCGTCCGCCCTCTGCTGTCTGCGTAGACGACCTCCCTTCCCTCGAGGTACACCTCCAACAGCCGCCGCAGGTACGGGGGCACCCCGAAAAATCGGAGCGCCTCCCGTATTACTCCGTGCGGCTGTAAAACCCTACCACCCCGCTTGCGCCATTTCCTCGTTCGTTATTCAACAGGGTGCACCACGTGCAGTTGAGGTTGGCTTGGGTGTCTCAAGTCTTATGATGTTATTCGACACCCCTTACACCCCAAATTATATTGTGTAAAAAAACTAAAAATATTTAAATAGATCTAGAACCCAATAGCAGCGATACCTACCCATGTATGGTATGTGAAAAATGTTCTTAAATAAACCAAGAAATTAATTGCGGCACTACATACCAGATGAAATTAAAATAAAAACTATCCTAAATATATTGGCAAGAAATGTCTTCCTAGTACCCCTTGGGTTATTCTTGTAAACTCACCTCCACGCACCACCTACGACAAGGTAATAATTTTACCAGCTTATAGTTTTTATTTCGCATTCTTTGACCAATTCCATCAATTAACATACTGTAAAAAGTAAATTTTGTCATCATGAAATTTCAATTTTGATTTGGTTCTTCGTTTTTATAAGAATTTGTAAAGGATTCGTGAAACCTGTATCCAAACCTAATCATGTTAAATTTATTGTACAACACGTAAACATGCGCGTGAGACGTGCGCTGTACTGGACTCCAAATATATATATAATTGAAAGTCATATGTTTGTATGTAATTTAAATTATAGCAACGTATAATAATAACTTAATTATATCGACAATATTATATCTATATAATAAAAGATTTAACACATATTGTTTGATAATGTATAGCTTAATATTTTCATTACTTTCTTTTATAGTACTAGCTGACCCGTGCAACTTCGTCTGCACCAAATTGGTTATCACTGGTTTCAATTGTATTTTTAAAAGCGATAAAATTGAATAAAACTGATACCCGATTGCAGCCACAACTACCGTTTCCAATTGTGAATCCTAACTATCCCCGGTCTCACTCAAATATACCCAGATTACATGTGATTTTTGATGTAAAACATCTATAGGCGCACCCTAAACTTAAATCGGCCATGGCGACGTTCGTGGTGATTACACACAAACTTCGCACTATTAACGACCCTATCAGTAAAGCATAAGATTCAAATTATTTTTCTAAACTATTATAATAAAGAGGAATCGTAGTATTTTTGTATGTTAGTTACGAATAAACTCAAACTACTGGACGGATTTCGATAATTCGTTTACCATTAGAATGCTACATTATCCCTTAGTAACATACCGGATTAGACCTCCCATTAGGTTCGATCCCTCGGTAGGGAGCACTTGAGTGCGTTGCTTGCGCGATACGGTGACACACAAATATACATCACTGCTACAACACTACACGATCACCCCCACACACGTGCACGCCTACACGCTTACACATGAAAGTGGAAGGGTTTACTTATTCCCCTTATCGAACTGAAAAACTATCAATTTTCCGATAATAAATATATGGAGGAGTTGTTGAGGCGTGTATGCTTGGTACACATATACGTTTCAACAACTCGTACATATATAAATAGTTAGCTAGGTTGGCTAAGATAGGTTGCGATTTTGTATGCAACAGGCAACAGCCAAGCCGAGGTGTGCCGTGCACCCTTGAGCTGGTTGCCAAAATAAAATCGGATGAGTGCCTTAAGCGCTCGCCTTAGTAGTCCGGTGAAGATGTTAAGGCCTTGCTGGGTCAATAGCGTAGACATTTCGAAAAAAACCCTTAGTAATATAGGCTATATTTATTTTTTAGAAAAAAATTGGGATTTCTACTACAATTGCAATAATGTAATCAGAGGTATGAAAAAAATTTGGCATAAAATGTATTTCATCGCATGCGCCCCGATAACTATGAATGATAGAACAAAAATATGTTCTACAATATTAAAGAACATATTATTATCTATAAAAAAACCTCGCGGCAGCATACATATGTCTATACCTAAAAGTAAAGTCTATACTCAAAAACCTTTACAACCCTACTTGTATGATTGTAAGATTCAAATTGTTTCTATTTAATATTATGTAACGTCACAATTATGGCAGAGAGACGCGTAGATAGAAATGCTTTGTCGTCAACGTCGACCGGTTCATGTCCGATCTCACCAAAGTTAAGCAATGTCGGGCGTGGTCAGTGCTTGGATCCTCCGGCTCCCAGGGAGATAGAAGCTAAAAGGCGGGAGATGCGAGAAGAGGCTGTAGGGAGGTGGATGCAGGACCTGGCGGACGCGCGCTTCGGGAGGCACACCGTCGACGCCGTCCGCCCGGTCCTGCGGGAGTGGATTGGGAGGAGATGGGGCTCCTTGTCGTTCAGGCTGGTGCAGGTGCTGACCGGACATGGTTGTTTCGGGTGGTACCTGCACCGGATCGCTCGCAGGGAGCTGACCGCTGCCTGCCATGAGTGCGGCGCTAAGGAAGATACCGCACAGCACACTCTCTCTGAGTGTGCTGCGTGGAAGGTGGAGCGCCGCACTCTGGTGGCGGTGGTAGGAGAGGATTTATCGCTGCCGAGCGTGGTCTCGTCCATGCTCGGTAGCGAACAGGCGTGGCGAGCAGTGGCCTCCTTTTGCGAGGAAGTCATCTCGAGGCGGACCCCCTCAGTAACCGTCTTCACCATAGGAGGACTGGCAGGAGGAGGCGGCGCTTTGCCCAACTCCTCCTGCCACCGTAGCCGGATCTGAGGGGATGCAGTCGGGGGGCTCATCCCCTCATTGCACAGATCCGGCGGACGAGGGGGAGCAGCTAGCGTGTGCCCAGCTGCCTCTCTATAGGTAGGAGCCCGGCGGCAACCTTCCGCCGGGTGGACCGTTGGGGCGGCTATTCAAGGGGAATAGCATAGAACGATCCCTTGCCGCCCCAACATCACGGTCTGTCGGTACACCGTGGGGTTTTAGTCCGTGCGAGTCGGACATATCCCACTCTCTCCCCCGGGAGGGTGGGTATCCATAAGGGATTTCCCCACGTAAAAAAAAAAAAAAATGGTCAGTGCTTGGATGGGTGACCGCCTGGAGATATTGCGTGATGTTAGCTTTTTACGGGTCAAATTAATCTTCAGTAATTTTTTTAATGTATAGGTATATGTATTTTTTATATTTTTAAATTAGGTGTAATATAATATTTTTATAATATTACGGAATTGGTTTTTTTTAATCTTACTAATATACATATACACTGGCCAAAGTCTGACCTACGTACATCCAAAAATTACTCGATAGATTTCAATTACATGTTTTTATTTTTAAAAGAGAGGAGGCTTATTTTCTGCATTAGGTCGAGAAGAACTGCCAGTGATGATGATGATGAAGATTATGGTTTTTTGTGACGTTACATTTCCGAAGCTACAGGTTATAATACGAACTTTGCACTATTGTCGAAGTACTCAAAAACATCTGCAACTCTATCCGTATAAACATAACATTCAAATTGCTTTGTCGAACACTCGTCGTACCAGTATTACACGGCATGCACAAAGGGCGCCCTTTGACATACCGCCAAACACACCGCGCTTGCACCTTTCACTGATTTCTTTGTTACTATTTAATTAGACAATTGACTGTCACGGATTAAACTAGGCATTTTTAACGCTATTTATAAATTATGAAACACCCTTCGCAGTTGTGAATGTAACCAGTGTTTTAATTTAAAATATGCCGGACAGCGATAATTTCGGAACTGAAAGTATGCACCCTTCTACAAAGAAAGTAAAATCACACTATGACATATATCTTGATAATGCTATATCTAATACTTTTATAACCTACTTCAGTTATCATCGACCAATTCTCACAGTATTAACCAGCTATTCTAAATTTAAAACCCTTGCGTTTTATGGGACAAAAAGTATCCTGGATGTAGCCTTGTAATATCAGTTGTCACTGTGTTAATTTTGGCTTCTATATGGATAACATAGTCTACCTTCATTAAAATTTCCAAAAAATATTGAATGTACAGATTTCGATTTGTTACAGTTTTAATAGTATAGATTAGTTATTAATAATTTTGTGGACGTTTTCGAAGCAGTTGAAATTTTTGAATAAAATTATTATGTAAGCGTAGCCTAGAGGTAAAGTTGGCGGCTCTATACTACTTTCATGATCGACGGGGAGACGGTTCGAACCCCGTCGTTTTTTTTGGTTATTTGTTTTTTTTTTATGTAGCCTATATAACTTGAATTTTTAACTAATCTGTCTGCTGTAAATAGCACTAAGGAAAATTACCAAAATCCATTAAGAATCTCATGAACTACAATTTTTTTTCTTTCGTCCGTTATTCTGGAGAACTCCTTGCGTTTTATGGGACAAAGAGTATCCTGGATGTAGTCTTCTAATATTAGTTATCACTGTGTCAAATTTCGTTAAAATTGGTTCAGTACTTTCAGAGTAATTCGGGTTTATATTCTAGACTTTAATCCTTTATCCTGGAGAACCCTTGGCGTTTTATGAGACAAAAAGTATATTTGATGTAATCTCGTAATATTAGCTATCACTATGTCAAGTTTCGTCAAGATTGGTTCAGTAGTTTCAGAGTGATGCGTGTGCATAGGGACAGACAGACAGACAGACAGACAGACAGACAGACAGAAAGACAGACAGACAGACAGACAGACAAAAATTGTAAAAAGATTATTTTTGGCTTCTATATCGATAACATAGCCTATCCTGATTAAAATTTTCAAAAAATATTTAATGTACAGATTTCGACTTGTTACAGTTTTATTATAGTATAGATAGATAAGTGCGCACTGACGGTGTTATATATTAGTTTAAAGTTCCAGATATGTAGCTAATGATAAATCCCATCCCATTCGACATAATGTTACTATTCACATATATAATGTACATGTACATGTACAAATATTTTTGAAGTTACAGTATTTCTGTAATTTACAGATCTAATCACAAAAACTATATTAAAAAAAACGCGTGCGTATAATTTAAATTTGTGAAGATTGATCTAGCGCCCCCCAAAACACGCATGCACTCTAAAATGAATACAACCCTATTTATTTTATAAACTAGAATTACTTTCTATAATATTATAACCTACTATTTTAACTGTAATTTAACAAATAACACTTCAATATGATAAAATAAGTGTACCGCAATTACGTTTCAAGGAATATTCTTGTAAGGTACCGGGTAAGTCTTTATACCTAAATATCGAATTTCCTATAATTATGCCGAAGTCTTAGTATATTCAATTAAGGTATAAATATATTGTTTATTTTACTTTCTTTAATTGGAATTGAATCCTTAGATGTAAGCGGAAAGTGGATATGTACATGTTTGATCTTAAGAATATTCCAGAATATCAGGGGAAGAAGCCGTATTTATTTTCCATAGTAATTTTAATTAAACGCGTACCTATGAACACACATTTTGACTGATAAAATTGTTTTATCTAAACCGCTATGTAACGTTTATGTGTATATGTATACATTTTTATCAATTTTTGTTATATTTAATAATTAATCTGTACAGATCATTTCGTTTGCGTCAGTTACTGTCTTAACGATATATGTTATATACAGATGAAAAAACGTAAGAATCAGAAAGCTTACTTCTCCACGACAAGAAAACAAACATTCCTGAACGTAGTGCTCATAAAAATAATAGTTTTTTTTATTATATTTTTATCAGATAAATATATGGTAATACTTCTTCTTTAAGACAAGGACCAAGCGACTAAAAGTTAAAGAAAAATTGGTACTCACGTATATAATGCACCGCGCTCGCCGACACCTCCCACAACCGGCTCGCGTTATCTTTTTTCGCAAGTCTAACTTAATCTAAGCAAACCGAGATGAGACTATTTTGTTTTAACTTAAAAATCATCAAGTTACTAGTATACAAAAGGCACTAAGCATTATATACGTAAGTACCCAAAATATAATCCAGACCTATCCTGTACTTTGTGTTTGAAACGCCTGCAATGATACAATCCTATTATTTTATTTATACACATTTCTTAATTCTAAGTTTAAGATTAACTTTAAAATGTAGGGCTATATAAGAACAAAGATGCTGTAACAATATTCGAGTATTGTAGTCACGTCAGTTTGATATTACATATTCATAGGATGAGTATTCCACTTACCTCATTCGACCCAACTGTAGACCTCTTGAGAAGTTTCTGCCTCCTCCTTTCAGTCGTAGTCAACTTTGATATCAGGCACGTACTCAATATCGATAAAGCTATACATGGAACCAGTTTTAATATAACACTATATATCCACATTATTGCTGTAACTAGTTCCACATTTTTAGACATTTCTAAAACGTAGACGGTCCGATTTTTTGGTAAAGCTAAATCTTCGGCGAACTCGGAATTGTTTTGAGGGGTCACTTCACTTGGCACTATATTCATCGCGAAATATATAGGAAGACATAAGAACGGGCAGATCACGTATGCGCTGACTATAGCTATCGTTGTATTCTTCTTATTACACCATGTCCTATTCCTTTGTGGAAACGCGATAGCGACGTACCGCCACACTGCCAAAGTGACAGCAAGCCAAATAGAAATTGTATGAAACGTTTGACTAAAAATGGAATGAAAATAGACAAAAACGGCCCAAGAGTATGTGTTTTTATTAATTTGTGGTCCGATTTTGATATTCATATGTAAGACAAACGGTATATATTCCAGCATAACAAGGAGATCGGCGACGGCGAGGCCGGTTAGGATGGAGTTGGTAGAAGTGGACATTTCGCGACGGCTGAGCACAGCTATGTTTATTGAGTTCGTCGCGGATCCGACAATGCATATTGCCAGTGCGATATAGCCATGGACACGGCTGTACGCTTTGTTGAAGTTCGCTGCACCAGGCACGCAGTACGTGTCCGTGGCGTTCGCCATACCCTCGGTGCAATATCACACCTCTGCCAGACATTGGAACTATAATACCAATGGCATCACCACATTCGACGTAGCCGGTTCAGGTATCATCTCGACCTGTAAAAGAAAACGGGGTCATCAAACGTCTGCCGCATTCGTCGACACGACGATGAAGGTTATCATCAATTACTATTGTCGAAACTAATTGTGATTGATAGAAAAATTGGGAACACGTCCGTTATTACAATGACCGTTTCACGGCTTAACGTGCCAATGGCAAACGTTAGACTGTAAAGTACGGGACAGTTCGGAATGTGTGTTTAATTTATCGACATGTTGTTTTAATCGTACTTTTCAAACAACGCTCAGCTGCTCGGTGAATTTATTAAATCTTTTAAACATTGCCGTTGTTGATAGATGATGAATGTAACAAGTCAAAATGTTTACATTATCTAGTAATCAGTCTAATCTAATATACTGTAGGTACAACACTACTAAATGTTTGTTTTACTAATAACAAACAAGTTTTACTAGCAACCAGTCAGATTGTAATGGATGAAAATTACTATTATCATATAAAAGTGCTTTGATATTATACTATATAGTACTTTAGCACAGTATTTTTTTGATGTTATACTTCTTTTGGCGCATTAGAAAAAAAATGACGAGAGTACATTTTTACGATACGCGTGCACACCGTCACGAAAAACCGACACCCTGGAGTTATTACGATGCGCGCACACACCGTCACGAAAAACCTGAAATTAGCTATACTCAATATTTCGTTTCTTTATATTTGTTGTTTGTATTTCTTTGTATTAAAACTTTCAATGTATTAAATACCTTTTTTCTATTGTTAGTGTCGTTTTTACTACAAACGTAGAATAAGGCGAAAGATAACATTTTTGAAAAGATTTTTATCTTGTTAAACCAAAGAAGTATAACTTCTAATGCCTGCACATAAGTACACACACCTTTTTTTGTAATTTATAGTTATTATTAAATAGAATATAACGGTGAGTGTAACGTAATATGAAAATACCTTAGTAATTAGAGACAATTGTTCAAAGACAGTAGACGTGATTTTTACGATCACGTGTTCTTTCTTCAAGATATTATAATCACCTTTCAATTATTTTCTTGCTATCGTAACTAATATCAAATTACTGTTTCCATGCTGTTATTACTCGAACAAGAATACTTCGTCATAAAAGAAAATCCGATACAGAATCAAGATCGGCGACACAACGTTATTAGCACATACCTATTATAGATATATTTGCTATACGTAATATGTTTGCTGATAAACTTATCAGGTATTTTAAGAAAATATTTGGCATATACACATACATAGCTGAAAAGTACATAGAAATTAACTAAAATTTGTTTGTAAAATAGAAATTGCATTATTTAGGTGTCAGTACCCCTTGTTCTTTTTTTCACATCCTAGGAGATAAATGAGAAGGTGGGTCACCAGATGATAAGCGATCGCCACCGTCCATAGACACCAGCAACACCAGAGGAATCGCAAGTACGTTGCCAGCCTGTGTTGGTGAAGATGGGGAAGAGGAAGGGGGATGTGAAAGAGAAGGTCGGGGAGGGAAAGGGGATGGTGGGCCTCCGGCACTCTCACTGACCCAACGAAACGCAACAATGCAAGCACTGTTTCTTCACGTCGGTTTTCTGTGGGTCAGGTGGTACCTACTATCCCCAGCAGTTCGACCCATTATGTTGAAACCAGTACTCGATTCAGCATGGTTCTACTTAATCATAATAATCATTTTGCGGGTTGTTTTTATTTCAAATTTACAAGTTATTGTAACATTGTCTTTTTAATTCGTTGCAGTAAATTTGTTCAGAAATATTTTTATAGTTTTAGTATACACTTTGATAAAGAAAACAAATCGAAATAAACGACACAATATTTATGTTGGAAACATGAGTTCCTTTGTAGTACAGTAATGTTGGTAGATGATAACATTGTTTGGTAGTACACAAAGAATTAAGGGAAATAATCAAAGTAAATAAACAGCGTATCCTTCATCTTGTATCAGTTCAATAGTCACAAACACACTATTACTTCTGCTCTTTGCTACACAACATCTAATAATTTGGAGCTGAAAACAGTAAGTTAGGAACACGGACTTCTGTGTAACAGCAAAGTTGTTTGAGAAACTAATTAATCCAATGTAGTAAATGGAGTCTAAGCATGTACCTATGTATTATAAGTCAGGGTTAATTATATTAGTTTCAACTTTCATATTAACGTAGGAGTGAGTAGTAATTTTATAAAACTACTAGCTTCTTTCTGCCCGCGACTTCGTTCTTGTGGAATAGTTAGTTATCTTGGGCTACGGATGTGTAGGGATAAAACACACAGTGAAATATTAAAAAGTTACGAAACAACAATAATAGTAGCATACGTTCCACCTGATTTTTGATGGTTATTATCGCCTATGTCCATTTGCAATCAATTTACTAAAGAACCGTAGTTATGAGGTCGATGGACCTATTGCTATTATTGAGGACTGTATTGGTGTAGTCCGGTGAAGCTGTTAAGACCTTGCTAGGTCAACAGCGTAGTCAGTTCGAGAAAAAAAAACTGTGTTGATTTGGTTTGGGTACGAGGTTCTAGTGCCAACTATACATCTCTTGTTAGAACAGTGAACGCAAGAGCGAATCCTTACTACATTGGGATATATTTTATTCTACCACCCTTTCGTTATTTTTCTGTCCCTTTGTCTAGGCTGAGTACGGGCATGCAGGTCGTGCATTGGACATGAACTGCACTTTCAAGGATACGAGAGATACAAGAGTCTTCTCTTCATTGTTCTTCACATTATTCGCATATAACATTGTGACGACATATTTTAAAATATATCTACGGTAAACGCAAACGCCTCCAGATTTGAGCGACTCAAGATAGTTTTAAAAAAGAGTCTCTCAAATAGGACTCCCGTAGGTGGTAGAGCCACGTTGAAGCTATGACTAGATCAGTAGTTAGGCTTATTAAGTAACAGTGCTTGCTTGCATTGTTGTGTTTCGTTCGGTCAATGAGAGCCCCGGAGGCCTACCTCTCCTCACCTTCTCCCTCTACTCTTCTCTTTCTCTCCCTCTCCCAACACAAGCTGGCAACGTACCTGCGACTCCCCTGGTGTTGCAAGTGTCTATGGACGGTGGTGATAACTTAACATTAGGGACTCACCTATTCGTTTGCCTCCTATGATATAAAAAAAAAATTACAAGGAAACTGAAGGGAGTTTTCCGTTATTCAATACCGGTAACAGCTTTATCAATATTTTACTAAATATTTAAATCAAACTAAAATTCTTTCACACTTTCTAGAAGTCTATTCAGGGAAAACAAGCCAAGTGTTGGGTGCGATATTATCACTATTGTACGTGGGCGCTAAAGCATCCAGCGGCGGGCTTGTGTCTGGCTCGTATTTATACGGTTATCTATTCAATAAAATGTTTTACAACTTAAGAGTATTTTACAGCCTTCAAGAATTTGTCAAACATGTTCCCATATATTTGTATTTCTGTATTTTCTAATATATGAGATAAAAATGTATATTTTTCTAATTATTTTTTCCTTCAGATAAGCATCCTATCTATACTTATGTAAGAAGGTAAATCTAATGTCTGTACTTTTTAGGTTTTTTGTGTGTGTGAATAAAAATTGTTGCAGATGTCTTGGAATAATGAAGTATGTAATAAAATACATTTCAATCAATTTTAGAAATGTCTGTATATCTGTGTGTCTGTTTGTGAGAACACGTATCATCGCTACAGTACTGCGTTCACGATAGAAACTCAATCATAGAATCAATAAGATCATAGAACATATCCTCGAGTAACATTTAGTCCTTATTTCATAAGAATCGATTCACTCTATTAAAAGTTATTGTAATTTTAATGACGACGCGTCTTAAGTACGAGAGAAACGTAGATAGTAACTAGGTTTAATACATTCAGATGTATTCTTTGCTTTGTACATAACGTTCCACGCGGACGGAGTCGCGGGCACAACTATTCAAGAATATATTTCAATAATGGTAGAATTCAGAATTCACGGAACATACATACTTCACAAGGTTGAAATAGGAATTTAAACCACAGACGTATTTATAAATTTTGTTTCTTCTTTACTGTCAATTCTGCGAGTAGCTATCAATCGAAAAGAAACAAAATCTCTTCGATTTCACGTGATACTGCGTGGAAATACGCAAATTGTGCTACCATGAATCACTTTTATAAAATAAATACGACATTGACAAAGAACATACATACATTTTAAGGTATTGATCTGAGAAACTTCTTTCGTGGTTTTTTTGTTATTATAGCTTTTAATATACTTTTCCTGAAATAGTATGTTCTAAGGTATTTACATATATACTTAAATCATTTTGAAAAAAAGCGTCTCTTGTTAGCAAGCAAGCAATCTGAGTCATTTAATATATATGTGGGAAAATGATTTATTTATTGTTACATATACTTATGGTATATTAATCTCTGCGGGAGTGGATTGGGAAGAGATGGGGCTCCCTGTCGTTCAGGCTGGTGCAGGTGCTGACCGGACACGGTTGTTTCGGGTGGTACCTGTACCGGATCGCTCGCAGGGAGCCGACCGCCGCCTGCCATGAGTGCGGCGCTGGGAAGGATACCGCGCAGCACACTCTCTGAGTGTGTTGCATGGGAGGTGGAGCGCCGCACTCTGGTGGCGGTGGTGGGGGAGGATTTGTCGCTGCCGAGCGTGGTTTCGTCCATGCTCGGCAGCGAGCAGGCGTGGCGAGTAGTGGCCTCCTTTTGCGAGGAAGTCATCTCGCAAAAGGAGGCGGCGGAGAGGGCCCGCGAGGCGGACCCCCTCAGTGGCCGTCTTCGCCAACGGAGAACCGGCAGGAGGAGGCGGCGCTTCGCCCAACTCCTCCTGTCACCGTTGCCGGACCTGAGGGGATGTAGTCTGGTGTGTACCCAGCTGCCTCTCTATAGGTAGGAGCTCGGCGGCCACCTTCCGCCGGGCGGACCGTTGGGGCGGCTATCTAAGGGGCTATCTAAGCTTAGAACGATCCTTGCTGCCCCAACACTACGGTCGGTCGGTACACCGTGGGGTTTTAGTCCGTGCGAGTCGGACATAACCCACCTTCTCCCCCGGGAGGGTGGGTATCCATAAGGGATATCCCCACGTTAAAAAAAAAAAGCAAGCCCGGCAGACGTTGTCCCGCCCTGATAATAAAAAAAAACCTAGACAAATTATATACCTAATTATTTCTCATGAATCACTCTATTTACTGGTGAAAAACCGTTCAGTAGTTTTGGAGTTTATCGCGATCAAACAGACAGACGAGGCGGAAGGTTTTGTTTTTTTATGTCACAGTAAGCACAAAGAGGTGGGTCACCTGATGTTAAGTGATCACCATAGTCCATAGACACTAACAACACCAGAGGAGTCACATGCGTTCCCAGCCTGTGTTTAGGGTAAAGGGGGTAGGGATGGAAAGGGGAAGGAATGGGGAGAGAAGAGGACGTGAATGGGAATTGGGCCTGTTTTAAAATATGTAATCATGAGGAAGTATGAGGTCGATTATAAACATCAAAATGAATAAATATGAATAATATTATTCCTCCATATATGAGTGTATAGCAAAAACCTACAGTAGTCCGGTGAAGCTGTTAAGACCTTGCTGGGTCAATAGCGTAGACATTTCGAAAAAAAAAAAAAAACGAAAAACTACATCTGCTAGAACCAGAACATTTCACGTGTATATTGTCTAATAAATGTGATTACACGTTCCCTAATTAGACATTCAAAATTCCCTAGACTTCCATTCCATTTACGTTTAGTTGAACTCTACTTTAAATTTACACTTCCTAGGGTCGCTTCAAAAGGTGACGTCATTTAATTGTAATCAAGCTACGAAACTTGTGACTCGTATTTTTTTTATTCTTTCGCTTTAGCCACCATAAGGTCTAAGACAATTTAAATGGATACATAAACAATTAAGTACATGTATTTTTATTAAAAATTGTAATAACATAAAAGAAAATTTGTATAAAATTTACTTTTTACTTTGCCGATTCATCGTACATTTTATATTTTTTATTATTTATTATTATTTTTATTATTTATTTATTTTTTTAATTTCTGTAATTATTAAACGCCAATCAAATTTCATTTCTTAGTAATAGCAATGCCTTAAATTATACAAATTCCTATATACGATACTATTTCCATTATATAATTTAACTAACTGTTACCCGCGGCTTCGCACGCGTTTCTTTAAATAGATTTAATAAATTTA
The DNA here is from genome assembly GCA_014332785.1 of Antheraea mylitta. Classification (NCBI taxonomy): domain Eukaryota; kingdom Metazoa; phylum Arthropoda; class Insecta; order Lepidoptera; family Saturniidae; genus Antheraea; species Antheraea mylitta. Next base: position 10,405,604 of record JACEII010000003.1, read on the forward strand.
AAATTGTGATCACACATCTAGTGTAAATTACAATAATACTCTTTCAAAAATATTTGTAAGTATCACACGCACATCATCTACTGTTACAGGTAACGTGTACATTATATATGTGATTACTAATAGTGAATCGAATGGGATGGGATTTATGATCAGCCACATAAATGGAATTTTAAACTGTTATATATCACCCTCAGTGCTTACTTACACTATATAAGAAAGTAATGAAAATATTAAGCTAGACATTATCGAACAATATGTGTTAAACCTTTTATTATATAGATATAATATATCCATAGTGTCAATATAATTAAATTATTATCATACCTTGCCATAATTTAAATCACATATAAACATATTACTTTCAGTTACAACAGCGATGCCCTTGGTGTTACAGTTGTTCATAGGCGATGGTAGCCACTTACCATCACGTGGGCCGTCAGCCTGTTTGTTGCCTTTTGGTATAAAATATATATATGTATATATATATTTATATTTATTCTTGGAGTCCAATACTGCGCACGTCACACGTGCATGTTTACAGTGAACAACATATTTTTGATTAATTTCACTTGACGAATGCACGGATAACAGTTCATCACTACATAGTATAAAACGAAGTCCTATTCCCCTTCTGTCTATATGTATGTTCGCGATAAGATCAAAAACTACAGAACGCATCTTCATGTCGTTTTCACCAATATATGAAATGATTCTTGGGCACGGTATAGGTATAGTTTGTCTTATTATCAGGGCGGGCAACGTCTGCTGAACCCGCTAGCTTAAAATAATACAGCTAATTAGTTACTTATTTGCCCCTAAAATTCCCGTTCAAATAGGTCTAGTCGTTTCATCCCATATATTCCTAATATAAAATACACTCACTTTACTTTTATTACACGTAATATATCACAAATCAAAAATTGGGAACAAAACTAACGTAGAAATAAAGTTTTTGAGGAGTTTTTAGCGGGATTTTAGTCTGTCATGTAGTGGATTTTATATTTTATTCATAATCTTGTGTTACTTGTCTCTATATTGTGTTAAATTGGTGACGTTTTATGTAATATGGTTCGTTTATTGTGCATAAGTGAAATGAAAGAAAAATAATACTTACACGAATTATAATACGAATAATAATACATACAATAACACGAAGCATGAATTATGTGGTCTTGAAAATTAAGAAGACAAAAATTTACGAAATATTATATAGAGTACTAGCTGTTGCCCGCGGCTCCGCACGCGTTTTTTTTTTAATATATATTAAATAAATGTAAAATTTTGATCACATATCTAGTGTAAATTACAATAATACTCTTTCAAAAATATCTGTAAGTATCACACGCACATCATCTACTGTAACAGGTAACATGTACTTGTACATTATATATGTGAATACGAATAGTGAATCGAATGGGAAGAGATTTATCATCAGCCACATAACTGGAACTTTAAACTGCTATATATGACCCTTAGTGCCCACTTACACTATATAAGAAAGTAATGAAAATATTAAGCTATACATTTTCGAACAATATGTGTTAAATCTTTTATTATATAGATATAATATGTCCATAGTGTCGATATAATTAAGTTATTATCATATATATATTATCACATATAAACATATGACTTTCAATTACAACAGCGATACCCTTGGTGTTACAGTTGTTCATAGGCGACGTTAACCACTTACCATCAGGTGGGCAGTCAGCCTGTTTGCTGCCTTTTGGTATAAAAAAATCTTGGAGTCCAGTACAGCTCGTGTATGTTTACAGTGAACAACATATTTTTGATTAATTTCACATGGAAGAAGGCACGGATAACAGCTTATCACTACATAGTGTAAGAAAAAGTCCTGTTCCACGTCTGTCTATATGTCTGTTCGCGATAAGATCAAAAACTACAGAGCGCATCTTCATGCCGTTTTCACCAATATATAAAATGATTATTGGGCAAGGTATAGGTATAGTTTGTCTTATTATCAGGGCGGGCAACGTCTGCTGAACCCGCTAGCTTAAAATAAAACAGCTAATTAGTTACTTATTTGTCCGTAAAATTCCCGTTCAAATATTACTTGTAGTCCGGTGAAGCTATTAAGACCTTGCTAGATCAATAGCGTAGTCATTTCTAAGAAAAAAAACCGTTAAAATAGGTCCAGCCGTTTCGGAGATTACCCGTAACAAATAAAAAAAACAGACATATCCACAGAATTAAAAAAAATGTTGATATTTGTAGCATCACGGATATTTTTAATATAAAATACACTCACTTTACTTTTATTATACGTAATATATCACAAATCAAAAATTGGGTACAAAACTAACGTAGAATAAAGTTTTTGAGGAGTTTTTGGCGGGATATTAGTCTGTCATGTAGTGGATTTTATATTTTATTCATAATCTTGTCTTACTTATCTTTATATTGTGTTAAATTGGTAGAGTTTTTTGTAATATGGTTCGTTTATTGTGCATAAATGACATGAAAGATAAATAATACCGCGAAACATGAATTCTGTTGTCTTGAAAATTAAGAAGATAAAAATTTACGAATTATTACATAGAGGATTTGGCGCTTATACCTTTACATTATCTTGGATATAGAAAAAAACTACCTATATTAACTACTTCAGAATTGGCAGTATGGATTAATTCCTTTGACTATCTTATTGGATGAATATTATTACTACTAAACTTTTTGAATAGCGACACAAAATAGACTTTAGAAATGTTTGCGATATAAACGTACCACGTATAATTAAAAAATGGAAACAAAAATAACGTAGAATTAACTGTTTTAATAGGAACACAAAATAAACCATGAAAATATTTGCGAGAGATTGTTATCGCGTTACCATGGCAACGCTGACATGGTGGCAAAGTACTGACATTAACACGCATCGAAAGCTTCCAAAATAGCCCGATTTTGAGACATTCTTCATTAGTGCTCAGCTCCTATTAGTTTAAACGTTATGTTATGTAGCCTGTAACCATCCTCGATAAATGAACTATCTAACACTAAAAGAAACTTTCAAATCAGATCTGTAGTTCTTGAGATTATCGCGTTCAACCAAACAAACAAACAAACAAACAAACAAACAAACAAACAAACAAACAA